>CM028351.1:25179029-25596105 GCA_016618105.1 Dendrobium huoshanense | reverse complement strand
CTTATATGACCTTTATTAGAGCTTATTAAGTAACAGAGCATCCAACAACTAGCCACATCTAGCTTATTTAGCCTGAACTCTTAAATCTTTTAGGCTTTAAAATTGAGCTATGGAGACATACCTCTCTCCAATATGAATTTGTTTAAAGTTAGTAGGTTTAACTCACCTTTCTTGGTTGAAGATCTAGAGCTTACTCATATTCAATAGCTGATTGAGACTCATCCTTTTCACGATAACTTTGATTCTTTGATGAACTAGACAAATTTTTTGGACTATGTCAACTTGAACTTATTGAGTTAGGTAAGCTTTTATATTTCTTATTGTTCCTACTAATATGTTGACAAAATGGGGCTCCTCTACTATGATCTTCCTTATGGATTATTGAGTAGACAAAGCATCCAGCGACTTGGCCACATTAGGGATTGTTGAGTTTGAACTCTTATGCCCATTTGAATCTTAAGCTTCTTGTTATTGAAAGACTTATGCCGCTCTGGCTTGACTTGCTGAAGAATGTAGTCATAAAAGTCTACTTTTTTGACTTTTGAAGTCTCATATATCAAGGAATGAAATATCTCAAGCTTTTTAGAGAACCACCTACATAAATTTTGAAAAGGGTAGTTTTCATATTCTTATATTTGGAGGAATACACATCTTTCCATTGTAACCATGACTTTCTAGTCAGTTAGCAAATAGTTTTTAATTATAACCACTTTCACTTATTGAGTCAATATTCCCTACTGATGGGTTGACAATGGGGGTATAATTACTATGACGTTACATATGGCTTGTTAAGTAGATAAAGCTACCATGACTTGGCCATGTATAGGCTTATTGAGTCTGACCTCTTATGCCCATTTAAACTTATGCTTTAGGCCACCAAAGGACTTGTGCCACTATAGATCAACTTAATAGAGTGTATAGTCACAAAAAATTTCTTTCTAGACCTTTTAAGTATAAGCACATAGGAGAGGGTGATGCCCCAAACCTATTTGAGAATCAATTGCTTGTAACTGAAGGGAAATATATGACATTCCTTTGTCGAAAGGAATATTCATATTTAATGATTATAAGTATTTATTTAGGGAACTCAGTGCATAGCTTGATGTCAACCTAAATAATATATTTGATGGTTTTACATATTTATTTAGGGCTCTCAGCGTGAAGTACAATGTTAACACAAATAATATATTTGATTATTTTATTTATTTTGGGATCTTAGTATAAAGCATGATGTCAACCCAAATAACATACTTGATAGTTTTAAATATTTATTTCAGGATCTCAGCATGGAGCATAATGTCAACAAAATAAATATTTAAAAATGTCCCCTATCTTGAATAGGAGGGTAAATAAGTTCATATTTTATGATTTTAAATATTTTTTAGGGATCTCAGCATGAGACGTAATGTCGACTTAAATAAATATTTAAAATACTACCTATCTTATTGAGGAATTTAGACATATTTAGACTATAAAACTTGAAAAATGCCCTTTATCTTGCAGTGGGATTTCATGAGATATTGAAATGCTTTTAAGTCAAGAGAATTTCAAGAATATCATATGCATATATTAATAATCATACATAAAGTATATATTACATTAAATACATAATTTATTTTAGGTTAACTTCATGTGTGATACTTCTTCAAGTATCGACCACTGATAAATGGAATGGGCCTCTAATAATATAGATATAAGTTGATGAGCCCCTCTTTGATACACCTTCTTGATGACAAAGGAGCCTTCCTAGTTGGATTTAGATTTTTCACTAATTTTTTTGGTGTGGGATGATTTCCCTTCTTAGCATTAGGATAAACTCCCCTTCTTAAAATGCTTGGCGGTGCACAATCTGATTGAAAGATTTGGCCATCCTTACTTGATAGAATTTTAGATTCTACTGGGCCAGTAGTCTAATCTCATCAAGTGCATTGAGATCTTCCATTCCTAATCAAGCATTTTTTTTCTTGGGTATGATCATATCGAATAGCTTCCCGTAGTGGTGGTAGCTTGATATCTTGTGACAACCCCACTTCAACCCCCAGACACTAGTGCATAGAGAGTATCTTTGATTGGAATATTATAAGTAGTATGATACAGACGTAATACTTCTATTATTTTAGTGTGAATTCTTTAAATGATCACATACTTAGATGTGACTTTTTTAAATGGAGCCACTCTTATCTACTTAAAAATGTAGTTTATTGCTTCCAGAATGAAGAGGTGTCATACTGATGATGGTGGATCTATTGGTCTAGTTATATTAGAGCCCCAACATTCAAATGGCTAGTATGCCACTATATGGTGCAATGGATTTGGCGGCTAATATATATCATCACTATGAATTTGACACTTTTAGTACCTCTTAGCGAGGCCAATGCAATCTTTCATCATATTTGGCTAGTAGTACCACATTCTATTTATTTTAGCAGCCATTTTGGAACCTAACTAGTGTTCCCCAAAACTTATATCATAAAATTCAACTATCACTCTATCATCCTCTGTGGTTCCAATGCACCTTAGCTATATCTAGGTGAAAGCTCTTTAATATAGCATAATATTGACAAACACAAACACATCACTCTTTTTTTAATCTATGCAACTAATGATTTATCCACTATGAGTTTGCTTTCTTTGAATTAGTTGATGAATGGATGCCATCAATCATATTCTTCTTCAATATCTAAGCAATATCACCATGATTCTGAGGCAGTGCTAGCTTTATGCCACTTTTTATAATTTAATATTCTCCTGGCAGATCATTAAGAATAATTTATTAGGGAGGTTGAGGATAAACCAAAATTGCATCCTGCTATCTTGAATTTGGTATTCCCTCTTCCTGCAAGAATTATAAAATTACTAGCTCTAAGACCCAAATTTATGTAGACTCGTATATATATATATATATATATATATATATATATATATATATATATATATATATATATATATATATAATATATAGTCTTCTATATTCATGATATCTTTAGCTAGATTGGCTAGGAAATTAGCTTTTCCCCTTTTATTCTTGGGAATCTCAAGCTATCTTGATGTTTGAAACTTGATTAATAAGTATAAGAGCTCGTTGGAAAAAATGAGCCAACTAAAGCTTGCAATTTTATAGATGCCCAAAATTAAATTTATAAGTTCCTGAGAGTTGCAATAAATTTGGAGGATCAAGATCCTGACTTAGATTATAATCTCCAGACTTACTATTAAAGCCTCATATTCAGCTTCATTATTTATTTGGGGTTCAATCAAATTGAATGAGAACCTCAATATATCTCCTTCAGGCACTATAAAAATGAGGCAAATGTCAGCTTGGGCTTTTACCAGATTTGGAAGTTGGGTAGGTTTAATCGATGATACTTCATTGAAGTACATCTCTGACACATATAATTTATTATGCTCTTTGACAAGCATGATATGTTCGTCAAGAAAATCATCATTAAGAGTTAAATCTACAAAAATGGGATGTGTAGCTAGAAAATCTACCATTGCTTCACCCTTTACTATTTTTTATGAAACACATGTATTATCAAACTGTAGGATTATCACTACCCAACTAAATAAATGACCTATCAATACTAGTATTGTCATCTAAAACTTTAGCGGAATGATCTTTGATAACAACGTAATTTTGTTAGATAATATGTAGTGGCAATGTTTGAGGACTTCAAAAATCAATACCATAAAATGCTTCTCAATTGGAAAATAGTGGATCTCTACTTTGATCAACCTTCGACTGATGAATAGAGTGCATTCACCTTTCCTTCTTCATTATGTTGAGCTAGTAGTGATCCAAGGGATTCTTCTAATACAATTATGTATAGAATAAGAAGCTTCCCTAAAAATGGCACTATAAGAATGGGAGAGTTTAATAAGTATCTTTTAATATTGTTAAAGGCATCCTACCACTCTCTATCCTATATAAAACAGACATCTTTCTTCAACATCTTTGAAAATGATTGGTACCTACCTGACAAATTTGATATAAATCATTAGATGAAAGCCAGCTACCTTTGCAAGAAGTGAAGTTATCAAAGGTTTCTCAGTTGTAACATTTTAATGATATCCTTGATCATGGTGTTCAATTCTTCAATGGTGAGCAATGTACCCCAAAAGTTTCCTTAGGAGATCCTAAAAGCATATTTGAGGGGATTCATCTTCAGATTAAATATTTTGATTCTCTCAAATATAATCCTCACATCCCTTAGATGTCCATTTCAGTCCATGCTTTTGACGATAAGATCATTCACATACTATTTGACCTTTTGGTGAATTAACTCATCAAAGATGTATGTCATCACCTGCTGATAGATGGCACCAATATTCTTTAGGTCAAATGACATAACTGTGAAATAAAATATGTAAATGAGCATACTAAATGATGTATGCTTCTCATATTAGGGTGCCATACTGATTTAATCATAACATGATGATCCGTTCATAAAGGAGAACATATCATAGTTGGATGTTTTATCAACTAAAAGTTTTGATACTTGGAGAAAAAATTCATCTTTAAGATACATCTCATTGAGGTCCTTGAAGGTGATTCAGACATGAATCTAATCATTCTTTTCTTGATAATGATAATATTGGATATCTAATCAGCATATTTTTCATCATGAATAAAGGCAACATCTATAAGCTTCTTTATAATCACATGTTCTTCAATCTCCAATCTCATTCTCCTTGGAGCTTTCTTGACGAGCATTACATTTGTTTTGATAGCTAATCTATAAATAGCTACGTTAGGAAATAAGTATTGTATCTCACCATATGTCTAGGCAAAGAAATCCCTCAATTCATAGAGGTTCTTCTTTATTTACTCTACTTTGTAGTTGAGCAGAAGGGTACTAATGAAATTTGGGTGAGGGTTTTTCACAGTCCCCAAGTTAATTTCTTTTATCTCATCTATATAAGCTACCTATTCACCATCTTCAAGTTCTTCTAGTGCAGGTTTAGCTCCTATAAGATAGTTATCATAAGTATCAACTTCGTATATTTCTTCCTTGTTACTGTCATTGGATTAAGCTTTCCCAAACATCATTATGCAACAAATCTTCTTTTAAGGGTACTTCTAGACAATGAATCTGACACCTCTTATTTCAAGGATATCCTTACTTTGTAATGTATGAGTTATTTTCATATTATTTATTCATGTAGAGATGAGCACCTCATTTAGTAGTACCAATATGAGCTTATTATTTTTGCAGCATTCTTCAAATATTTCTGGGGTAATATATAGGCAAACTTGCATGTATTATATCTCCAAAGTCAATGAGTCTAATAAACCAATAATAATTTTCATTCTTTTTATTCTATGCATTTATATAATAGGCTTCTTAGGTTAGTCACTTTGATAAGAGGAGGAATATAAATAATTTTCAGCTCTTTGACATTATGCACCTCTTGAGGGGAGATCTCTTTGAAGTGTCATAGAGGAAAGGGTATGACCACAAATAAACTATTTAATATTAACATAATATCTATATTCATTGAGAGGACATGTTGTACTTTACTAGTGTAGGGAACTCATAGTCATAATTATAATCTAAATATTTCTCCTTCTTTTCCCTTTGGTTGAAGACTGGCATATCCTATTGGATTTGGCAGGGACGACATCATGTTCTTCAGTGTCACTACCTAGGTGAGGTAGAATCCTTTTTAGTTTGAGTATGGAAGCTAGTTTTGGGAGACTCGGCTCTGCCTTTTATCTCCAAACCTACTTCTTCCCAGCTTCTTACTTAGTCTGCTTTGCATTATTTGAATTTGATGCCTTAACTTCAAGAGAGCTTGATGGATTTGGCTTTTTTGAAATGAAGTACTTAGCATCTTCATATGGTTTTACTTTATGGACTGTAAAGGAATATAGGTCGTATGAGATCTTGAACTCATCTCCATCTCTAAGGAACTTTATACATTGTTGTATGGTTGACAGGATAAAATCATTCTCTTTCCACTATGGGCTACCTAGATGTGCCTTGAATGAAGTGTCTACATAAATCACATGGAATTTGGCCTATGTACAAAGTTCTTTAAATATAAGGGAGTACAAATGATGCCAATATATTATGCCCCTTCTCATTGAAGAAATGCACCATAAATTTATTATGCTAAAGATGTTTCCCATCAAGACATAATAATCACAATTCTTTCAGGCTTATGAGATTTATGGAAGACCCAAGATCAATCAGGATCTGACAGATCATGATTTCATCACTCTAGGCAATAATGTATAGAGGGCAATTATGGTTGGCCATTCCAAGCATCATGTCATCTTTGACAAAGATTATGACCAGTTCATTCTGGGCCTATAAGACCTCAGACATGTAGTGCTTAGGAAATATACGCTTCATACCTCTCAAGATTTTTTAGAGCCTGGATAAAAGTTTTTTGAAAGACTTCTAATATTATAAGAGCATCATATATGCTGAGTTACATTAGAATCTTTCTTAAATGAGATATGATATTATAATCTATTCCTTTGTTTGAAGTATCCTTTTTCTTGGGGTTTTTAGCGATAATGTCTTCACTGTAGATTATCTCCTTCCCCTTATCCTTATTAAAGACCCCCTTCTTCGATGTAGGTGGAAATACGTTGCCACTTCCTAGCTGCAATTTGGCTACTTCATTTTACTTGAGTTCACCTGATGAATTTTATCCCTTAGAACTAGGCTCGGTTGCTTATGAAGATTCATTTTCTGATTCATAATCTCCACCCTCCTTCACAAGCTACATTTATGATGTAATTTCAAGCTATGATGTATAATCATTCAAAATATACAAATCCTCTTCTAAGCTTTAGTCTATTTCAAGACCATTAGATAAGACTCAAAAATTAATTTTTTAACATATTCTATTTCGGTTGACATGTCTAATGTCACTAAAATGATTTGACAAGTATCCGTAGGAAGAGAATCTTTATTATCTTATTCTTCTTCATCAATTTTAAGCTATGACATAAAGTCAATAAGCTTAATAGGGCTTTATATATTATGGTAATATTCATCCAAACCATCAATAACTCTTTGAGTTGCTATCTTTTTTCCTTGGGCATCTTCATCTTAGTCTTTTTATTTAATGATTTTACCTAAAAAGACTTTGTTGAGCTAGCCCGACTAGGGTGCTCTCAGAAGTAGATGTAGCAGCAATAAGCAACCCCTTCAAAGCTAGCATCTGCTCAATATGAGATTTCCATTTAAGACAAGGAACTCCTTTGAGCTTCTCAAAATTTTACTATCTTTTTTGATATTGCAGTCTCCCATTGCTTGCCATGAGCTTATTCTTTTTCTTTTCTTTTTCTTATTGGGGGTATGAAAGAGGACATAACCATGTGAGTTAATTCCCTTATAAGGTGAATTTGCATATTATCTGGTAATGTAATTTCACCCTTTTGATACTTTATTTCCAGCTAATCCTTGAAGATGTAGCAATCTTCAGTATAATGGTTGATCAAATGATGCTACAGTTAATAACTTGGGTCACTAGCATATTTTGACTCCTCAAGCCTCTTTTACTTTTGCAATTTTAAGCTCGCTTTTAGCTCTTATCAAAATAACATAACGATGCTTTCCTTCTTGAATGAATATTCCCTATTCATCTTTTCTTTAAGAGATGATAATATTTCATCACCAATTTCCATTATTTTCCTTAGGCGTTATACTCCACTAGCAAAAGTTTGAAGTTTATCATTTGCTTTAAGCAATAGTTTTTGTTAAGGTTTGAGATAATATGTCTACTTGGGCTTATCCTCATATTACATCAGCTGTTTGCCTTAACCTAAATTGTATATTGCACATTTATCTTTATCAACATCATACGCCACCTACTTTCTTTTATAAGGTCTGAAAGAGAATATGGAGCAGGCTTTGTTCTTTCTAGCATCAGGGACTTTGGCTATCATGGGCTTATTAGAGTGGCTTTTTATCTTTAAACTTTTAGTTTCTCAAAATTTTCCACTCTATCCAACAGGTCCAGCAATGTGCCGATGGTGGCTATGTATAAGAATGGTTGCATCTTATCATCGATGTTTACCAATTAATGATTACACGACATACTCTTACTCCAACTGTTGTTAACATTGCATACTAAAATTGTACCAGTGATTTATATATTTGGTCATAGATTAAACCCTTCTTAGTTACTCCAGGGTGAGGTCAGTGATTGTTGTCTTCTTTATCACATTGGAGAATCTCTTCACATACAAGGTTTCTAATTTTGCAATGGTCTTCATAGAATAATTTAAATATCTACATACCTTTAAAATCATTCAAAATCAAACTGCTGATGAATTATTAGAAAAGAAAGGCATCGTTATACCCCCCTGCGTATTACCACAAATGGCTTTAAAATGTGTCAGGTGTTTTCTACGATTACTATTAACACTCAAGACATGAAACTTTTGAAACCTATCATATTCTACTAGGTATGAGTGATCCTTGTGTACCAGCTTCTCCACTTGATCTATGGCTAGAATAGCCTTGGCCTGCTTGCTGGTTATTTTTTCTAGTTATATAGTCATTACAGGCTTATAAGTACTTGCTATATTTTTCATAGTAGGCTAACAAATGGCACTATTAAATCCCTTGCCACTTTTAGGAGTGTCTCGTACTCCTAAAAACTGAGGCATTTAGAGCTTTGAAGGATCAAAAGGAGGATAAGTTATAGGAGCTGTGGTAGTAGTATTTTACATTATCTATATCATCTCTATCATTTTGGCCATCATCTTAGTCATTTTTTATTTAAGTAAGATATTCCCTATCTTTATCCCTCATTTCATGCCTCATCTATCATCACATATTAGACATTGATATTTTTATATTGAGGTAATTCCCCTTGACCTATTCTTTACTTTCCTTCTAGAACTGGCCACTTCTACTGGCGACATACCTAATCTCATAATAGATGTAGCATGCCTGTTTGGGTGATGATTTCCAATTTTTATAATCTTTGCCATCGTCATAAGTGACATCATCATCAATGTTGACATACCTCACCATCAAATCAATGCATTGTTAGATCCGACAACTTATAATTCTGCCGCGCTGGTTAAGTGTATACAGTTAGCTGACTGCAGCCGCTTAAGTGGCCGAATCAAATCCCGACGTGTGGAAAGTGAGGGCCCAGGTAACCGTCGCCGTTTGACTGAATATTTGAAACATTTATAATAATTCAAAAATTACAATAACTTAAAAAATTCATAGGAATTTCATTTCCTATCCATTTTTGGAGTTCTTGGTCTTGTTTTGTTCAAATTTTTAATTAATATATTTTAAAAATAATTTAAAATTATTTTGAGTAATATTTGATTAATAATTTGAATTATATAGAAAACTATATTTTTTTTAAAATTATATATATATATATATATATATATAATATATATATATATATATATATATAAATTTTGGCAGACTTATATTAGGTTTTATGTCTGGTCTCCCCTAATTTTTCTAAGGCTATTTGATGCACATATCTTTGATATTTGTATTTACAAAGTCTTCGTCAAAATTTGATCTAAACTTTTGTAAATCCAAATATAATTCAAATTAAATCCAATCAATGCATGCTAGGGTTCTATGGAATCCGTGAGAGTTCTCTTTCACTGAAAATAAGTTTAGATCTTGATCATGTATAGTTTAGTTAAAATTTACTTTCAATGTCATGTTAATCTAGCTTAATAATTAGCAAACTATACATGATCATACTATAAAATTACATTGAATTTGATTAGGATATAGTTGCATATATCCCTAAATAACCTCAATTCAATTTGATGCATCTATTCCTTTATAACAAATTGTTTAAGTTCATAGGTTATCATATGACCTATGACTAAATAATTTATTATAAATTTTTTCCATAGAACATTAGAAAAGTTTTTATTTCTATGATTGATATGTGTTGATGTGATTGTAATTAATGTTCAAAAGGTTCGAAGAACTTGATTGATATCCTATAACTAAGTAACACCTAATAACGACAATAATTAAAGATGTGTCTTAGCTAATCAAGTCAATTTAGGATGAACTACAAATGTCCCTTTTGGGATGAAATTCAAACTTATAAAAATAGTGTCATACACCTTTGATCAAATACACATTGATTTGACATTAATCAATCTCCAAATAACTAGTAGATTTAGGTGACCCTTCATTAAGGGTCATAATTTTCAATAAATTCAAATAAGTCAAATAAAAATTTCTAAAAATCTGAAATTAATCTCAATCAATTTTAATCAACTTTTAATCAAACTTAAAATCATTAAAAATTAATATAAAATCCAATTTTCATTAAACATTAATTAACCCTTAATCATCACTTAATTAATATTTAATTAAACAAATTATAATAATTTAAATAAAATTCTTTAAAATTCAATTTGATCCTAATGAACTCTAAACTAAGTAAATAATTAATCTAAAATCAATTTTGAACCTAAATCCCTTTTGAAACCAAAATAAATTCCTAAATACCCTTAATTAAATAAATGATTTTAAATTCATATAAAATTCTAATAAATATTAAAAGTACAAAAATAAATTCATTTAAATCAAATAAATTTAGAAATATATTAATTTTAATTTTAAATAAATTTTCAAATAAAAATTCATTAATTGTGTAATTTCTTTAATAATTAGTTAAATATGATAAATAAATTCTAAAATTCATTAAAAATTAAAATAAAATAAAATTAAAAATCAGAGGTTTATAATGTGATTTAAAAAATAAATTTTTTAATAATATTTAAATGTCAATTCATTACTAATTCATTGAATAATTCATTTTTTATAATTTACTAATTAAAAATAATAAATAAATCCTAAAAATCATTAAAAATTATTTTAAATCAAAATAAAACTCATAGATTAGTAATTCATTTTAAATAGAATTTTTGAATATCTTTATAATCTAATTTGATTAATAAATCATTTATGTTTAATTAAAATCATTAAAAATCCAATAATTAATTTAAAGATTATGAATATTATAATTAAATCCATAAAAATTCAAATTAAATTTTAATTAATTTGAATTAAATCAATTTGATAATTTGATTGGCTAAATATTTATTTTAACTAATTAAATTTGATTATTGATTTTTATCAAATGGATTAAGGCTTCTATGCCCAAAGTTTGATTCATTTTGAAGGGCTTTAGTCATTTTGATTTAAAGAGGCCTTTAAATACTTAAATAACAAAAAGATCTCTTATGTGTTGTACATGACTCCTTCTAGGAAGGCACTAACACATTTAGATTAAGGGATCTTCAAACAAACTAATAATACATCGACCTTATGTGGCATACACGACTCCTTTTGTAAGGTATGTCACATTGCATTTGCAATGTCCCTTTCTCTCTCTCTAATAAAATTTTGGGGGCTCTCAAATGTACACCTGTCTTCCATATAAGTTGGTTGTTCATTCTGAAAGTCCTAGGACTCATAAATTGATAACTTCATGCAGTTAGGGAGTTATCAATCTATAAGTTCTTTAAAATTAAATCAATAACTCTAACATCTAAAATTGGAATAATTTAAAAGTTAAATAGACACTACTTAAACTTTAATTAAATTCCCATTTCACCTTTAATGATAAAACTTAATAATAATACATGCAATTCAAACATAAATTCTTATAGGACCTATCTAAGCCACACAACTTTTTTCACACACTTAGATGCTTGCTAGGACAACCAAATTTAGACTAGGCTAGACTAGAGGTTTGTTGTGGTTTGTTTGTAGGTGTCTTTCCTAGAGGGCACCCATGTGTGTTTGCTTACTTTTCTGCAACTCATAACATGCATATTTACTTTCCTATCAGTGCACCAACGAGTGGAGTGAATAAGTGAGGGACGTGTTCTTTACTTTTTTTCTTTACTTTCCTACATTTATAATTATTCACAATGCGCTCATTGCATACATAATTACATAACTGCTTTTATTTACTTACGTTTCCTTTCTTGTAAAGTAGAATGTTCTTAGGGACTAATGTATTTGTAAAGATAAATGTAAAGTCTAATTTATGAGATTTTTGTATATATATTAAGTTTGTAAAGTGTCTTGAGGCTGTAAAAGAACAAAAATGACTGCTTATATACATACAAAATGGGGCTCAAAAAAGTAATATCCTCCCTTAGGAGGATGTTCCTTTTTGGAATTCCATAAAGGACTTGGATCTTGAAGACCATAAGCAGTTATATTTGATTCTACTCTCTCATAGGTTTAGAACCCGGGTTTGTTGTTGGTGGGGCTTGGCCACCTTTACTTTAGTGCAGACCCTGGGATGTAACATGCAAATTTTATATTAATAAAATTAGCCCTTTTATATATACTGTTTCAAGCATCATTAGCATTCGTGTAGATTTTCTATTTTTGTAAGCATATTATATTGCATATGATTCAAATTTCTTTAACAAACTCCTTAATTCTTGGGATAAAGTTATCTCAAATCTTGCATTCATTGGTGAATTATTGTGAATAGGATTGTTAGCTGGCAGCCCACTCTAGGCAGGTGGTAAGTCTAGATTGTATACACTTCTCTCTATAATTTCTTCAATCTAATCAAATATAAACTTCCAAATCTTATTTTAAAGTCTATAATCTAAAGCCTGATAATGAAAATTTAAATTAACCCAAATATTTAGTTAAATTTGTATATAATTTTGAAATTAATTAGTCTTCATTTAAATCGAGAGTATTCTCTTAGGAGATATAAATAACTATAGGGGATTGCCCCTGTAGGGAGTCTAGATCCCAGAATAATCGAAACTCTACCATAACTTCCTTTCTAAGCTAGGGGAAAGATCTGTGAAATGTAGATCGTGATTTATCAATATTTTAAAATTTATTTTCACAATCAAAGGATAGGTAGATAATCGATTTGCTTTCACAGGTAGGTCAAATATCTTCTATATTTGATCACGGAAATAAATTCATAATTCTAGTATAATCGGGTTGATAGGGTAATATGCTTTTCATCCTTCGGGATGATTTGTATATTTCCTATGCTGCACCTGATTAGAAGAATGAATTATAGCCTTCTTTCTTTTAGATCAATAGAAGGATATTAGTCTACCCTTCGGGGCAGTATAATGTCCGACTATGTGGATTTGATTGAAAGAAAATATTAAAATACAAATAAAGCAAATCATGTGAGAAATAAAAGTATTTTTAAATTTAAACATTAAAAAAAATTCTCACAAGCATCTTAGTTGTCACGTGTATATACATAATATGCGTGAGAGCCCTTGCAGGTATATGCTCATGTATGCAATTTATATAATGTAATTATATGATTCTTATAAATATTTAGCAGATATATATGTTATATTTGCATATGTGTATACACATTTTCATGAGTGTTTTTATTATTATCACAGTAATCTCTGTATGTTATAATGCATGTAGGAGGGCATTTTAAAATTTTTCTCATCAAAAAATAGTGCAAAGGATTTCATTTGAGTGTACGCAGCATTTTGTTTGGAAGCTTGTAGACGCCTTCTGTCTTTTTATATGAGTGTTGGAGATTAAGTGGCGTTGTGTAACAACTTGTTGATGCATTTTATCCACTTATATGAGTATTAAGTATTCGATGGCATTATGTAGCTTTATGTAGACGTCTTCTATATACTTGTATGAGTGTTGTAGATCTTGTATCATGACATTATGATGCAGGCATTTTGCTACTTTAAGTAGGTAAACTATCATGCACTAATAAGTCTCCTATAGTTTCTCCTAAATAGCATGTTGTGTATACAATAGGTCTTCTTTATAACCCATAAATGATTGTTTTTGCTACATATTACCTGGCGCTTACTTGTAGATGACTTATTATACATATGGCAAGTCTCATACAAAGACTCATAGGAGCTTGTATTCTTTGAGAATTGGCTAGTTTTTCTTTTAGGGGATCAATATAATATTTTTCCTTACATTGAGTGATGGTTGAGTGCAGAGGTTCTATAAAATTTGCTTCTATCTACTACACAGCTTGTAGGTGTTTGTATTTGTCATATGCTTGATATCCTTACATTTATGTAGCTTGTTATTTATATAGCAAGCCTCATACAATGGCTTGTAAGTGCTTGCATTTACTACTAGTTATCCATCTTTACTTGTAGAAGGGCAGTGTATTTTCTTGATGCTGAGTATGGTTGGCTGCAAGGATGCTATAATATTCATTTTCTTTCATTTAACATGGTTTATGTGTAGATTGATGTGTTCATCATGGATATCTAACTACTATCCATAAGCGATCTTCATTCACAAATGATGAACTTACTATAGTTTCCTGTAGATGGCATTGTGAGTGTATTTTTGTATTCATAGAGGACCTATTATTCTTGCAATATGCCAGTCATCGCTGATTACAAGGGCTACCATATCTTCTAACATGGCTTGTGTGAATACCATACATCAATTGCTATCATGTACATGTCATTTACAGTATCATTTAGGGACCTTGTATATTTGTTCTACAATCAAACTATACTTTCCATCCTATTTCATTATTTACAAGGTTAAATATGTTTGCTTATGTCTTAACATTTATTGCAGGGCATATTCACAATATCACATGTCCACCATCATTACTTATAAGTAGGTCAGCATGCTTAATTAGCCATTGTTGTGTGTAGATAGAATACTAGATTCATAACTTATATGCCATTGTTGCTTATATGCTTGCTAATGCATCCACCCATAGGCTATATGATATTGAATTATACATTTCCATTTACAGAAGACCCCTTATCCTTGCAAATCATCTATTATCACTGTTAGCAAGAATTATTATATTTCTTTGTATCGTATTGAATGTACACAAACTTCATTCACTTCCCATTTATTTAATGCATCAAATATGTATACATGAAGAAGTGAGCGTCGCATGCTCTCATTGGCAAGTTAATTTGGTTGAATATTCTAAGCTATTTTAATTTCATTTCTCAACACTTGCATGTGTTGAGAATTTATTCACCATGAGTCCTCTTTTTGTTTATGGATATTCATTTGAATGTATTTGAGTGATGCCCAAATTTATTATTTGACCTTTAAAATTTTTATCATTATCATGCATTTATAAATTAAATCCAAGTTCCCTGTTGTGCAAACTCAATTCCATGTGTGTTCAATTAAGTTTAATTTAGGTCCTCTGTTGATACTTCAATTCCATTGTGGTTCATTTGTATGTCCAATTCATTGTTATTTGATTAAATTTTAGGTTCCTTATTCGTATAATTCTTGTGTACTTCACTATGAATTTTAACAGCCTCCCAGTGTCTTTATGATTTAGGGAAAATTCTAAGAGTCATAGTCTGTCGACCACGTTAGAAAAATATGTACATGCATGGTAGGTGTCTAACAACATCGCAGCTATAGACTTTGGTCCTTCCATGCTAGAGAAAGGCGTGCACAGGCCTTCAGGAGTACCTATTTTGAAAACACATTTTTTTCCATTAAGCACTGAAGCACAAGTACAAGTACTTAATTTTTACCCAAACATGCTAGAGAAAAGCATGGATAAGGCTTACTCGCCTTTCCGCAAATACCATACCGAGTTCCCTCCCGCTATGTTAGAGAAAATCATTCATGGGTAGGGCTGCAAACGAACCAAACGTTCGATGAGCTACTCGTTGATCAGTTCGATTAAAGCTCGTTTGTGGTCGTTTAACTAACTAAATAAACCAACATGAACAACATTTTTAATACTTGATCCTTAAATAAATAAGCTTAAACACTAATGTGTTCGGTTCATTTATGTTCACGAACAACATCATTTGAAGCTCATGAACAAGCTCGACATTAAGCTCGATAAATGCTCGATTTGTGTTTGATTTAGAACTCGAGAATAAGCTCCATAAATATATACATATAGATTAATCATATTTTAATTTTAATTAGATAATTTCTTTTATTTTAAATTTAATTTCATTTTATTTTATATAATCAATAGAATAAATTTGTTCATGAACAAGAGACATTTCACATTTGTCAATGTTTGCTAGATTTTTTGTTTAAGATGTTCATGAACAAATATTACATGAATCATAGATCATTTGTTCGTAAACGAGCTCGTTTGGTAGATTGAAAATACTTGTTATGTAGATATTTATCATCTTGCTCATTTGATAGCACAATAATACTCATTAGATTTGTTCATGAACAAGCTTGTTTGATAGTGTAAAAAAAATCGCTAAAATACGTTCACGAACATAGATCGTTAAGGCTTGTTTGTTTAAAGCTCGATAAGCACTAAATGAATTTCCATTTCATCCCCCCTCTTGGTGCATCTCATACTTTCAATTGATTTTAGAGCGGGGTATAAAAAGTAGTGTTTTTGAAAACCTTGAAAAATTGATCATGGCTCCTTTTGGTAATCATAATACTGCATAGTGTTATTTTTTAACTCGTCCACCCCTGTTTGATAATATTCCGTTTGATTTCTAGAAAATTAGAATGCCCACTCTTTTATAGTCTATAGACTATGATATGTGGATGTTGGTTCAAGAAGGTTATAGTGCACCTTTCAAACTTGTGAATGGCATGAAAACTTAAGTACATTTTAATGAATGGAGCAATGAGAATAGGGATCTTGCGTAATTAAATGCAAAGTGCTTAAATTTTTTATTTTGTGCATTAAAATCTAAGGACTACAAGAAAGTATCTACCTGTGCTACTGGTAAAGAGATATGAGATAGACTGTCTCACGTACGAAGGAACTAGTGAGGATAAACAGTCTAGATTAAACATTCTATTGCATGATTATGAACTTTTTCATATGAAACCTAGCAAAACCAAATCTGACATGTACATTAGGTTCACCCAAATAGTGACATCCTTATATGCTCTAGGTAGAGAAATTTCTAATTTTGAAAAAGTTAATAAGATTTGAGATGCTTATGGAGTTCTTATGATATTAAAATTACTACAATTATTAAATTGAAAGATTTAAACATTTATTCAATTGAAAATTTGGTTGGATCACTCATTACTTACAAGCAATTAGTGAGTCAAAGGCAAAATGATGCAGGAGAAAAAAATGAAGGAGTGAAAAGTGGCTTTGAAAGAGAACAACTCAGAAAGCAAAAGTTCTACAGCTGAGGAAGATGACGATAAAGCCTAGATGTCCCGACAGTTCAAGAATTTTTTGAAAAGAAAACAAAAGGCGTCATCAAAGCAATTGGAACAAAGGTAAAAGCTCAAGAACTACTAAAGTTTTATCTGACACAATTTGTTTTGAGTGTAGGAAACTAGGTCACCTCCGAGCTAATTGTCCCAACATAAATAACCAGCCAGCTAAGGAAAAGGTGAGGAGAAGGTGAAACATAAGAAAGGGAAGATGAAGACACAAAAGACATTTTGGGCTTACTTGCCTCAGAATCATCAAAAGAAGAAGTAGAGGAGGAGATATTGAATTTGTGTCTAATGGCTAATGATAATCTTGATCAATCGGATCAAGACGAGGTATGTCAACTTCATATAAAGATTTGTTGGTTATTTCTAAAATAATACATGACTCATATAAAAAGTTAAAGAAAATGTATACTAGTCTTAACTGTTAGCTTAGTTCTTTACAAACTGAGCATGCTAACTTAGTTAAAGAACATTACGATGTAGATAGAGATCATATGTCCCTGCTTGATGAGTTTGATGCATTAAATAAGAAGCATATTGAATTATCCAATACACATGAATCCTTGAAAATATCAAATATTGAATTAGAAATGGAGTTTAAAAAACTAGAGGAACTTGAATGGGAGATAGATAAGAATGAACATAGGTTAAACGTAGAAGTGGAAGAATATGCATATCAAAATAATACATTGAAAGAAAAAATCATAGCACTTCAAAAAGAAAAAAAAAATCATCCACATTAGCTCAACTATGCAAACTCTCAGCATTGCATACATCACACAACTTTAAGAAGAGGCTTCACAACTCACATAGGTTAGTGAACCCATTTCATGGTGCTAGGTGGTCCTCTTGTGGCATGCTAGGTCACATAGCCCGCATGTGCATGATTCACTATAGGACACACCTAGTATGGAGACCAAAATTGCATTCATCACAGCATAACATGCATATTTCTCATTCATGCAAGTTTAAGGAGGAACCCAAACTCACTTGGGTTCTCAAATCTAACCCTTGAATAAATTTATAGGGGTGATCTCACAAAAGACCTAGTTAGAGCATGTGATACCTGGACAATGACTGCTCGAGACATATGATTGTAGACATGAAGAAGTTCATAAATCTGGAGACAAGGATCGGAGGAGAAGTAACATTAGGAGACAACACCATAAGGAAAGTGGTGGGATCAGTTATTATTGTAAATGCTAAAAACATTTAATTGAAAATATTTTATTAGTTGATGGTTTAAAGCATAATCTGTTAAGCATTAGTAATTTGTGTGACAAAGGTCTTGACATAAAATTTTTTGTGACAAATAGTTTAATTGACAAACTTGTATTAGAAGAAAAATGTATAAACAATGTTTACATGTTAGATCTTGATTGCATTGAAAATTTAAATTCATTTTGTTTTAAACTAATAATAGATGACTCGTGGCTATGACATAGGAGACTGTGTCATGCTAGTATGAAAACTCTTAGAAATATCACCCATAGAAATCTAGTTAGAGGCGTACCTAAGTTAAACTTCACTATGGATCATCTATGTGATGCCTGCAACTAGGAAAATAAATAAAATCATAATTTCATTCAATCAACAATGTGAATACATCTTGGCCACTAGAAATCCTTCACATGGACCTATTTGGACCCATTAGTACAACTAGCCTAGGTGGGAAGAATTATGGATTTGTAATTGTAGACGACTTAACTAGATTTACTTGGGTATGATTTCTAGCACATAAAAGTGAATCATTTGAGGAATTTAAGACTTTCTCCACTTGGATTCAATAAAAATTAGGATGTTAAATATCAACAATACATAGTGATCATGGTGGAGAGTTTCAAAATGAAAGATTTGAATCCTTCCTTCAAGAGATAGGAATATAGCATAACTTCTCTGCCCCTAGAACTCAGCAAAATGGAATAGTAAAAAGAAAGAATAGAACCTTGGTAGAGGTTGATAGGGCAAAGTTAGTTGAGTACACTCTTCCTAAATATTTTTGGGCAGAAGCAGTAAACACGATGTATTATGTCTTAAATAGGGTGAACATTAGATCTAAGTTGAATAAAATGCTTTATAAACTCCTTAAGGGTTGGAAACCAAATCTTTCACACATATATGTCTTTGGTTGCAAATGTTTTATCTTAATTAATGGAAAAATTCCCTTAGGAAAATTTGATCCCAAGTTTGATAAGTGTCTTCTTAGGTTATTCATCTGTAGGTAAGGCCTATAGAATCTTCAATTAGAGAACCATAGTAGTAGAAGAATCCACCCATATAGTATTTGAAGAATCTGATAAGCCCTCTAAACCCAAATTTGAAGAAGATGAAGTAGAGGCTATTCAGGGTGTAGAAACTATGACCATAGGAGAAAGGGGAAAACCTAAGGAAGACTTGCCTAGAGAATGGAGATATTATTCTATTTATCCTAAAGAATTAATTTTAGGAGACCCATCAAAAGGTGTGAGAACTTGAGTTTTTACCTTTGCCATTTCTAAAGGAGATTGGTGATTTAAGAAAGTCAATTAATGAATCTCCTTTTAAAGGTTAGAGGTCTTACTCAATAATTTCTCAAAAGTTTTGATTGTGAATTATTTTAATAAGAAAGCAATCAAACCATGAAAATTCATTAAAAGATTCTCTATAACATGTTATTCCTTAAGTTGAGGTTCACATTTCATATTAATGTTCCTTTATCTTAGGATGTTGTTAACTAGACTTTCATTTGATTTCTTCTTTTCCACTACCAGATCTTCTACTATAACATAGTGATGCCCTCTAGCAAATCTCTTTATAAACATCTACTCTAACTCTGCAAGGGTATGTAATGATCATCACTGCCTCATACATTACAATAACTATCCTGTAAATGTGCTAAGCATTGCTTAAGATTTTCCATTCCATCAAAGAATTTAACCGAAGGTGGCACAAACCCTTGAGATAAAGAAATAATTCACGTTCTTCTAGGTAAAATCAACTTAGAATAGACGAGGTACCCTTAAAATATGTCATAGCTTCCATAACTTATTCCTCTATTATTTGTTTGATATGTACTATTTATGCTATTTCTTTTTTTGATTTCATTGCCTAAATTTTATTTTCTTTCACCGGTTCCTTAAGTTTACTATAATGTTCCATACATAAACTATTTAGGCCTCAGCAGAAGGAACTTATGTATTATGTACAACGACTATAGTAGCCATTAAATCTTCCATTTTCTTCTCCATTTGTTCTATTTGTTCATCTTTCTGATAGAATTTATCTAAAAGACATCTAGTTTGATTAAGAACATACTCTTCATCATCATTTTCTTCCTCTTCATTCTCAATATCCACATCATTTACTTTTGTTTTACTCTTATTCTTTTCGATTGATGATCATGTATCCACCATGAATACACTTTCATCCATTTCTTCACCTAGATCTTTCAGAGTTGCTATCTCATCAAAAATATTTTCATCTATTTTATGTATGTTTTCTTTGAAATAATTTTTCATTTCTTCAATGAATTTGGAGGACTCCACTTGATCTTTACTCTATTTTTTCCTTTCTTCTAACACACTTGGTTTCTTAACAAAATGTTTAATAGAAGTGGAAACTATTTTAAGCTAGCAAACATTCTTCTCTCTAGATAACGGTTTTGACTGTTTATTGATTTCAGTCTTATCACCTCATAATGAAAATATGATTAGTTTCCTTAGGAATGATGTCAGTAAATCTCTGACAATTGATATGCCAAAGATTGATGGGAGACCTTGCTCACTTCACTCTTCAAGTATACATACTTTGGAGGCATAGCTGGACTATGCTTCAAAGGATTTATAGCTTTATATTTCATATCATTAGAAAGAACATATTTGTGATTAATTTTAGAGAGTCTTCTTGACTCTCTTTGATGTTGTAATACTATTGATGACTTTAGATTCTTAAATATCTTGGTTGAATTCTTCTCTCCCCATGTAGAGGTACAACCCTCTCTTAATACAACTCTAACTCAACATGGATAGAGATTACTTATTTCATTTTTTTAGAAATTCTAACTTTGAGTGATAATAACTCTTTATAGATTTATAAACCAATCCATCCAACATACTTCTAACCTTTCTATTTCTCTCAGATAGAGAGACTACAACAAGTATTTTAGATAATAAGGTAAAAAAGGAAGAATTTACTTTTCAGATAATATTCTCTTCTCTAATAGTATGAAACAATGGGTGGAATCAATTCAAACTTCATACGAGAGAACTATTAAAAAATTTAAATTCTTTAAATGCCAATTCAGTTGGCTTCAACTTAGCTACCTCAACTACAACACTCAACAGACTATTCGATTCCAACATTTTAACTTTTTCAGCCCTTCGCCTCAGATGATGATTCATATTTATCCTTTGAGATTTGGTCATTTTCGTGGTGGTGGAGAATGTCCCCATTTAAAACTTGCCCATATAAGGAAGTTCAAACACTGTAACAGATTTCCTTTTTTGACTAACAGACAACCTTGAAAAGTTAGGCAGAAGAACACTTAAAGTTTAGCAGTTGTAGGAGTTACTGCAGACCCACCCTCAGGTAGAGCTTTGATAGAGATAGTGGGAAAAAATTTATTCTTGACCACATCAAATTATTTCCTAGTGATGGTAAATTAACATTGTCAATTGATCCAAATTGAATCATAGTTATCTCAGCAAATGAACCTTGATTAATAGTCATGTTGACATTGTTGTTGAAAGAGATGATCAGTTTTCTATACATTATTTCTATAATTAATCAGAGTTGTATATCTATCTTCAAAATTCACTAACTTTTAGGTAAGACATAAGTCTAACGAATATGTTGAATAACGTTTACTATCCCTCTAGTGCAATTAAACAGAGGTAAATCACGATCTTTTGGATGTAAAAAATTTCAATGTTTTTGGATATAGACTCAATCTAAGGAAAGATAGGCTAGGGGAAGTTGATTAAAATTGGAATTTGAATTTGATTTCAATAATTTGACAATAATTTTTTCCTAAGGGACTTTGAATTGGAAGAGCAATATTGAGAATTAAAATAGAATTTTGATTTTTGGAAAACCATTGGACAAGGAACCTTGCCAATGGACCTTGAGATATAGAAGGTAGAATGTGACATACTTTGGATTTGGATTTGAAGAATGACTATAGTGAAGGGATTTTATACAAAATGGAAGAAAATTTTGGAATTTATAATCTAAAGCCAAAAATTAACATACACATGTAAGACTATACACATGCAAAAATGTGAGGCTACAAAACATGAAAAAAAGCAATACTGTAAATGGGTAGTATACCTAACTGGCCTAAGATCAATTTAGTATTCCAGTTGGACTAGTCCGCTTGGTTTACAGGATGAAACCAAGTAACCATGGGATATTCTTACTTGCATAAGCATAGAATCAATGCTAAAATTTAAATAAACATGCAAATACATAGAATATAAATGAGCAGAACCTCCTACCTTACCTAGGACCAAATAGGTATTCTGGTTGGCCTTGTCTTCTTGATTTTCAGGATGAAACCAAGTAACCATGGGATATTCTTACCCTTGTAAGCATAGAATATAATTTAAATTAACATGCAAGTATGCAAGATTGAACAAAATATGAATATAAAAGTTTAAACTGGGTAGAAAATACAAGGATATACTAAATAAGACTTTACAATATATAAATATACCATACCATATAAAATAAAAATATAAAAGACTGGAATCTAAATAAACATGCATATACATGAAATATGATAGCCCGATATTTAATTAAATTTATATGTATTTGAATAAATTTAGATGTCACTAAAGATGGAGAGAGAAGTTATATCCTTAGTGGAGTCACAAGAAAAATCTAAGGATAAAATTTACTTATGCCACACATAAGTTACTTTGAAATGGTTTTAAGTTTGTTTAGTCAAATCTTCATATGTTGACATTATATCATCCCAAAGGACAAACTAATATTTCACTATGGATTTGAGAAGGGAAACCTTCAATTTATTTTTATGATAAAACAAATCATAAGGAATATTTAATTCATCCCTAATGATAAATTGAATATTCACCTAACATTTTGATCTTAAAAATAAATTAATGAATTTAATTTCATAATTAAACTACATAAGATATATTTAATTCATCCCTAAGGATAAAAAAATATTTACATATTATTTAATCATGACAGTAATTATGTAGTTACTTTCATAGTCAAACATATATGGAATATTCAATTTAACCCTAAGGATAAAACTAATATTCACTTACCTTTTGATTATGACATTAAACCAATGTTTAAAGCTTAGGTCAACATCCATAAAATTTTCTTATATCTTAGAAAAAAAACTAAGGTAGGGTTTATTTTAATTGTGGTTTCTAGACTTACTATAAGGGTAAGCCCCTATTGCTAACTACATCTCCTAAGAGAATACTCTTGATTAAAGTGAAGACTAAAGTCTTAAAATTTATATAGATTTTAAGAAAGGCTTGTGCTACGAAGAATTTAATGTATAGGCTTTAGATTATAAATTTGTGACATGGATTTGGATTTTAGATTTAGACTTTAGATTTTAGATTTTGAAAGAGAAAAATAGGAAAGGAAAGAAAAGAGACTAAGGGTGCATACAATCTAGAATTACACTTTCTTAGAATAAGTTGTCAACTAACAATCTTATGCACAATTAATTGCCATATGAATTTCAATGGCTATATGAATGCAAGATTAAATAGGCTCTATCTTAGGAATCAAGGAATTCTAATATAAAAAAATTTATAATTAGGACTCTACAATATGTATATGATCATGACATAAAATGATCCATGAATAATAATGTATAAATAAAACTTTTATTCAATAATAATTTCTCAGAGTACAACTTGTGGTTCGATCCAAAGAAATGATGGCTAGGCTCCACTAACAATAAGCCTGGATTTTTATAAAGATTTGAATATGATTATATTTTGTAGTCTTCAATCTTTAGGATTATGGATCTTTTATAGTATTCCAAAAGACAATGATCTTATAAAGAAGAAAAATCATTTTCTATTAGAATCCACAACTTTATATAAACAATCATTTTCTAATCTTTTATAACTCTTAACATTGTACAATTCAATCTAGCTATACAAAAAATCTAAAACATTTACATTTATATTTGCCTTTATATTTACATCATTACTTAGGTCCCTTCTACTTTTTTCTTAATTTAAGAGATAGTAGTTATATAAATGAAATTTACATATGATATTGAGTACAAGTGTACATATGAAAGTAAAGCATCCTAAGAGCCTACTCTAAATGTGCACCAACAGAAATATAAATATGATGTAGAGAGTAAAAAAGAAAACAATTTCACATGAGTACCATCTAGAATTGCACTCCAAGAAACCAAACCAAATCATCAGCCTAACCTATGCTAGAGTTGATTGTCCTAACAAATCATCTAAGTATGTGTATATGGTTACGTGGATTGGATAAGTCATTGTTCTGTTAGTTTAAATTTATCTACAATTGAGTTGATTTATATAAGGTCTTTATAGGATAGTTTGAATACATATTTTATTATTTTAAATGAATTTAAATTACTTTAAAAAATATTTTAATATGTTTTATAACATAGTGCTCAAGGAGTAACATTCAAGCGATTTGTCATTATGACACTTTCTCAAACACTACAACACTCCTTGGGTAGCATCTCAATGCTAGATTTGCGCTCTAATGATAAATCTCCCCAATGCCACATGAAAGATAGTTTGAGATGGTTGAACTGACAAACTGATATAATGAGTGGTGAACTAACATAATGATTCAATAGAATAGCAGTGTCACTAAGCCAGCGCCATGGTGCAATTTTAGTTATTTTAAAATTTAATAAATAGGAAGTCTAGTGTTCATGTTATAATTTTGGAAAGTTTTAGAGATATGAGGGAGTGTGTGTGTGTGTGCGCGCATGCACGCGTGTGTGCGTGTGTGTTTGTGTCTGAGTGTGAGGCTACTTTTGGTGGAGGCTAACCCTATGTGTCTATGGTGAGAATCATGTACTAGTGTGTAGATATAGGAGTGCAAGGACTCTCTAACTACTTAAGTTTGAATTTTTGGGTCATTTGTATTCTATTTTTAATCTTGTATTTTTATTTTTATTCAGTTAAATTAAGATGTTTATTGAATTTAATTTTATCTCTATCTATGGAAAAAAGCTTTTATTTGAGCATATGATACTTTTGAAATCGTGCATTACTTAAAGTAGATTTATGATTTAATGATTTATTAAATGTCATTTTTAAATCCTCCATGCTTCATATAGTTTATGTAGAGGCCTTGCATAAAAATAAAATCTATTTTAATATGTACCCTTGATGGAGATAGAAGAATAAGTAAAGGATTTAAAGCATAACTTCATCATGCATAGATATATGGTGGATAGGGTTATAGGATTTTAAGGATATATTAAAACTGATTTTAGGAAGAATCTTATTTAATACTTCAATGAGCTCAATAAAGATAAGGAGTATTTTTGCTCTAATTCATATTAACATTTGGAAGAATCTAACTATTTCAATTATGCATTTTTAAAAATCATAGGTTCACAGAATTTAAAATTAATTAAATTCATCATGTCTAATTATAACATTTACTCTAAATTACATTACCTCTTACTAATCAAATTGATAAGGTCAATATGGTGGTTTTATTAAGCACATTAGAGTGATTTTAGGGTAATTCCAAATACTTATAGGAATGGTATTTATCTCATTAATTTCTTTACATGACATATATAATTGCATAGAATATGAGTTTTACCTTAGAGTAGGAAATCATATTTAAAAAGACAAGTAGTATGGAAATAGGCCTATTAGGTTATTGCCACTATTATTGAGGATTTGAAGTTAATTATCCATTCTTATACTTTATATTGCTTAAAAAATTACTTATTTAATATTTTTCTTATTTTTATTTTTGTTTATTAAGTGTTGCCACTACTATTTTATTTCTCTAAAAGTTAGTTTAATTGCAACCTATTTGGGTTCTCTTCTTGCACTGGGTCAGCAACCCCCACATATTCTTGTTGCTTTTAATTTTTTTTAATGTTGTTAGTATTTTTTTCAATCTCAGGATAAAACAAGACTTCTCCTAATTATGCTTTCCTAAGCATATAATAATAAACCACACTAAATGATAATTCAAATCAATGCATAATTGAATAATTTGCAATGAAGTAATATACTAAATATAACTAAATAAAAAAATGATACTATCACTGGGTAGGATAAAGTAGTAATTCTTTGATTTATATAAATTGAATATAAAGATAACTATTCCAAATCCCTTAAAAATCATATTTGTAGTGCATGGCCTAGTGCTACAGTGCTCCAACCTTAGCACTTTGCTCTGCTACCTTTTATGCTCAAGTGTTGAGGATGAACATAACAATACAGTGCTCTATCTATGGCACTGTGTTGCTTCTTTAATTGTGGATATTTTACATCCTTCCTGCCTAAAAAATATATATTTATATAACATTTTTAAGAAAAATAAGCATGATTTGGATGATACATTTTTTACTTATCACCAACTAACCTAGTGAGTGAAATAAACTCTAAGGTCCCTAAAATCCCATCTTTTTATTCTACCCAACTTTTCTCTCTTTTTCTAACAAGTGTTTTCTCTACTTCTTCTAGAAATTAGAATGAACATGAGATAAGAAATGGTTGAGAATAGATATATAAAAAGAAACTATTTTGACCAAAACTTCAGTGTTACAATGGTGAACAACATCACAATGGTGATCATAGTGTTGTTGTGTTATGATCCAAAATAGTCAAAAATCACATCATCACTGAAAAATTACCCTTTATTTATATCTCAATGCCACAACACTACATGGTTGTGGTACCACAACACTCTCAATAACTCTTCTAAGCTGAGAGCTCAATGTCGTTGTGTTGACACTCAATGTCACTACTCCACTTCAATCACTTTAGCATAGTAGCGCTCGAACACATAACATCGCCAGGTTTCAAACTAAATAAATTTTTATTTACTCAAGATTTCATATATAAACCCTCCTTTTGATTAATTAGATCCTAAAAATTTACATGTTAGCATAAACATACACTTATTTATAGATTGTAAGGATTCATGCTATTATAATATCAACCATATAGTCTACTTTATTGACGCTAATACATTGCAATCTATCACATCTACTAATAGTAAACCCTATTTGATGCAATTAAAAACAAAATTTAATATATTTCGATTAAGGTTCAAACATAGTTTAAATGAGGATAGATCCATGTTCGAACCTTGTAAGCTTATTATTCAAACTTAAATTTATTACTTATTGAACTTAGTGTGAATACTTTTAAGTATTTTAAACCTTGTTTGAAGAAGGTTTCAATTTTTTTCAAATATGATTCAAACCTTGTTTAAACCGATGTCGATCTTTCTTGACTTTAAATAAGTAATCTATGGATAATAGGGCATTTTTATCTAAAATAAAATTTCAAGCTTATTTCCCCAAGCTAACAAGTAGTTACCATATTCGGCCAAGTTGGGGTGCCATAATACATAATGTCATATTTTCATTTATATATATAGATAAATTTGACTTTATATATATGTCACATAATGCTCAAAATTGGAGAAATATGCACGCTATTTTATTTAGTAGAGAAATATACATGAAAGTTATATTTGGATTAAATAACTCTTGAATTTAAAGAGAATTTTTAATAGTTTTCATAACTGAACTTTCAAGCAAAATTTGATAGGCCCTGCCTGTTCTTAACACATTTTTCTTGGCGGGCTACTTTCATTTTCTAACTGATAGTTTTGAGGCAAAGGTTTAATGCAAGATTTTCTTGTCCTTCTTTTCCTTTAGCTAGCTTACTATTAACGTTCAAAGTTAGTAATATTATACATTTACTTGCTAAACACTAAACCTTGAACAATTAAAATTTATTCTAATCATGGTCGAATCATGTTTGGTATATGATCAAATATTCTTTGAACCTTATTTGAGTTTGTTTTTTATTTAGAACAACTAATAAATAATAGTTAAGACAAGTCTTATCATGACTCTAATAATGACTTTATTCAAATCTTATTCAATCAATATTTGAACATTATCATAAAGATTTTTAGAATAAGAATGATTAATATTCAATTAGATTTTGAAGATTGTTCAAACAACTCATTTAAGTTACCTTATTATGTATGCAAATGTACACTCAAATTACGTATAAAGTTAAGGGCACAACGAAGAAAATTGTTGGGCATTTTAAGTCTTATAAGGCTAATGATAGCATTATATTTAATAAAAGAGAAACAATCATAAAACATATGCATATGTAGATATTAGTCATATAGGTAGAGAGGCTTTACACTGCCTCCAATGAATAAGTTGTTAGTTTAATTGGAAGATTAATGGAAAGAATGATGGGTTGAACTCCTAGGTACAAATAAAAAATGCATATGATATTATCTTCATGTAAATGATTTCATTCTCAGCGATCATCAAGTGTACATTTTATAATGATAAAGATGTGATCGTATTTTGACACTTTATAATAATGTACTTGTGTTATCGATGTCATTCTCGTATTTTGTTAGATCTTTTTGTTTTTTTTTTTTTTTACTTTTTTTGCCTATTTTTTGTAGTTGTTGTTATGGTACTCAACATATTTTTTGTAAAATATTTATAATTATTTTAATTTAATAAATGCATTTTATTAAAAATTTTAACTATGTCATATCTCTTATAATATGTTATGTTTTAGTTATCGTAATTTTGTTCGGCTATACTATATATTTTAACAAGTTTTAGCTTTGTCCTAATATTGAATTAATATTATTTACACATATAATTCAACTACTTATAATTTTTTCTAACATCTTATTTGAAGATTATTCAAATAATGTTCAAACATGGTCTAATCTTTCTTTTAATATTAACGACAAATATTCAATTAGTTGTTGAAAGAATGTTTTATTATGGATTCAACATTTTAGCATATTGTCACAATCTTGATCGAATATTATTTGAATAACTTTTATCACGATGAACTTTTAAAAAAAAAAATTGTGATCTAGAGGAAAGGTTTTTTCATTCGAAGGAAACATTTGGGCATACTTACACAATTAATCAAATATTGAGCATGTTTATTCAACTTCGAACATTATGGAGCACATAAAGTTATTTTTTTTTTCTCGCTCTCTCTTTATATTAATATGTTCACCTCAAAAATTTTTATACTAAAAAGCTAATTTAAGAAACAATAAGAACGCTGTCTCAAACAAAGCCTAAAACCACACCATTTTGTTAATATTTTGTTATTAAACATCTAAATACTTAATTACTTGCACATTGGAATTAAAAAAAGAAAAGAAAAATATCCCGGGAAAATTTTATGAGATGGTGGTGCGACTCGCAATGCTTTATGATGTAGAATATTGGTTTTTAAAAGAGAAGCATAAAATTATATTATTGTAGAGTTTAGTATGCTCAAATATATTAATGACTTTACACTTAGAGACAATACAAAATCAGTATAGATTGGAGTAGCTCTCGTGGCAAATAAGTTAAGATAAAGTCATCTTATATAGTTTGGTCGCATAAAACATTGGCCTTTCATTGATCTTGTTAGGAGAGTAGATGTATTAGATTCGACTAATATTATGATATGTAGATGTACACCTAAAAAGACATTGTAAGAAATGTTAAAAATATTCTTTTTTAATTAGATTTAAATGAGAATTTTACTCCTAATAGAATACAATGGTGAAAAAGATTAATGTAGCTAGACTCGTATAGAGGGATAAACATTTCTTCACGTTGGTATTATTATTATTATTTACCGAATTTTACACATACATTAAATATATAAGCTTCAAATTAAAAACCTTTTTATTTAAGCTCTTAACAAACATATTAATATAGGCTGCATATGCAACTGAAATTATAATACAAGCATCGAGCAAGCATCAAGCAAAGATTATGGCTCTTTCTTTGAGAGCCGTTCAATTTCTTGTAATATTTAAATTACTGTCACATCTCATCGAAAGGCTTCTAACCATAGTTAATATTTTTTTGTTTCTTAATTAACTAAAAAGGTATCATAATTTTAAAATACACGTGCCTATCTAAAGACTAAAGATGAGAAAGACCGCAGATAATGCAGAATAATTTTTGGATGTTCAATTCAAGAATAAAGACTTATGGGATTTTTATGCGAGACATTTAACTCTTATTTTATTTATTTTATACTCCCTTTGAGACAACGTACATTCTTATTACTTCTTAAAGTAAATTCTAGTACAAGAATTTTAATTTTTGTACTAAAAATTATTTTATGAAGCAACAAAAAAGTCATCTCAAACAAAACATTAATTTCCACTATTTATTTTAATTCTACTTATCTGCATTCTCCACATCCCTAAAGCTACCTTTTCCCATCTGTATATATTATTTTAATTTATATAATTAATCATTTGGGGATTGATCTTGATTAAAAATTTGATCAGAGATTGCATTCAAGACATTCAATTAACCAAATATATATATATATATATATATATATATATATATATATATATATATATATATATATATATATATATATATATATATATATATATATATATATTGGAATAGGTGTATCAACTCGCTGTCACTTCAAAAATAACGCATTAGGGCATAAATAATCGGTCAGTTTTGAAGTCTCACAAATTAAGTAATTATTGTGAAGGTAGTAATAAAATATTGATAATAAATGAGTTGTATTCAAAAAGAAGTTCCAATGGTGCTAAATCATTATAAAATATGACCTATAGGGAATTGTTCCAAGTGCCTCGTAATATTACTTACATAACTATATTTAAAAGGCAATAGAATATTTATAACTCGACCTTGGTGACATTTAATGTATATTAGTCAACCAATTCTCTTTATTCTCTAAAAAAAAGGATAATAAAGCTGGAGAAAGTTGAACTCCAACTTAATTTGTTGTCAAATTAATTTGTGATTGATATCAAGAATTTAACTATTTTTCCTCATATATTTGTCAACCTCATTAAAAGTTTATAAATATCTACCTTTTGTACATTTCAAACTTGTATTGCTTGCACTCTTCTTTTTTTCCTTTGTTTCCTTTATGTCTACCATGACTTGCTTTCTACATGTTGACCTACAAAAAAAATTCAAAAAAATCAAGTAAAAAAAAATTGCTCAAATCTTTAAATCCCGCCGGAACCCTGTCTAAATATCAAGGAAATACCCGCTGTCTGGTGCTGTTCGTGTCTATTTTTACGAATCCCATAAGATCACATCTATTCTTGTGAAAATTCTTGAACGCATTCGTTATTACAACAGAGACGAGCTGAAGTTTTCATTCTTTCTCACACATGAAGCTTCCCGCAACTGTTCTATGTTTGTCTCCCAATTCCACTTAGTTGACCACATGTCTCAACCCTACTCCAGGATGCATGACTCCATCCCCTCCCTATCTTGATTCCACGGCTCATTTTCCCTTCAATCGAAACTCCTACATAGGTCAAAGCCTCCATTAAAAGGTCTCGATCGGACCTCTCACCTCCCAATCTCCTCCTCTATTTTGGAAATAGCCATGATTCAGCCTACCTTTCCTATCTGACCGACACTCTATCTGTTTCATGTAGTAGATCTATGCACAAACTTTGGTGCCGAAGAAGATCCCTGCAAACCTCCCTCATTATACCTCAAAAACCTAGATCCTTGTTGTGACTTAGTTTTCATAACTATGTTTTTGTATATTGTGTGTTTTTTATGATTCCAAAATATTCTTGTATTGATTACTGTTTTATCAAACATATATTATAAATATTACTTTTGTTGTTTGTGTGTACTAATGTTTTAGAAAAATTATATTCCAGACAGTTGAAGACTTCAAGATAGATGAGTGCATGATTAATTGTATTTAAAGTCTGTAATTTTTATACTTATCTTGAGTCTGAGAGATTATGATTGTAATTGGATAATAATGCATACATACACTAAGGGAGTGTAAAAAACTTATAACTTTTTAAAACTATTCGTACTATATGATAATAGATCAAATTGGGCAATTGGTGTAAATGTTCCTCCATAAGCAGTTAATCAAAGCATGGATGGAAAAATATTTAAGTATTGTTCGTACAGTACGAAGTTGCCTTCATATAGACGACGTCCATAGTACAAAATTGATGCGTACATTTTCATCCATACAAACAGGTAAAATTTTGAACTATTCATCCGGGATGATCTTGGGTTCGTACAGATGATGTCCAAAGTAAGAAATTGATGCGTACATTTTCATCCATACGAATAGGTAAAATTTTTGAACTGTTTGTCCATGATGATCTTGAGTTCGTATAGATGATATCTAGAGTACGAAATTGAAGCGTACATTTTTGTCCATACGAACAGGTAAATTTTTTGTACTCTTCATTCGAGACGATCTTGAGTTCGTACAGACAACATCTAGAGTATGAAATTGATGCGTACATTTTCGTCCATATGAACTTCAAAATTTGTTAAGCTAATTGTATTAGACGATATATGGTTCATACTATATGATGTGCATATATAAAAATGTTCCATACAGGATCGTACAAGAAAACTTTGAACTGTTCATACGTACGATCGTTGATTGTACTGTATGATCATGGATGGTCAAAATTGAAATTTTTTGTTTTTGAACAATTTTTCATACCTTAGCTATATAAATTCCTTCGAAACTATTTTGGACGTATCTAATCTTTGTGACTTCATTGAGAGAAAGTGAAAGGGAGATTTGGGAGAGTGTTTGAAAGAGAGTTCTTACAAGTGAAGTGTGAAGGGTTTACAAGGTTACTCAAAGGTGAAAATCTCTTTGTTTGATTTTTTAATTCTTTTCATTACTTCTTTCAAGTTGCTCAGGAGAAGATCTGGTACTCTACTAACATTTAGAGAGTGTGAAAGGATGAAGGTACTCTGCCAACACTTGGAGGGTGTGAAAAGATGACGGTACTCTACAGACACTTTGATGGTGTGAAATGATAATCGTAATCTGCCATCACTTGGAGGGTGTGAAAGGACAACGGTACTTTGCCGACACTTGGAGGGTGTGAAAGGAAAACGGTACTCTATTGCATCTGGGATTGATGAAAGATAGGATATTTATAAAGGCTTCTCCGCCTTGCTATGGGAGTAAAAAAAGAGTCACGATGGTAATACTGTAATACTTGAAGTGGGAGTTTTTCAGGGAGTAGATATAGATCTAGTTGGATCGAACCACTATAAATTACTATATTCTTTTTACATTTTTGCATTTTTATTTTCAGTAATTTTATTTTTATGGTTGAAAAGTTAATTTTGAGAAATTAAATTGTGTAAAATTATTAAATAGTTTTCTAAAAATTATAATAAGGTCTTAAAATAACCAATTCACCCTCCTCTTAATTAGCATTGGGATAAATGCTATAGGTCTAACAACCTATATGAACTTTCAAGTGGTATTAGAGCTTTGTTTTCAAAATTAAGGTTTAGAAAACTTTTTAAAAAATGATCATGGCTACTTTTGGAAATCATAATACACCTAAAGGATATTCGATCACTAGACCCTCATTATTTGTTAATATCTCTTTCGATTTTTGGAAAACATGAATATCTACTTTTCTTTAATTGCTTGACTGTCGCATGTAGATTTTAGTACAAGAATAATACACTAAGCCAACTAGACTTGTAGATGGAATTAGAACTAAAACACTATTTGCTGACTAGACTTTAGAAGAAAGAAACTTAGCTCAGTTTAATGCAAAATATTTGAACAATGTTTTCTGTGCACTTAAATATGAAGACTAAAGGTGTTTCTACCTATAAAAGTGGAAAATAAATTTGGGATAGACTTTTTTTCACATATAAAGGGACTAATGAAGTGAAATAATCTAGATTAAATATTTTGTTGCATGATTATTAACTATTTTACATGAAACCAAATGAATTGATCACTGATATGTACAAACGTTTCACTCAAATAGTCACATCCTTGCATGCTTTAGGTAGGGAATTAATGAATATAGAAAAAGTGAATAAAATACTTCATTTTTTTGCCTTCTGCTTATGATGAAAAAATAAGTGCTATTACAGAGTCTAAGGATTTAACTATTTATTCTATTAACTATCTTCTTGGATCACTAATTGCTTATGAGCAATGAGTGACTCAAAGACAAATTGATGCATGAGAAAAATGAAAGGAGAAAAATATAGTGTTAAAAGTGGATGACTCAGAAAGTGATTAGTCTCAGCCTAAGGATGAAGGTGATATTGCTTTGATGACAATGCAATTCAGGAGTTTTTTAAAGTGGAAGCAAAGGAGATGTCCGCAGTGAAATAATGGTAAATTCCATAAAAACGTTAAGGCTTATAATGTTGTTATTTGTTATAAATGCAGGAAGCCTAGACACATCCAATATTAATAAGCTAATTTTAATGCCAATCATAGCAAGGAGAAGGTAATGGAGAAAACAAAAGTGAAGAAGGACAAGAAGAGATTGAAGAGAGCTTTTTGGGTGGACTCAACTTCAGATTCTTTAGAAATAGAAGTAGAGGAAGAAGTCACAAACCAGTATTTGATGGCTGTCAAGCTTAATCAGTCATATCAAGAAGAGGTATGTGACATAACTTATTAAGATTATTTGGTGTTTCCAAAAACGATTTATACAACATATAAAAACTCAAAAAGATGCATGCTAGGTTGAATTTAGATTTCTTTGACCTACAAAAAGAGTATGAAATCTTTAGAAAAGATCACTCATTAATTGATTGCAACCACATATAACTTTTGGATGATTTTGATGAATTGAACAAACAACATGAACTATTAAAATCATCCCACACTAAACTTGAAAAAGATTTTAAAACATTTATGAATTAATCTGATAATAGAGGGCACTATTTAAAAGTTGATAATGCTGTGTTAGAAAGTACGAACTCATTTTTTTAAAGAACAATTGAAAGCATATGAGAATAATAGGATGCCACCCAAAACTGAACAATTTTTTAATCCTGATAAGAAACCAAAAATTTTTAAATCTAGGGAAAGATAGTTTTACTCATATAGATTAAAAAATCATTTTCCTGGAATTAAATGCATTTCTGATGGAATTTTTTGGCACATATCTCATACTTGTACTATTAATAATAAATCATATCTAGTGTGGAGACCAAAGGTGCAAACAAATCATATCAAATATGCATCTAGATTAAATTTGTTAAGAGGAGAACCCAAACTTGTTTGGGTTCTTAAGACTAACATTTGATTATCTTGTAGAAATGATCTCATACAAGACCTTGTGAGAGCATTTTGTACCTAGATAGAGGATGTTCAAAGCAATGACTTGATATATGACACAATTCATATAGCTGAAAGTCATGAATGGAGGGAGGGTTACACTGGAAGATAATACCACTAGAAAAGTGATAGGCATCAGTATGATTGGAAACTTGAATAAATTTTTCATTGAAATGTTTTACTTGTAGAAGGCTTAAAGTATAATCTGTTGCATATTAGTACGCTATGTGATAAGGTTATAGTCTAAATTTTTTTCTCACTAACTACATAATAAGCCAAAATGGAATTAATGTTTAGAATGGAATGAGGGTAAATAATGTATACATGTTTGATTAGAATTGTATTAAATCTCCTAATACTTTTTATTTGAAAATAATTTCTAATGCATCATGGTTATGGTATAGGATACTTTGTCATGCTAGAATGAAAAATCTTAGTAAAATTATCCAAAGAAAACATGTTAGAGGAATACCAAAATAAGACTTTACTAAGGATCACCTATGTGATGCATGTCAACTAGAAAAATAAGTGAATTACTCCTTTCATTCCATTAAGGATCTTAGAACTAGCAAACCATTGGAGATTATTCATATGGATCTATTTGGACCGATTAGTACTATAAGTCTAGGAGGTAAAGTATTTGAATTTATAATTGTTGATAATTTTTCTAGATTCACCTAAGTTAATTTTTATTTCATAAGAGTGGATCATTTGAGGAATTTAGAATTTTGAGCACTTGGATTCAGTGAAAAGTAGGTTGTAAGATCTTATCAATTCAAAGAGATTATAAAGGTGAATTTGAAATTGAAAAATTTGAAGAGTTTTATAAAGAGAGAGGAATTAATTATAATTTTACATTACCTAAGACCCCTCAGCAGAATGGGGTAGTCAAAAGGAAGAACAAAATATTAATTAAAGCTGCTAGAGCTATGTTGACAGAATATTCAATTTTAAAATATTTTTGGATTAAAGCAGTCAGTATTATATGTTATGTTCTGAATATGGTGAACATTAGATCCAAATTGAATAAGACACCCTATGAACTTCTTAAGGGTAGAACAACAAATTTTTCACATTTGCATTATTTTAGATGTAAAGTATTCATACATAATAATGGGAAAACTCTTTTAGAAAAATTTGATCCAAAATCCAATGAAGAATTTTTTTCTTGGATACTCTAGTGTTGGAAAATCTTATAAAGTTTTTAATAAAAGAACTTTGGCAGCTGAGGAGACTACAAATGTTATTTTTGATGAATCTGGCATTCTGGAAGATCCAAGTCTGGAAGAGGATCATATTTAAAAAAGCTCCCAAGAAATTGAAAAGATGAATTTGGAAGAAATTGTGGAAAAAGATAACTCTTTGCCTAGATAATGGAAATTTTCTTAGAATCACCCTAAGGAATTGATTTTAGATGAACCTAGTGAGGGTATTAGGACTATGCATGAACTTAACAAAGAGGTGAATCCTTCTACTTTTATAACAATGGTTGAACCCACAAATATAACTCAAGCACTTTTGGATGAATTTTGCATTTTGTTTATGCAAGAAGAATTGAATCAATTTGTAAGAAATGATATTTAGGAATTAATTGAAAGGCCTACTGATCTTAGTGTTGTTGGAACAATGTGGGAACTTAAAAATAAAATGAATGATTTAAGAGTTATGATTAGAAATAAGAAGAGATTGGTAGCTACGGGGTATAATCAAATAGAAGGGATTGACTTTGAAGAGACTTTTGCCCTTGCAGGAAGACTTGAAGTAATTAGGTTTTTTCTAGCCTTTACCTATTTTAAATGATTTAAATTGTATCAAATGAATGTCAAAGGTGCCTTTTTTTATCAGGGTGATACAAGAGGATATTTTTATTGAACAATCTTCATGTTTTAAAAATTTTAAATTCTTTAATCATGTGTTTAAATTAAAAAATTTATTGTATGGACTGAAATAAGCACCTAGAGCTTGGTATGAGAGGTTAAACACTTTTTTATCAGAGAGAACTTTTATTAAAGGAAGCGTGGACACCACTCTCTTTTGAATAAAATAGGAGATGATATACCCATTATACAAATATATATTGATCACATCATATTTGGATCTACAAATAAAAATCTTTGTGATGATTTCTCAAAAATAATGAGTAGTGAATTTGAGATGAGTTTTATGGAAAATTTGAGTACGGGACGATCTACTATGTTCATACTTGAAAATCAACAGTTTTTTGATGGTTTTTTGTGTCTTTCCTATATAAAGTCCAATTAAAGCTGTCTCTTAATCTTTTTGCCTACTGATCTTCATGTCAACTAAAGGGAGAATGAAGGAGAGAGTGTGAGAGAGTGTTTGAAGGAGAATTCTTACTACTGGAGCATGAAGGATTCACTTGGTACTCAAAGGTAAGAGTCTTCAATTGTGATTTGTGAATTACTTCACTCTTTTCTCTCATCCTTTTAAATTTCTTGTGAGCAGATCTATCAATGAGATCCAGTTCTCTGCTGACACTTAGATAGTGTGAACAACCGAAGGGTTCTCTACATATACTTGGAGAGTGTGAATAGCCAGAGGGCTCTCTACCTACACTTGGAGAGTGTGAACCACTGAAGGGTTCTCTGCCTACACTTGGAGAGTATGAATAGCAGAAGGGTTCTCTTCCTATACTGGGAGAGTATGAAAGGACAGACAGTTCTCTGCCAACACTTGGAGAGTGTAAAAGGACAGACGGTTCTCTTCCAACACTTGGAGAGTATTAAAGGATGACGATTCTCTGCCAACACTTGGAGAGTGTAAAAGGATGACAGTTCTTAGTCGCACCAGGTAGTGGTGGAAGAGAGTTTTTGTGAAGGCTTCTACACCTTGCTGTGGGTGCAAAAGGAGAGTCACTAGTGGTATTAGTGCAATACTCGGAGGGTGCCTCCGGGGAGTGGATGTAGGTCCTCTTTGACCGAACCACTAAAAATCTCATGTCTTTTATTTTTTTCACTGCTTTTGTTTTTACAATTTTAACTTGTGGTTGAAAAACCTTTTTCTATAAAATTCACTAAAGTTATTTCTTAATTTTTTTTTTAAAAGTGGGATAAATTTTTAATTATCATTTCACCCCCCCCCCCCCCCCCCCTTTTGTTAGCCGTTGGGACATAAGCTTAGGTCTAACAACCTAATTCATATTGAACAAGTTTCAATAAGTGGTATCAGAGCTTTGTTTCAAAATCATAAGTTTAGACTACTTTTGATTAACGTAGATGGCTACATTTAGAAATCGAAATACACCTAAGGGTTACTCTATAATTAGACCTCCATTATTCGACAAAATTTCTTTTAATTTTTGAAAAACATGCATGTCTATATTTTTACAGTCACTTGATTATCGTATGTGGATCTTAGTTCAGGAAGGGTATGCTAAACCAACCAGACTAGTTAACGAAGTTAGATTTGAAACACCTTTTATGGACTGGATAGTAGAAGAATGTGACTTAGCACAACTAAATGCAAAATGCATGAATAGTTTATTTTGTGCTCTTAAATCAGAAGATTACATGCGGGTTTCTACTTGCAAGAATGGAAAGGACATATGTGATAGAATTTATACAACTTATGAGGGGACTAATGTGGTTAAGCAATCTAAACTTAATATCATATTGCATGATTATGAATTATTTTGCATGAAACCAAATGAATCCATTTCTGATATGTACACAAGATTCATACAAATAGTCACCTCTTTACATGTATTAGATAGGGAACTAACGAATGCTGAAATGGTTAATATAATACTTTGTTGTTTGCCTAGTGATTATGATGCTAAAATTACTACAATTACATAGTCTAAAGATCTATACATTTACTCTATTGACAATCTTCCTGGATCACTAATTGCTTACGAGCAAGGAGTTAGCCAAAAAAAGATTGATGCAGGTGAACCACGAAGGGAGAAGGTAGAGAAGAAACCAATTGAAAAGAAGGGCAAGAAGAGATTTCAAAGAGCTTTCTAGGCGGACTCAGCTTCAGATTCATCAGAGACTGAAAAGGAAGAGGAAGTCACTAATCTGTGCTTAATGGCCGATAGTCTTGATCAGTCAGATCAAGAAGAGGTATGTGACTTAACATATGATGAACTTTTTGAAGTTTCTGAACACATGCATGATGCATATAGGAAAATGAAGAAATTGCATGCTAGTCTAAGTTTAGAGTTTGAAGAATTACAAAAAGAACATGAAATCCTTAGGAAATATCATGGTTTAATTGATGACAACTATATGAAATTACTTGATGCGTTTGATGACTTGAATAAAAAACATGAAAATTTAAAATCATCCTATGCTGAACTTGAAAAAGATTTTAAAAATTTTAAGGGTGAATCGGAGAGAAAAATTTATAGATCAAATTATACAAATCGATTTTTGAAAGATATGAATTCATTTTACAAATTAACGATAAAAGCTCTCAAGGATAATAGGATACCCCCTAAACCTGAAGATTTTACTAATCCTATTATGTATCCTAAATTTATGCAATCCCTAAATTGACAGATGAATGGTAGAAAACTTAGGAATCCATTTCTAAAATTCAAAAGTAATAATTGTGGATTGTCGGGACATATAGCTCACACATGTACCTTGAAGATGAAAACTTATTTGATGTGGAGACCTAAGATGCATAAATCTAGACATATCATGCATGCATCGGATTATAAATTGCCAAAAGGAGAACCCAAACTTATTTGGGTTCCCAGCTCTAACATTTGATAATTTTGCATGGTCGCTCTCACACAAGATCTCGTGAGAGCATATGGTACCTGGACAGTGGATGTTCAAAGCATATGACTAGAGATACTGCACAATTCATATCATTGGAAGCTAGGAGTGGAGGCAAGGTTACACTTAGAGATAACACCACAAGGAAGGTGGTTGGATCAGGTATGATTAGAAATCTTAAAAAATTTTATATTAAGAATGTGTTATTAGTAGAAGGCTTAAAGCATAACCTATTAAGTATAAGTCAGCTATGTGATAAAGGATATTGTTTGAAATTTTTCCTACTAGCTGCATATTAAGCCTAAATGGTAAAGATGTTTTGAATGGAAAAAGGGTAAATAATGTTTATATGCTAGGCTTGAATTATATTTAATCTCCTACTGATTTTTGTTTGAAAACTGTATCTGATGAGTCATGGCTTTGGCATAGGAGACTTTATCATTCTAGTATGAAAAACCTTAGGAGGATTACCCAAAAGAACTTGGTGAGAGGTATACACAAACTAGATTTTACTAAGGACCACCTTTGTGATGCATGTCAATTAGGAAAGCAAGTGAAGTCCTCTTTTCAGTCCAATAAGGATCTTAGAACTAGTAAACTATTAGAGATTTTGCATATGGATCTTTTTGGACCAGTTGGACTATGAGTCTAAGAGGGAAGGTATACAGATGTGTGATTGTGAATGATTACTCAAGATTCACATGAGTTAGATTTCTATTTCATAAGAGTGAATCATTTGAGAAATTTAAAAATTTTTCAACTGGGATTCAAAGAAAACTTGGGTGTGAAATTATTTCTATACAAAGTGATCATGGAGGAGAATTTGAAAATGAGAAATTTGAGGAATTTTGTAAGGAGAAAGGTATTGATCAAAACTGTTCTGCACCTAGAACCCCTCAGCAGAATGTGATAGTCGAAAGGAAAAATAGAACATTAATAGAAGCCGCCCGAGAAATGTTGGCAAAATACTCACTTCCTAAATATTTTTAGGCTGAGGCGGTTAGCACTGCATGGTATGTTCTGAATAGGGTGAATGTGAGATCGAAAATAAATAAAACACCCTGAGTTGCTAAAACAAAGAATACTTAATTTGTCTCATTTGCATGTTTTTGAGTGCAAGGTGTTCATTCATAATAATGAAAAATCTACCTTAAGAAAATTTGATCCAAAATCAGATGAAAAATTTTTTGTTGAATACTCAAGTGTTAGAAAATCTTATAGAGTATTCAATAGAAGAACTTTGGTAATTGAGGAGACCACACATGTTGTATTTGATGAATCTAGAATTTTGGAAGAGCCAAATGCTATAGAAAATGAGATTGAGATTAGCTCCCAAAAGATTGATAAAATAAATTTGGAAGAAAATTTGGAAGAAAACGTGGAAGAAAATCTGGAGATAGAAAACCCTTTGCCTAGAGATTTGAGATTTTCTTAAAACCACCAAAGGGAATTAATTATAGGTGAACCAAGTGAGGGTGTAAGGACTAGGCGTGGATTAAACAAAGAAGTCAATCATTCAGTCTTCATTTCAACTATAGAACCCACAAATATTGATCAAGCACTTTCGGATGAATTTTGGATTTTGGCTATGCAAGAAGAGTTGAATCAATTTGTAAGAAATAAAATTTGGGAATTAACTACAAGGCTAAAGGATCAAAGTATAGTTGGAACTAAGTAGGTATTCAAAAACAAAATGAATGGCTCACAAGTAGTCATTAGAAATAAGGCTAGATTATTTGCTAAGAGGTATAATCAGATTGTAGGGATTGATTTTGACGAGACTTTTGCCCCTGTAACTAGACTTGAAGCAATTAGGGTTTTGCTAGCTTTTGCCTATTTTAGAGGGTTCAAATTGTATCAAATGGATATAAAAAGTGCCTTTTTAAATGGGGAAATTCAAGAAGATGTTTTTGTAGAACAACCACCAGGTTTTAAAAATTTTAAATACCCAACTCATGTTTTCTAGTTGAAAAAGGCATTATATAGATTAAAACAGGCACCTAGGGCTTGGTATGAGAGGTTGAGCACCTTCTTATTGAAAGATCTTTTGAAAAAAGAAAGTGTGGATACAACTCTCTTTTTAAAGAAATGTGGAAAGGATATACTCATTGTTCAAATTTATGTGGATGATATCATTTTTGGATCTTCAAATAAAAATCTATGTGATGATTTTTCTAAAATAATGAGTAGTGAATTTGAGATGAGTCTAAAGGGAGATTTAAGTTATTTTTTAGGATTTAGCATTAAACAACTTGAGGCAGGTACATTTCTTAGTCAGACAAAGTATGTTAAGGACATCCTCAAAAAGTATGAAATGGATAATGCCAAACCTGTTAGTACACCAATGAGTTCCTCAGTTCAGTTGGATAAGGACTCTAAGGAAAAATGTGTTGATCAAAAGAAATTTAGAGGGATAATTGGATCTTTACTTTACTTGACTGCTAGCCAACCCGGTATCATGTTTAGTATTTGCTTATGTGCTAGATTTCAATCAGATCCAAAAGAATCATATTTGATAGCCGTGAAAAGGATTTTAAGATATCTGTTAGGAAATCAGAACTTAGGAATTTGGTATCCTAAGTTTAGCTCTTAATTTGAAATAATTGGTTATTCAAATTCTGACATTGCAAGTTGTATGGTTGATAGAAATAACACTTCTGGAACATATCAATTTATTGGAAATTCTCTAGTCTCTTGGTCTAATAGAAAACAAAATTCAGTAGCCCTATCTACTGTAGAAGCTGAATACATTGCATTAGGAAGTTGTGTGGCACAAGTTCTTTGATTTAAACAATAGTTAATTGATTTAGGATTAACTATAGTCACTATTCCAATTTATTATGATAACACTAGTGCTATTTGTATTTCTAAAAATCCAATTCAACATTCAAGAATCAAATATATATATATATAAGGCATCATTTCATAAGGGATCATGTATCTAAAGGAGAAATTGAACTCACTCATGTTTCTACTGAAAATCAACTTGCAAATATTTTTACAAAACCTTTAGCATTTGATACTTTTAGTGAATTAAGAATAAGGTCTGGTGTGATTGATTTAAATGCTTAATTAAAAATGTTTTGCAACATTGATGTTTTTTTTTTTAGTTAATGTTTTTGTGTGTTTTTATGGGTTTGTGAATTTATATGTGTGATTTTCTTTATTTTGTATTTGTCTTCTTCATTTTTTAGTGAGTTTTTTTGTGTTTGTGTTTTAGTTTTAATTGAGTGCATGATTTAAAATTTTTTAGTGTCCATCATTCGGGATAAAAATTTTTCGTATGGGATAATTTGTGTAGTGTATCTAACTGTCAGATTTTGAACCATTTGCATACAATGCATACAATTTATAGTTTTTAATTTTCACTTCGTCTGTACGTCGTCATGATCATCCGGAACGAAATGTTTTTCAAATGACGGGATGAATGAATAAATCAGTTGAATGGATAAGGTAGTTTTTAATACTAACTTCGTACGTACAAACCTTTGGTTTGTCCGAACGAACACATGTCAGTTCGATGTCGGGGATGCTTTTAACTGCCATTAAAATGATTATAAGTTCTGATCATCCCAGGACAAACACGTGTTCGTTTGTACGATCAGTCTGGTCAAAAGTCTATACAAAAGGATACTTCGTAAGTTGTGTTGATTGTGAAAACCGTTTCATTTTGATGCTCTGATTCGTCCATATGAAATTATTTCGTACGGGATGAATAAAATAATTCATACGGGATTTTGTCGTCGTGTACGAACGTATCGTTTTCAATAAATAGAAGGGGTTTTGAACTCAATAGCCACACTCAAAACTTCACTTTCAATCTCTTTCATACTCTAGATCGTTTTCAACTGGCAAGTTCAAGTAAGAGACAAAAGATTCTGGCAAAGAAACCACATAGAAATTCTTTTAAGAACTTTTTTTCCAAAGTAAATGAGGAATCTTTTCATAGGTTTGTCTCAGCAAAGATCACACCCTCTAGAATCCTAATCCAAGAATAAATTACCTTTCAGGTGATGAACTTATTTGCTTCAACACAGTTTGGTTTTATCCTTACCCTCGTCTATCTCTATAATAAAGAAACCATTCACTACTTCCTCGCCAACATGTCCTTTTAATTTTGACCATTCTATAATTTGTTCCTTTATCTTTAAATAAAAAGTTGAAATCACCAAGGCTGCCTTAGGAGCCTTTTTGACTTTAAAGACAGAGGGAGCTACAGTTCATCACTTAATCAAGACTCATGATTATGCATGGTATGAAATTAATAATGTGATTAGAGGAAACAATTTGAACGAACATGTGGCTAAAGTAACTGGTCTAGTTCGTAATGCTTGTATCATCCAGCATGTTCTTAGAACTTCTATAATTCCTAAAACTAGTGATAGGATCAACATTACCCCTCTTCTTTCTATGGTGACCTTATTGATCATGACTAAAGAACCTATAGATGAAGCCCAACTTATCCTTGACTATCTTTATGGGCTATTTGAAATTGGTCATGTAGAACATAAGAGAAAGAAGAACATCGCCTTAGGACATCTAGTTACCTATATTCTGGATAAGAAATATAATTTGGTTCATCCTGAACAAGAGTTTGAAGAACCTCTCTACTACAACGACGGATCATTTAGAGCAATCTTCAAAGATGAACCAAGTAAAACACATGTCATTAGTGATACAGAGGAAGAACCAGAAGTGGCACCTGCACCTGCTAATGAACCAAATTATCAGAAATTAGTTCAAAGATTTGATCGCCTAGAAACTCATTTTGATCAACATTTTGATCAAATTGAGACTCATCTTTAGTAGCATGACGCACATTATCAGCATGACATGAGTTTTATGAGGGATTAGATGAATGATATCAGTACTAATGTGCTTATTATGAGTACTTACTTTAACATCTTTGGTGCTACACCCCCTCCTCCTCCAGATCAGGGTCATTCTCAGTGATAGTTGCACTTGTTTTTATTTATTTTCTGTAGTTTGCGTGTTAGTTATTGCTTTAAGAAAGTTTGTTGTATTTTCTTTATATATTTTGTTTTTGTATTGATATCCTAAGCTTAGATTGTAATATCTTCATATTGATATCAATATATGTTCTCGTGTTTTGGCTTTAATGTTTTTGAAATGTGTGTTAGCCTTTATGAAAATCATTAGATTTTTTATCTTAATAGTGCTATACTTTGAAATGCACGTTAAAATTAAATTCATTAGAATTTTTTTTTTATTTAAGCTTTGCTTATAACTTGATATTATTAAGATTGTCAATTTTATGTCTCTTATTTAGACTACATTAATGTCAAATATTATTATTACAATTGTGATATTTTCTTATTTTATATTTCACTTATCAATAGATATTTATGCACTTAGAAAAATTTGAAATTTTTTATTAATAATTTTGGAAAGATCAAAATTACTTTTGAAAAATGTACAAATGTACAAAAATTATAAGAAATGTGCAATGGTTCGGCAGCTCTTAGATAAAATAGCTCCTCTAATCCAATAGGCGATAGTAAAAAGATGCACAAAAAATGTACCACAAATGTGAAAAAGATGCGCAAAGCTCCACATGTGGTAGTTATTTCTTTCCATTACCTTTTTAATCTCTTAATTCAAATTGATCTACTGTACATTTATATTTTGTATTAACATTTGAAATATATAAATTTTTATTCATCTTTTTTGCAATGATTTTCTCTATCTTATAATCTAAATTGACTCATATTTTTGATATATTTTTTTATTATCAATGTTGTATCTCTTATTAAATTTTATGAATTAATATGATTTTCTTAATATTTTAATTTTATTTGCATAACTTATTTCAATCACTTTCAAGATTGAATTATCAAATGATTTTCATATGTATGCTTACATTTCAAGTTTTTTTTCTTCTTCTCTTTTTGCTACTATCAAAAAGGGGGAGAAATTGTTTGTTCTATCATAATGTTTGTGTGTATTTGTTTTGTCTTTTTAGTGTTTGTGTGTGTTTGTTTTTTCTTGTATCTCTAAAAATTTTGAAAACAATTTTTTTTTTATTCAAATACCTCCTTATTTTCATGTGTTCATCATTTCAGGGGGAGTTTAGGAGATTTTTAGAATTTGAAAATTATACAAACAATAATTATTTTATCATTATCAAAAAGGGGGAGATTATTAAGAGAATTATTATTTGCATGTTTTATATTCTTACAACTTGTATAGTTTTGATGATTTCAAATATTATTATTTTATGTATAGTTATCTCCCACCACTGAAGAGTTATTTTTTCTCTTGTGTGTACTAACATTTCAGGAACATCAAACTCCAGACTATAAAGACTTCAAATTAAATTCAGCATGAGATACTTTGTGTATTTAAAACTTGTATTTTTTTTTTGAATTAAGGTTGAGAGGGAGTGATTTTAATCAAGTGAATACACACACACACTTTAGGAGATCTTGAGAAATTTGTACTGATCGTACGGGGACGATCAGGTCAGTTAGCTCCTCGTAAGAGCAATGGAACGAACAGGAGATGAAGAAAATTTTTATAAGTCCTGATCTTCCAGGACGAAGTGTATTCATCCCAGGACGAAATGTTCTCTAGAAAATATTTGTTTAGAACAAAGTGTATTCGTTCCAGGATGAGTTGCTCTTTGGAGTATTTTCATCCAGGACGAAGTATATTCGTTCCGGGACAATTTGCTCTCTGGAAAAATTTTGTCCGGACGAACCCATATTCGTCCCAGGATGAAGTGAACCAACTCTAAAATTTTAGTGACGTTCTGCAATTTTTGGGAACTGACCTATGGAATAATCGTTCGTACTGGACGAACTTAGTTTGTACGGGATGATGTGTGTCTATGAAGTCATTTTGTACCCATATACATTAGGTTCATTTCCAACGCATTTAAGTAAAAATGTCCAGGATGATCCACAATCGTACGGGACGATCCAATGCGTATTGACTTGAAAATTTCTAGTTTTTGGACAATTTTGTTTTGTGTCTTTCCTTTAAATAGTCCAAACTAAACTGCCACTTAATCTTTTTGTGAACAAATCTTCATGCCTGTTAAAAGAAGAGTCAAGGAGAGAGTGTAAGAGAGTGTTTGAAGGAGATTTCTTGCCATTGGAGTGTGAAGGTTTCACTTGATACTCAAAGGTATGAGTCTTTACTCTTGGTTTATGATTACTTCACTCTTTTCTCTCTTTCTTCTATAATTCTTGTGAAGAAGATCTGTCAAGGAGATCCAGTTCTCTACTGACACTTGAAGAGTGTGAACAGCCGAGGGTTCTCAGCCCACACTAGGAGAGTGTGAAAGGATGAAGGGTTCTCTGCCCACACTAGAAGAGTGTGAAAGGATGAAAGGTTCCCTGTCCACACTAGGAGAGCTTGAAAGGAAGAAGGGTTATCTGCCCACACTAGGAGAATGTGAAAGGAAGAAGGGTTACCTACCGTCTCTAGGAGAGTGTGAAAGAACGAAGAGTTCTCTGCCCACACTAGGATAGTGTGAAAGGACGAAGAGTTTTTTACCCACACTAGGAGAGTGCGAAAGGATGAAGGGTTCTCTTCGCACACCAGGAGAGTGTCAAAGGATGACGATTCTCTGCCAACACTAGGGATAGTGTAAAGGACGACGGTTCTCTACTGCACCAGGTAGTGGTAGAAAGAGTATTTGGAAAGGCTTCTCCTCCTTGCTGTGGGTGCAAAAGGAGAGTCACTAGTGGTATTAGTACAATACTCGGAGTGTGCCTCCGGCGAGTGGATGTAGGTCTGGTTTTGATCAAACAACTATAAACCTCGTCTCTTTATTTTTATGTTTTTACTTTTAAAACTGTGATTGAAAAACATTTTCTAGAAAAATTAACTAAAGTTTTATTTTCATTTCCTAAGATCAAAAAGAGGGTAAATTTTTTTAATTACCAATTCACCCCCCCCCCCCAAAGCTTAGGTTTAATAACCTAATTTATAGTGAATAAGTTTCAACACATAATTCTAGACATATCGTACAAGCATCTCTTTATACATTGCCAAAAGGAGAACCCAAACTTATTTTGGGTCCCAAATCTAACGTTTGATAATTCTACAGGATCGCTCTCATACAAGACCTCGTGAGAGCATATGGTACCTGGACAGCGGATGTTCAAAGCATATGACTAGAGATACTGCTCAATTCATATTGCTGGAAGTCAGGATGGAGGCAAGGTTACACTTAGAGATAACACCATAAGGAAGGTGGTTTGGTCACATATGATTGGAAATCTTAAGAATTTTTTCATTGAAAATTTGTTATTGGTAAAAGGATTAAAGCATAATTTGTTAAGTATAAGACAGCTATATGATAAAGGATACTGTGTAAAATTTATTCCTACTAGCTGCATATTAAGCCTAAATGAAAATGATGTTTTGAATGATATAAGGGTAAATAATGTGTATATGATTTACTTGAAGTATAAAAACTCCTACTATTTTTTGTTTAAAAACTGTTTCAGATGAGTCATGGCTTTGACATAGGAGACTTTATCACTCTAGCATGAAAAACCTTAGGAGAATTACCCAGAAGAATCTAGTGAGAGGTATACCAAAACTATATTTTACTAAGGACCGCCTTTTTTATGCATGTCATGTAGAAAAATAGATGAAGTCCTCTTTTCAGTCAAATAAGGATCTTAGAACTAGTAAATCATTAGAGATTTTGCATATGGATCTTTTTGGACCAGTTGAAACTATAAGTCTAGGAGGGAAGATATACAGATTTGTGATTGTGGATGATTACTCTAGATTCATATGGGTTAGATTTCTATTTCATAAGAGTGAATCATTTGAGAAATTTAGAAACATTTTGACTTGGATTCAAAGAAAACTAGGATGTGAAATTATGACTATTCAAAGTGATCATGGAGGAGAATTTCAGAATGAAAAATTTGAAGATTTTTGTAAGGAGAAATAAATTGATCACAAGTTTTCTGCACCTAGAACCCATCAGCATAATGGGGTAGTCAAAAGGAAAATAGAATATTAATTGAAGCCGCCTGAGCCATGTTGGCAGAATACTCACTTCCTAAATATTTTTGGGCTGAGGCGGTTAGCACTGCATGTTATGTTCTAAATAGGTTGAATGTGAGATTTAAATTAAATAAAACACCCTATGAGTTACTAAAAGGGAGAACACCTAATTTGTTACATTTGCATGTTTTTGGATGCAAGGTGTTTATTCATAACAATGAAAAATCTGCCTCAGGAAAATTTGATCAAAGATCAGATGAAGGATTTTCTATAGGATACTCAAGTGTTGGAAAATCTTATAGAGTGTTTAATAAAAGAACTTTGGTAATTGAGGAGACCACAGATGTTGTATTTGATGAATCAAGAATTTTGGAAGAGCCAAATTTTGTAGAAGATGAGATTTAAAGTAACTCCCAAAAGATTGATAAAATAAATTTGGAAGAAAATTTAGATATAGAAAATACTTTGCCTAGAGATTTGAGATTTTCTAAAAACCACCCAAAAAAATTGATTATAGGTGAACCTACTGAGGGTGTAAGGAGTAGGCGTGGACTAAACAAAGAAGTCAATCTTTCACCCTTTATTTAAACCATAGAACCCATAAATATTTATCAAGAACATTCGGATGAATTTTGGATTTTGGCTATGCAAGAAGAGTTAAATCAATTTGTAAGAAATAAAATTTGAGAATTAACTACAAGGCCAAAGGATCAAAGTGTAGTTGGAACTAAGAGGGTATTCAAAAATAAAATAAATGACTCAGAAGTAATCATTAGAAATAAGGCTAGATTAGTTGCTAAGGAGTATAATCAGATTGAAGGGATTGATTTTGAGGAGACGTTTTCCCCTGTAGCTAGACTTGAAGCAATTAGGGATTTATTTGCCATTGCCTGTTTTAGAGGATTAAAACTGTATCAAATGGATGTAAAAAGTGCCTTTTTAAATGGGATAATTCAAAAGGATGTTTTTTGTAGAACAACCTCCAGGTTTTGAAATTTTTAAATACCTAAATCATGTTTTCAAATTGAAAAAAGCATTATATGGATTGAAACAGGCACCTATATCTTGGTATGAGAAATTGAGCACCTTCCTACTTGAAAGATCATTTGAAAAAAGTTTCATTATTCTTGATCGCACATATGAAAGTTTGGTTCGTATATACGAACACGTGGCGATCTAATGTGAGGGATGTTTCAAACTGCCATAAAAATGATCTTAAATATCCGATCATCCCGGACGAACACATGTTCATCTGTACGATCGTTTGGTCAAAAGTCTGTATGAAAGGATGCCTCGTAACTTGTGTGCTTATGAAAAGTTATTTCATTTTTGGACTAACTCGTTCATCCATATGAAATATTTTTTGTACGTATGAACCCAAAATCGTACGGGACTAAATGCCTTTCTTCAGTACGAAAGCTCTCTTTTTTTTTAAATTGAAGGATTTTGAACTCAAATTTCATCACTTCAAAAATCCCTTTCAATCCTCTATTCTTCTAGATCTTCTCCATGGCTAGTTCAAGCAAAAGGAAAAAGGTACTTGCTAAGGGACCTCCTAAAACACTAGTGAAAACTTTCTGTCCAAAGAAAATTAGGAGTCCTTCCCTATGTTTGCATCAGCCAAAATCACTCCCTCGAGTGTTCTTCTTTAAGAACAACTCAACTTCAAGGTACTGCACCTTTTTACGTCCACTCTGTTTGGCCTTATTCTCACTTTGATCCATTTCTATAGTAAGGAGACCTTCCACTACTTTCTTTCCAATATGACCTTTAACTCTGACCATTCTGTGATTAGCTCTTATGTTTTTAAGAAGAAAGTAGAGATAACAAAAGAGGATTTGGGAATATTTTTAAAATTAAAGACTCAAGGGATTAGAGCCCATACTTTGACCACTTTCTCGTTTATTGACTGGTCTGCAATAAATGATGTTCTTAAAGGGTATGGTGGGTTAACTGATGTACCCAAGGTGTCAACTCTTAGTCAAAAAGCCTGAATCATCTAACATATTCTTCGTACCTCTATTATACCTAAAGCTGGTGATCGAGTAAATATTACTCCTCTTCTTTCTACAGTGACCTATCTTATTCTGACTAGCCAACCTATAGATGAAGTTCAACTGATCATTGACTATATTTATGGAATTTCTGAGATTGGTCATGTCTCCCATAAAGAAAGAAAAATATAGTCTTAGGACATCTTGTGACCTACATTTTAGAGAAGAAATATGACCAAGTCCATCCAGTTCAAGATCTAGAGGAGCCTCTCTACTACAATGATGGATCTTTTCGAGCAATCTTCAATAAAGAAACACAAGTGATAAGTAGTGATTCTAAGGAGGATAGGAGAAGAGCTGCACCTACAACTACTGGTGAACCAAATTAATAAGATTTGGTTCACAGGTTTGATCATCTTGAGACTCATTTTGATCAACGCTTTGATCAAATTGAAACTCATTTACAGCAGCAGGATGCTCAGTACCATCATGATATGGGATGGATGCGAGAGAAAATAGTTGGTACAACCTCTAATATGGCTATGATGAGTAGCTATTTTAACTTCTACAACAAGCCACCTCCTCCAGATCAGGGCCCGTCTGAGTGATTATTATATTTTTTTATGTATTTTTCTCTATTACATGGGATGTGATGTGATGTTACCAGTTATGTTTTTATGTTGTGTTTTAGTTAAGTCTTATATTTTATGTGTTTATCAATTATCAATATATTGATATCATTCATGCATAATGTACTATATTCTACCAATAATATCAATAAAAGTTATCATGTCTTATTTTACTATTTTTTATTTCATTTCAAAAATGTGTGTTAGCCTATATGATCATCCTCAAAATATTTGATCTCAAAAGTGTTATATCTTGAATTGTAACTCAAAATTTAATTCATTAGAAAATCTAATTTTTCACAATTTAAGCTGTGATTATAACTTGATCTAGTTAAGAATGTCAATCTTATGTCTCTTATTAGACTAATATAATTTTTATACTATTATTACAATTATGATTTTTTCTTATTTCTATATTTCTCGTATCAATATAAATATTGCAGTACTTAGAGAAATTTAAAATTTTTTATTTTTGATTTTGGAAAGATCAAGATTACTCTTGAAAATGTACAAATGTATAAAAATCAAAAGAATGCGCAATGATTCGCAATTTGAAAAAGAGACACAAAATAAGCACACAAGTAAGAAGATCATTAAAAATGTGCCACAAATATTAAAAAAAGATGTGCAAAGTGCCATATGTGGTACTTGATTCTATTCTTAGTCTTTCAATCTTTCAATTCAAATTGATCTTATGTACAATTTTATTTAGTATTGATATTTGAATTATACAAATTTTACATTCATCTACTTTTCAATGATTTTGTTTATCTCACTATCTAAATTGATTCATATTTTTGATATTTTTTTTCCTTGTCTATGTTATATCTCTTCTTAAATCATATGAATACTTCTATTTCTCTAATGATCTTTATTTGTATTTGCAAATATATCTCAATCTCTTTCAAGGATCAATTATCAAAGGATTATCATATGACTTCTTACATTTCTATTTTAGTTCTTTTTCTTCTTCTCTTTTTGTTGTTGTCAAAAAGGGGGAGAAATATTGTTCGTATTTCTTTGTATCTATCTCGTCGCATTTGTTTTTTCATTATCATGCTTTGTGTTCTAGTGATTGTTTTTTCAATTCTATTCTATGTTCAAAATTTAAAAGAAAAATAATAAAAAGAATGCATAATGCCCCTTATTCTCACATGTTTATCAATTCAAGGGGAGTTTTGTTGCAACCCATGATCCCGAGTTTGAGATTTTGATGATGACAAATAATGTCGCCTGAGCTACTATTCATTGAATATCATTAATTTCAGCTATTGTCTGTGAATATTAATATTTCAAGAAGATCAAAAGTTACTCAGGATAATAGGAAGACTTAAGACTGGGTAGAGTAGGAGTGTAAGTCTGAAACAATGTAATTTTCTATTTATTTTATTTTTTGTTTTATTGAGTCTGGCCACAAACTACATGTAAGTCTAAGCAACCATACACACATATAGGGGAAGAGAGTTTTAAAAGAAAAATGAAGTTTTTTCTCTGTTGATCATACTGTACGACTTTATATCGTACTGTACAATTTGATCTGTTTAAAACATATTTCTGTGAACAAATCGTACTGTATGATTTTCATCATACTGTACAATGTGTTACTAAATCCAAAACCCTAGCTGTCGGATTTGTTTAAGTCAGTTTTATCAGCCGTTCATACTGTACGAAGTCATTCGTACTGTACGATTTATTTCAAATACTTACTTATAATAACCCGTGATTAGTGGAATAAATTAAGGTGTAATCACTGATTGGTCATCGTACTGTACGAACATGTTTGTACCATATGAAGAATAGAGGCCGATCTTTATCATTCAGGATATCGTCCTGGATGATCTCTTATTATTTGACTCATCGTACTGTACGATGTACATCATACTGTATGATGTATATCGTACCATATGATGAATAGAGGCTGATCTTTATCATCCTGAAAATCATCTTGGCCGATCCCTTAAGTTGTTCTAATCGTACTGGACGACGTTGATCGTATCCTACGATGTAAAGAGATGATTTTGGATCATCTCGGCTATCAACTTGTATGAACTGAAGTGTTGAGAATTATATCATATGATAATATATCGTACTGTACATTTATATTTGAATTATTTGTAAACCATAGTACCAGGAGGAAGCTTGTTATACATATCGTACTGTACGATGTGAAATCGTACTATTCAATTATAACGGCTTTGAAAATTTCAGGGATTTTCGAGCCCATTTTAACGTGCCAAAATTACTAATGTTGAGAGAGAGACAAAAAGAGGGGAATTGTGATTAGAGAGGGAATCTTGGGGAGAGAGCTCTTGAGTAGTTTTTGGGTTTGAGAGAGGAAGGAGAGGGTGAGCTTGGTGAGGGAGAAGTAGTATGAGGGAGATCACATGGTTGCTCCATTCTTGCTACATCTTTCTCCTCTTATGGCCCGAGAAGAACTTATGGGAAGCTCTCTTAGGGGGAGACTCATCTACATCCATGACCTTGAAGGTACTCTGCCTTCTCCAGGAGGGAAAAAAATGAGAAGGTACGCTTCGGTCGCCAGGAGGGTGAGAAAAGTGCTTGGTACTCTGTCACATCGGGTTGGTGAAAGTTAGTCTTGTAAGGACTTCTCCACCTTGCCAAGGGGGTAAAAGGAGAGCTATAGTTTTGTTGTGAAATTCTCGGAGTGGAGGACTCTGGGGAATGGACGTTGGTCATGGTTTGACTTAACATTCTGTTGTGTTTTTTCCTTATCACTTTTTATTCTTGCTTCCATATTATTTTGCTTATATTTGCTTGGTAATAATTATGAGAGAAAAAGAATTTCAGTGTTGCATGTTGATTTTAATAAATTGCTTTCATATTAGTTAAATTTTTCTTGTTAAAAATTTAAAAACACAAAAATATTAGAACTCTTGCTTAGGATTTTAAATTATTGCAACAAAGATTCACAATTCACCCCCCCCCCCCCCCTCTTGTCAATTTAGTAATTTCATTTGGTATCAGAGCCTGTTTTTCAAAAATATTATTTTAGAAAACCTTGAAAAAATGATCAAGTTGCATTTTGGTAATTGTAACACTGCAGAGGGTTATTCAATAGCTCGTCCACCTCTTTTTGACAATATCTCGTTTGATTTCTGGAAAATAAGAATGTCTACTTTTTAACAGTCTATTATTTACCACATGTGGATGTTAGTCAATGATGGATATGTTGCACCTTATAAAACTGTGAATGGAGTGAAAACTTAAGTGCCTTTTAATGAATGGAACAATCAGGATAGGGAATTAGCTTAATTAAATGCAAAGTGCTTAAATTGCTTTTTTGTGTATTAACGTCTAAGAATTATATGAGAGTTTCTACCTGTGCTACTCGTAAGGAGATTTGGGATGGACTGTGCATCACCTACGAAGGAACTAGTGAAGTTAAACAGTCTAGGCTTAACATTATATTGCATGATTACGAACTCTTCCGTATGAAACTAGCAAAACAATATCTGACATGTACACTAAATTCACCCAAATTGTGACGTCCTTGCATGCATTAGGTAGAGAAATTTCAAATTCTGAGAAAGTTAATAAGATTCTTAGATGCTTACCTTGTTCCTACAATACTAAGATAACTTCCATCACTGAATCTAAAGACCTTAACATTTATTCTATTGATAATCTCCTAGGGTCACACATTACATACGAGTAAGGAGTGAGTCAAAGGCAAAGTGATGTAGGTGAAAAAAGAAGGAGCGAACGGTGGCATTAAAAGCAAACAACTTAGAAAGTGAAAGATCTGCAGGGAAAGAAGAAGATGACATAGTCTTGATGACCCGACAGTTCAAGAACGTTTTGAAAAGAAAATAAAGGCGTCATCAGAACAGCTGGAATAAAGGTAAAAAACTCAAGGTCTACTAAAGTTTCATCTGATACAATTTATATTAAGTGCAGGAAGTCAGGTCATCTTCGAGCTAATTGCCCCAACTTAATGAGCCAACCATCTAAGGAAAAAGGCAAGGATAAAGCCAAGTACAAGAAAGGGAAGATGAAGACACAAAATGCTTTTAGGGCCGACTCTGCTTCAGAATCATCAGAAGAAGAAGCTGAGGAGGAGGTAACAAATTTGTGTCTAATGGCTAATGATAATGTTTATCAATCGGATCAAGATGAGGTATGTCAACTTTCATATGAAGAATTACCGCTTATTTCCGATAATATCCATGACTCGTATAGGAAGTTGAAAAATATGCCTGCTAGTCTCAATATTAATTTTAGTACTTTACAAACTAAGTATGCTAACCTAGTTAAAAAAAAATTTGATTTAGATAGGGATCATATGTTGCTTCTTGATGAGTATGATGCATAAAATAAAAGCATATTGAATTAATATAAGCGCATGAATCCTTGAAAACATTGCATGTTGAACTAGAACTAAAATATAAAAGTTTAGAGGAACTTGCATGTGAGTTGAAAAGCACTGAACATTATTTGGAATTTCGAATCACCAATCTTTTGCATGCAAACGACTTTTTGCAAGCTAACTTAAAGGCTTTGAATGAAAACAAGAAACCACCTTCACATAAAGAATTTCTCAACCCTTCATAGCAGCTTGAATCATTCAAACCCCCAGTACAGCATGCATCACACAACTTTAGGGAGAGGTATCACTACCCACATAGGTTAGTGAACCCATTTTCCGGTGTTAGGTGCTTCTCTTATGGCATGCTAGGTCACATAGTCCGTACATGCACAATTCATCGTAAGATACAACTAGTATGGAGACCTAAACTGCATCCATCATAGCATAGCTTGCATACATCTCATTCATGCATGCATAAGGAGGAACACAAACTCACTTGGGTTCTCAAATCTAACCCTTGAATGAAATTGTAGGGATGCTCTCACAAAAGACCTAGTGAGAGCATGTGGTATCTAGATAGTGGCTTCTCTCGACACATGACTGGAGATATAAAGAAGTTCATCTTACTAGAGACCAGAACCGTAGGCAAAGTAACATTGGGAGATAACACTACCAGGAAAGTGATAGGCTCAGGTATTGTTGGTAATGCTAAGAATTTTTTAATAGAAAATATCTTATTAGTTGATGGTTTGAAGCATAACTTACTTAGCATTAGTCAATTGTGTGATAAAGGCTTTGATATTAAATTTCTTTTTGACAAATGCCTAATTAGTTTAAATGAAAAACTTATTTTAGAAGTAAACCAAATGAACTATGTTTACATGTTAGACCTTAATTGCATTGATAGTTCACATTCTTTTTGTTTGAAAACAATAGTAGATGACTCATGGTTATGGCATAGGAGACTCATGGTGGAGAGTTTCAAAACAAAAGATTTGAATCATTTTGTCAGGAGATAGGAATAGAGCATAACTTCTCATCCCCTAGAACTCCACAACAAAATGGTATAACATATAGAAAAAGTAGAACTTTGGTAGAAGCTGCTAGGGCAATGTTAGCCGAGTACACCCTTCCTAGATACTTTTGGGCAGAAGCAGTAAACATGACGTATTATGTCTTAAATAGGGTGAACATTAGATCGAAGTTGAATAGAACTCCTTATGAATTCTTTAAGGGTCGAACACCAAATCTTTCACACCTGCATGTCTTTGGTTGCAAGTGCTTCATCTTGAATAATGGCAAATATCCCTTAGGAAAATTCGATACCAAGTCTGATAAGGGTTGCTTCATAGGTTATTCATCTGTAGGTAATGCCTATATAATCTTTAATAAGAGAAACACTAGTAGTAGAAGATTCCACCCATGTTGTTGAGTCTAGTTAATAGGTTGTTAAACCAAAGTTAAAGTCCCAAGGCTACCAAGAGGGGGGGGGGGTGAATTGGTATTTTAAAACTTAACCCACTTTTTAACTTTTAGTTGTACCAAAATTAAACTTTTAATGAATTTTTTATAGAAAACTTTTTCAACCACAAATTTGTTTAAAACAAAAGAAAAATGCGGAAAATAAAAAAAATAGTAAAGTAAACGACACAAGATTTATAGTGGTTCGGTCTAAACCAGACCTACATCCACTCCGTAGAGGCACCCTCTGAGTATTGCACTAATACCAATAGTGTCTCTCCTTTTGCACCCACAGCAAGGCGGAGAAGCCTTTACAAACACTCTTTTCACCACTACTCGGTGCGACAGAGAATCTTTGTCCTTTTACACAATCCCCAGTGTTGGCAGAGAACCATCCGTCCTTTCACACTCTTCTAGTGTGGGCAGAGAACCCTTTAGCTGTTCACACTCTCCAAGTGTGGGCAGAGAACCCTTCGACTGTTCACACTCTCCAAGTGTCGGCAGAGAACCGGATCTCCTTGACAAATCTCTTCACTAGAAATCTAGAAGGAGGAAAGAAAAAGAGTGAAGTAATCTCAAATCACAAGTTAGAAATCTTACCTTTGAACACCAAGTGAAGCCTTCACGCTCCAGTGGTAGAAATCCTTCTTTGAATGCTCCCTCTCACTCTCTCCTTTACTCTTCTTCCAATAGACACGAAGTTCAATGAGAAAAAAGATTGGGTGGCAGTCAAATTTGAACTATTTATACAAAAGACAAGAAAAACTGCCCAAAAATTGCAAGTTTTCAATTCTGTATGCAGTGGATCGTCCCGTACGATTGTGGATTATCCTGGACGATTTTACTTAATGTGTCGGAAACGAACCTAATGTATATTAGTACGAATTATGTTCGTACATGCTTATCGTCCCGTACAAAGTAGGTTCATCCGGTACAAAACAGTTATTTCATAGGTCGGTTCCCAAAATTCTACATGACATAACCAACTAACGTAAGTCGGTATGGTTCGTCCTGGGACGAACAGGTTTCGTCCTAGGATGATTTTATATAGAGTGTTTCGTCTAGGGACGACAATAAATTTTGTGTTGTACGATCGCATACAGAGGCTTTGTCCTGGGACAAAAATTAATTTTGTCCTGTACGATCTCATACAGAGGGCTTCGTCCTGGGACAAAAATTAATTTCGTCCTGTACGATATCATCCAGAGAGATTCGTCCTGGGACAAAAATTAATTTCATCCTGTACGATCTCATCCAGAGAGCTTCGTCCTGGGAAGAAAATTAATTTAGTTCTGATGAATAATGAAAGTGAGAATCCCGAGACGTTCGTCCCGAGACGAATATTAAATTCGTCCTGGACGATTAGGACTTAAAAAATTTTCTCCTCGCCTATTCGATTCATTGCTCTTCTGAGGGTTAATTGATATGATCGTCCCGTACGAACAAAGTTCGTCCCGTACGAACAAAGTTCGTCCCGTACGAACAAAGTTCGTCCCGTACGAACAAAGTTCGTCCCGTACGATCAGTTCATAAAATTTGTCCAACAAGAGTGTGTGTTGTGTTTTTTCACTCAATTACAATCACTCCCTTTCATTTCAAAAAACTTGTAATTTACAAAAGAATAATTTGAAGTCTTCATCGCTTGGAGTTGATTTTCCTGAAATGTTAGTACACACTAGAGCAAAAATAAAGCTTCCAAAAGTGTTAGGAGATATATAAAAACAATAATATTTGAAATCATCAAAATAATATAAGTTGCAAGTATGTAAAATATGCAAATAGCAACTCTCTCTAAAATCTATCCCTTTTTTATGATGGCAAAACAATTATTATTTGTAGGATTTCAAATTTGAAGATCTCCTAAACTCCCCCTGAATTTATGAACTCATGAAAATAAGGAGGCATTTGAATTACTTAAAAAAAAATTTGTTTTTCAAAAACGTTTATACAACACAAAACAACACACAAGATAAAATAAAGAAAACAATCAAATACTACAAATACAACACATACGAAAATCAAACACTACGAAAACAAATCAAACACTACGAAAATCAAACAGTGCAAAAACAAACGCAACAACAAATAATTTCTTCCCCTTTTTGACAACATCAAAAGGTGAAGATGAAAAGAATGTTAGAAATGTAATCAAATTTATGAAATTCACAAAATACTTTAAGCTTGAAAGTGATTGAGATAAGATATGTAAATAAAATCAATAACATTAGAAATATCACAAAATTTCAGATAATTTAAGAAGTGATATAACTTAGAGAATAATAAGAATTTGTCAAAGGCATGTGCTAATTTAGACATGAAGATAAAGAAAATCATTGCACTAAGGATGAATAAAAATTTTATATTTCAAATTTCAATTTAAATTATAAATGAACGTTAGATCAATTTAAATTAAGAGATTAAAAGAGTTTGGAAAAAAGTAATTACCACATGTGGCGCTTTGCGCATCTTTTTCAATTTTTATACCAGCACATTTTTGTGCATCTTTTTAATTTGGGCTTATTTTGTGCCTCTTTTTTTTTCATTGCAAATTTTTTACACATTTATTTTGATTTTTGTACATTTGTACAATTTTCAAGAGTATTTGAATTCTTTCCAAAATCAATAATGTAAAATTTCAATTTTTTCTAAGTGCATAAATACTAATTGAAATGAGAAATACAAAATAAGAAAACATCTAAATTGTAATAATAATACCCAGATAATGTAGTATAAATAAGAGACATGGAATTGAAAATTCTAAGAATATCAAGTTATAAGCATGTCTTAAATTTTGAAAAATCATATTTTCTAATGAAATTAATTTAAATTTATAAGTTAAATAAAGCACTATTAAGATTAAAATAAAATTAATGTCATAAAATCTAACACACATTTCTAAAACATTTAATAACAAAATATTGAAACTTATATTGATATCGGATAAAAACTATTACAATTTAAACTCTTTGATATCAATATTAACACAACTAAAACATGGAAAGATAACACACAAAAGGAAATCACTAACATAAGAACAATACTGAAGTACAAAACAGACATAGAGCAAACACTAAACAAATACTGAACAAATCACTCAGATGGACCCTGATCTGGAGGAAGAGGTGGTGCTGCACTAAAAAAGCTGAAGTAACTACTTATCGTGAATATGTTGGTATTAATGGCATTTATTTGTTCACGCATATATCCCATATCCTGATTGTACTGAAAATCTTGCTGCTGCATATGAGTTTCAATTTGATCAAATCTTTGATCAAAATGAGCCTCTAAATTTTCAAATCTTTGAACCAAATCTTCATAATTTGGTCCAGCAGCATGTGAAGGTCCTGCTTCTTCTTCTGTTTCACTTAGAACTGCATGAATTCTGCTAGGCTCATCCTTACTAAAGATAGCTCTAAAGGATGCATCGTTGTAGTAGAGTGGTTCTTCAAAGTCTTGTTCAGGATGAATTAAATCATACTTTTTCTCCAGAATATAAGCAATCAGATGTCCTAAGGCTATTTTCTTCTTCCTTTTATGATCAACATGACCAATTTCAGAGAGACTATAAATGTAGTCAATTAAGAGTTGAGCCTCATCTATAGGTTGTCTTGTCATGATCAAGTAGGTAACAGTAGAAAGAAGAGGAGTTATGTTGATTCTATCACCAGCTTTAGGGATAATGGAAGTTCTAAGAATATGCTGGATGATACGGGCTTCACGCAATAAAGTTGAAACTTTAGGTTGATGATCATTAACTCTTATTCCTCTAATCACCCTATTGACTTCAGTCCAGTCAAAACTTGAGTTTGTCAAAGTGTGTGCTCTTAACCCTTCAATCCTTAAGTTTAGAAAAATACCAAAGTCATCTTTGGTGATTTCAACTTTCTTTTTGAAAATAAAAGAACTGATAACAGAGTGGTCGGAGTTGAATGACATGTTTGCCAGAAAATAATGTAAGGTTTCTTTATTGTAGAAGTGAACTAAAGTGAGGATCAAACTAAATTGAGTATGGGCAAACAAGTGCATTACTTTAAAGGTTAAATGATCCTGTAGGAGAACTCTAGTTGGAGTGATTTTTGCATAGATAAACCTAGGAAAAGATTCTTCATTGGCTCTAGACATGAAATTTTTGGATGTATTCCTAGGAGGGACCTTAGCCAAAGTCTTTTGTCGCTTGCTAGAACTTGCCATTGAAGGATTTGAAAAGATGAAAGCTTTGAAAGAGATATGTGAGAGTGACTGTTCAGTAAAAATTGCCGTCAATTTAAAGAATTATGACTGTTCGTACCAGACGAAATTTTGTTCGTCCCATATGAATTAGATTCGTCCCCGTACAAAAATATTTTTTATGGACGAACGAGTGAGTTAAAAAAAAGTAATGGCTTTTCGTAATCACACAATTTACGAAGCGTCCTTTCGTACAGACTTTTGATCAAGATGATCATACAAACGAACACGTGTTCGTACAGACGATCAAAAGTTAACTTGTTTTAATGGCAGTTGAAAACCGTCCCCCACTATGAAACGACATCTGTTCGTCTGGACGAACCAAATGTTTGTACGGATGAAGTTTATAATAAAAACTGTCTTATCCGTTCAACTGTTGTATTCAATCGTCACGACGTTTGAGAAAAATATTTCATCCCGGACGATAGTGAGCATCGTACAGACTAACTACATTAAAAATTGCTCTTAAGACGGTTTGAAATCACGCAGATTGACATTTTACACACATCATCCTGTACAAAAAAATTTTTGTTCCGGACGATTAACACAAAATTTTTGAATTTTTGTATTTTTATCAAAGAAAACCAAAAGAACACACAAAACACAATAAACAACGACAAATGTACAAACTCTAAATAAAAATCACTCAAAAACAAACAAAAATCACAAAAACAAAATCATAAAAACATAAACTACGAAAATAAAACATCAATGTTGCAAACATATTTTTATTTAAGCATTTAAATCAATCACACCAAGCCTTGTTCTTAATGCACTGAAAGTATCAAAGGCTAAAAGTTTTGTAAAAATGTCTGCAAGTTGATTTTCAGTTGAAACATGGTTAAGTTCAATTTCTCTCTTGGATACATGATCTCTTATGAAATGATGCCTTATGTCAATGTGTTTGGTTCTTGAATGTTGAATAGGATTTTTGGAAATGCAAATAGCACTAGTATTATCACAATAAATTGGAATAGTGCCTATAGTTAATCCTAAATCAATCAACTGTTGTTTTAACCAAAGTACTTGTGCCACACAACTTCCTAATGCAATGTATTCTGCTTCTGCAATAGATAGGGCCACTGAATTTTGTTTTCTACTAGATCATGAAACTAATGAATTGTCAATGAATTGACATATTCTAGAAGTGCTTTTTCTATCCACCCTACAACCTGCAAAGTCTGAATCTGAATAACCATTAATTTCAAATGAAGAGCTAAACTTAGGATACCAAATTCTTAAGTTCTGAGTTCTTAGTAAATAAGTTAAAATCCTTTTCACTGCTGTCAAATATGATTCTTTTGGATCTTATTGAAATCTAGCACATAAGCAAACACTGAACATAATATATGGTCGGCTAGCAGTCAAGTAAAGTAAAGATCCAATAATCCCTCTAAATTTCTTTTGATCAACAGATTTTTCCTTAAGGTCCTTATCCAATTGAACTGAGGAACTCATTGGTGTACTAATAGGTTTAGCATTGTCCATTTCAAATTTTTTGAGGATGTCCTTAACATATTTAGTTTGGCTAAGAAATGTACCTTCCTCAAGTTGCTTAATGCTAAAACCTAGAAAGTAATTTAAATCTCCCATTAGACTCATCTCAAATTCACTACTCATTGTTTTAAAAAAATCATCACAAAGATTTTTATTTGAAGATCCAAAAATGATATCATCCACATAAATTTGAACAGTGAGTATATCTTTTCCAAATTTCTTTAAAAAAAGAGTTGTATCCACACTTCCTTTTTCAAAAGATCTTTCAAGTAGGAAGGTGCTCAACCTCTCATACCAAGCCCTAGGTGCCTTTTTCAATCCATATAATGCCTTTTCTAACTTGAAAACATGATTTGGGTATTTAGAATTTTCAAAACCTGGAGGTTGTTCTACAAAAACATCTTCTTCAATTACCCCATTTAAAAAGGCACTTTTCACATCCATTTGAAATAATTTAAATCCTTTAAAACAGGAAAATGCTAGTAAAACCCGAATTGCTTCAAGTCTAGCTACAGGGGAAAAAGTCTCCTCAAAATCAATTCCTTCCATTTTATTATACCCCTTAGCTACTAATCTAGCCTTATTTCTAATGACTACTCCTGAGTCTTTTATTTTATTTTTGAATACCCACTTAGTTCCAACAACACTTTAATCTTTTGGCCTTGAAGTTAATTCCCAAACTTTATTTCTTACAAATTGACTCAACTCTTCTTGCATGGCCAATATCTAAAATTCATCAGAAAGTGCTTGATCAACATTAGTGGGTTCTATAGTTGAAATAAAGGCTGAATGATTGACTTCTTTATTTAATCCATGCCTAGTTCTAACACCCTCACTAGGTTCACCTATAATCAATTCCCTTGGGTGGTTTTTAGAAAATCTCAAATCTCTAAGCAAAGGGTTTTCTATTTCCAAATTATCTTCCACATTTTCTTCCAAATTTATTCTATCAATTTTTTGGGAGTTATCCTCAATCTCATCTTCAATAACATTTGGCTCTTCTAAATTTCCAGATTCATCAAATACAACATGTGTGGTTTCTTCAATGACCAAAGTTCTTTTGTTGAATACCCTATAAGATTTTCCAACACTTGAATATCCAACAAAAAATCCTTCATCTGATTTCGAATCAAATTTTCCTAAGGCAGATTTTCCATTATTATGAATGAACATCTTGCAACCCAAAATATGCAAATGAGACAAATTAGGTGTTCTACCTTTTAGCAACTCATAAGATATTTTATTTAAATTTGATCTCACATTCACCCTATTCAGAACATAACATGTAGTGCTAACCGTCTCAGCCCAAAATTATCTAGGAAGTGAGTATTCTGCCAACATTGCTCGAGCGGCTTCTATTAATATTCTATTTTTCCTTTCGACTATCCCATTTTGTTGAGGGGTTCTAGGTGCAGAAAAATTGTGATCAATTCTTTTCTCTTTACAAAAATTTTCAAATCTTTCATTTTCAAATTCTCCTCCATTCACTTTGTACAGAAATTATTTTACACCCTAATTTCCTTTGAATCCAAGTAAAAAAATTTCTAAATTCTTTAAATGATTCACTCTTATGAAATAGAAATCTAACCCAAGTGAATCTTGAATAAACATCCATTATAACAAATCCGTATACCTTCCCTCATAGACTTATAGTTCCTACTGGTCCAAAAAGATCCATGTGTAAAATTTCCAATGGTTTACTTGTCCTAAGATCCTTATTGGACTGAAAAGAGGACTTCACTTATTTTCCTATTTGACATGCATCATAAAGGTAATCCTTAGTAATGTCTAGTTTTCGTATACCTCTCACTAAGTTCTTTTGGGTAATTCTCCTAAGGTTTTTCATACTAGAATGACAAAGTCTCCTATGCCAAAGCCATGATTCATCAGAAACAGTTTTTAAACAAAAAGCAGTAGGAGATTGAATACAATTTAAATCTAGCATATAAACATTGTTTACCCTTTTTCCATTTAAAACATCTTTCTCATTTAGGCTTAATATGCAGCTAGTAGGTACAAATTTTATACGATAGCCCTTATCACATAGCTGACTTATACTTAACAAATTATGTTTTAAGCCTTCAACCAATAACACATTGTCTATAAATTTTTTTTTCAAATTTCCAATCATACCTAATCCAACCACTTTCTTTGTGGTATTATCTCCAAGTGTAACCTTGCCTCCACTCCTGGCTTCCAGCGTTATGAATTGAGCAGTATCTCCAATCATATGCTTTGAACATCCGCTGTACAGGTACCATATGCTCCCACGAGGTCTTGTGTGAGAGCAATCCTCTTCTTGATCTGATTTATCAACACTATCTGTCATCAAGCATAGATTGATGACTTCTTCTTCTTTTTCAGTCTCAAATAAATATGAAGTTGAGTCCGCCCAAAAAGCTCTTTGAAACTTCTTCTTTCCCTTCTTTACAATTGGTTTCTCCTCTACCTTCTCCTTGCTAGGAGTGGCTTTGAGTTTTGGGCAATCAGTCTAGATATGACCTGGTTTCCTGCATTCATAACAAATCACTTCATTAGAAACCTTGCCATTTATGTTAAATTTACCTCTATTCCATTGCTGACGTCTCTTCTGCTTCCTCTTCAGAAAGCTTCTGAATTATTTAGTCATTAATGCAATATCGTCTTCATCCTCAGGTTCTGAGTGTTCACTCTCAGACTCTTCCACTTTTAGTGCTATATTTTTCTCCTTTCGTGGTTCACCTGCATCAATCTTTCTTTGACTAACCCCTTGCTCATAAGCAATGAGTAAACCAAGAAGATTGTCAATAGAATAAATGTTTAGATCTTTAGACTCTGTAATTACAGTAATTTTAGCATGATAAGCAGTAGGTAAACAACGAAGAATCTTATTAACCATTTCAGAATTAGTTAATTTCCTACCAAGTGCATGCAAAGAAGTGATAATTTGTGAGAATCATGTGTACATGTCAGAAATAGATTCATTTGATTTCATGCGAAACAACTCATAATCATGTAACAAGATATTAATGAAAGTTCGCTAGGGATGTTAAGCCCTATAGAACTGGCCCAAGCTAACAAAGAGGGGGGGGTGAATTGGTAATTAAAAATTTCTTTTCTCAAAAAATGAAAATCACAAACCAAAATCACCACAGAAAAACACAGTGCAGAAACAAAAGTGCTGAAGCAAAAATAAGAACACATAAATTTATAGTGGTTCGGTCAACTTGACCTACGTCCACTCCTTGGAGGCACCCTCCAAGTATTGCACAACAAAATGTGACTCTCCTTTAGCCCCCACGGCTAGGCAGAGAAGCCCTCACAAGAACCTCCTTTTTGCCACCCCAGCAAGGCAGAGAACCTACCTCCTTTTGCTTTCTCCTGAAGCTGGCAGAGAACCACAACCAAAAGCTAACTCCTTACCTCTACCGACCCTTCCATGGACGAGAAACTCTAGACGAAGAACAAGCAGAGCGATCCTTGAAGCAACCCTTATGAAACCCCTCACAAGCTCCCCCTCATAAGATCCTCTCTCTCTCTCCCTCTCTCTCTTTCTCTCCTCACGGTCTTCTCAGGTCAAGGCAGCAGCCAAAAGTCTTTAAAAAAACGTTTAACAAGAGCTCTTAAATAGAAGAGCTTCAAAGGAGATCATTAATTGTAAGTTGCCGACAATATCGTCCAGGCCGATATGGACATCGGCTTGGCCGATCAGTACAAATCAAAGAAGATCGGCCAGAGCATCGCCCTGGATGCAAAACTGGACAATTAAAAATTAGCTTGATCGTCCAGGCCGATCTCACGATTGTTCTGGCCGATCAGTTCAAATCAGAGGAAAATCATCCTAACAATAGCCCTGGATACGAGCTGGCCAAAATTTATCGTCCTGAAGTAACTTAAGGTTTTTGACTGGATCGTCCAAGATGATATCATCGTATCAATCATCCTTAATTACTCCCTTGATTTCCTGATCAATTAAGGCATAATTTGTGAATATCGTCCAAGCCGATCCTAGGATCGTCCTGGCCGATAATTAAAAAAATACAATATACCTTAATTGTCAATGGCGGCAACTTCTTTATGTTTTGAGCTTATCGTCCTGGCCAAAACACGTATCATCTAGGCCGATCTGTTAATGTCGGCTGCCTTAATTAAGAATCCTTATTTAGACTTTCTATTTTAAGCCTGATCGTCCAGGCCGATCCAAAAATCGTTCTGGCCGATATGAGTAAAAATAGAAATTCTAAGTCTCTCAAGTGTGTGTGTGAAGGGTTACTTAGCATTAGTCTCTTTGACCATTACAAGTAGACTTAAGAAGTGAAAAACAAAAGTACAGAGTGACTCTACCCTAAACCTACGCAATCCTGAATTGGCTTCGTCTTGTTCGTCCGATCTTCGATTCCTGAAATGTTAGAAGCAACAAGTAGTCCAAGAGAAATAATGTTTGTCAATCATCAAAACATAAGCCATGAAATATAGATTTGCAACATTCTCCCCCTTTTTGATGATGACAAACACTATGAAAACAAATTAGTAGTAAAAGTTCAGGATCGGTACAAAAAGGAACCTCATAAACTTCTCCCCCTTATGACATATCAAAAAAGAGGGAACAAAAGACAAATAGCACATGATTATTTTTATTTTTTTTAATCAAGGCATGTCAATGATATAGTATTCCATGTGATTGATTTAAAAAACTTGTGAGTTAATGAGTTACCAATCTCATTAATCCATAGAATAGTAGAATATCCGTTCATGGTTTACCCTTAGCTCAAAACATTTTCTTAGGGTAGAATCGCCTTTTGAAATCAATGACCTAACTCAAATAATTAATTGGATATGAGAAAAAGAATCCACCCACCACTTGTCGTAAGAAAAAGATCTTTATAAATAATGAAGTAAGGTAGATTTGTCACAATCGTACGATAATTGAGATCAAGCCTTTGAGAACCAAAACTTCTAAGTTCTAAAAGATTTAAAAAGGGAGAGTAGCTTTCTTTTGAGTGGGCTCATTTTATGCCTCTTGTCAATTTAGTGGCACTTTGCGCATCTTTTTTAATAGATTTTTCAATTTTTGGCGTCTTTGCGCTTCTTTTGTTGGCATCATTGGTCAATTTTTTTTATTTTTGCAAGCTAGATTCTCTTTTATAATCTTTTAAAAAATCTTAGTTGTGAATATATCTTCTCAGATATTAGAGAATAGGAGCTCTCTCTCTAACATAAGGAAGAATTACCATAAGCAAGATTAATAATCAAAGATAAGAGTAACGAGGGATCTTGATGTGATAAAAAGACTTTAATCATTATAAATAGAAGATAGATTTGCTTAAGCAAGCTTTAAGAAAAGATCTTAATTTCATAAACAATCTTTTAATTTGAGATAGACTTTTGATTAGAAAAGAAAACTATGCCACTAAAATAGGTTAGAGAAAGAGACACAATCACAAAATATTCCTACCATCTAATAGATTAAGTAGATGAAAACATATTGACTACAAATTTTCAAAAACAAGGACAAGGAATATAATACCATATCAGCGATGATTTTGAAAACTAAGTAAAAAAAAAGACAAAATAAAACACACTAAAAAGTTAAAACAACATAAAACAAAAAGAAAACAAAAAGTAAAAGAAAATAGCTAAAAGTTTCATGCATTTATGTCAATCACACCTAATCTGGTCCTTAAAGAACTGAAAGTGTCGAAGGCCAGTGGTTTAGTAAAGATGTCTGCCAGTTGGTTTTCAGTTGTCACGTGGTGTAACTCAATGTCTCCCTTAGTCACATGATCTCTAATAAAGTGATGTCTAATGTCAATGTGTTTAGTCCTTGAATGTTGGATAGGATTCTTAGAGATGCATATGGCACTAGTGTTGTCAGAAAAGATTGAGATGGTGCTTACATGTAATCTTAAATCCAATACATGTTGTTTCAACCAAAGGACTTGGGCCACACAACTTCCAAGAGCAATGTATTCAGCTTCAGCAGTGGAAAGTGTAACAGAGTTTTGCTTCCTACTAGAGCAAGAGACCAAAGATTGTCCAATGAATTGACAAGTTCCATAAGTACTTTTTCTATCCACCTTGCATCCTGCAAAATCAGAGTCAGAAAAACCAATAATCTCAAAAGAAATGTTGTGTCTAGGGTACCAAATCCCAAAGCCATGTGTCCCCAAAAGGTATCTAAAAATTCTCTTAACAGCAGTCATGTGGGATTCCTTAGGGTTAGCTTGAAATCTAGCACAAAGACAAATACTAAACATGATATCAGGTCAGCTCGCAGTCAAGTAAAGTAAGGATCCAATCATGTCTCTATACTTCTTTTGATCAACAGACTTACCACTTGGGTCCTTATCCAATGGAGCACTAGAAGTCATGGGAGTGTTAATTGGCTTGGTTTTGTCCATCTCATATTTTTTCAAAATGTCCTTTATGTATTTTGTCTGATTTAGAAAAGTTCTATCCTCCAATTGTTTTATGCTAAACCCCAAAAAGTAGGACAACTCTCCCATCAAACTCATCTCAAACTCTCTACTCATTGTTTTAGAAAAATCATCACACAATTTTTTATTAGAAGATCCAAAAAGTATATCATCAACATAAATCTGAACAATGAGTAAATCATCTCCAACTCTTCTAAGAAAAAGGGTGGTGTCTACGCTCCCCTTGACAAACTCCCTCTCTAGTAAGAATGTGCTAAGCCTCTCATACCAAGCTCTAGGTTCCTGCTTTAAACCATACAAAGCCTTTTTTAATTTAAACACATGATTTGGAAATTGAGAACTCTCAAAACCTGGAGGTTATTCTACAAAAACATCTTCTTTTATTTCCCCACTTAAAAAGGCACTCTTAACATCCATTTGGAAAAGCTTAAATCCTTTATAATAGGCAAAGGCTAATAGTACTCTAATGGCTTCCAATCTAGCTACAGGGGCAAAAGTCTCCTCAAAATCTATTCCTTCTATTTGATTGTACCCCTTAGCCACAAATCTTGCTTTATTCCTTACCACCACTCCTGAATCATTCATCTTGTTCTTAAAGACCCACTTTGTCCCAATTACACTTTGTCCCTTAGGTCTTTCCATAAGCTCCCAAACATTATTCCTAACAAATTGATTCAATTCTTCTTGCATTGCTAGAATCCAAAAATTATCATAAAGGGCATGGTTAATGGTGGTGGGTTCAGTCATAGAAATAAAGGCAGAATGGTTCACCTCCTTCCTAAGTCCATGTCTAGTCTTAACCCCACTAGAAGAGTCTCCTAAGATCAAATCCTTGGGGTGACTAGTAGAGTATCTCTAATCTCTAGGCAAAGTGTGTGAAGTTTCTCCCCTTTCATCAAAATTTTCTACTCCTTGGGGAACTTCTTCTACTCCTTCATTACTTAGGTGCTCACTCCCCTTCCCCAAATTTTCTACTCCTCTTGTAATCTCTCCAACATCATCATCTTCTACTCCATGTTTCTTAGGATCAGACTCATCAAAAACTACATGGGTTGTCTCTTCCACCATCAAAGTTCTTTTGTTAAACACCCTAAAAAACTTCCCAACACTAGAATATCCCAAAAATACTCCTTCATCAGATTTAGGATCAAATTTTCCCAAGTGAGACTTCCCATTGTTGTGAATGAAAACCTTACAGCCAAAGACATGAAGTTGGGAAAGATTGGGTGTCCTACCCTTAAGGATCTCATAGGGTGTCTTCTCTAATTTGGCTCTAACATTTACCCTATTCAACACATAACAAGCTGTGTTAACCGCTTTAGCCAAAAGTATTTTGGAAGTGAATACTCAGCAAGCATGGCTCTAGCAGCTTCCACCAAGGTCCGGTTCTTTCTTTCAGCTACCCCGTTATGCTGAGGGGTCCTAGGGGCTGAAAAATTGTGGCTAATCCCCTTATCCTCATAAAAAACTCCAAATCTTTCATTTTCAAACTCTCCCCCATAATCACTATGGATGGTCAAAATCTCACAACTTAGCTTTTTCTGAATCCAAGTAGAAAATGTTTTAAACTCCTCAAAAGACTCATTTTTATGTGAAAGAAATCTAGTCCAAGTGAACCTCGAGTAGTCATCAACAATCACAAAACAATAGACTTTCCCTCCCAGGCTGGTAGTGCTAATGGGTCCAAACAAATCCATGTGAAGGACTTCTAGAGGTCTAGAGGTGCTAATATCCTTAATGGGGTAAAAAGTGGAGTGGTCTTGCTTTCCAAGTTGACAGGCATCACAAAGGTGCTCTTTTGAAAACTTAAGTTTGGGGACACCTCTAACTAGGTCCTTTTGGGTTACTTTCCTAAGGGTTTTCATACTTGCATGACAAAGCCTCCTATGCCACAACCAAGAATCATCAATTACAGTTTTTAAGCAAAAAGAAGCAGCACATTCAATGTTATTTAAATTAAGCATGTAAACATTTTTAATCCTCTTTCCCTGCAAAATAGTGTTGTTACTTAAACTTACAATGCATGAGTTTGCAAAGAATTGCACGATGAAGTCTTTGTCACAGAATTGACTGATGCTGAGCAAGTTGTGCTTCAATCCATCTACAAGCAAAATATTTTCAATCATAAGGTTCTTGGAATTACCGATTATACCTGCTCCTACCACCTTCTTGGTGGTGTTGTCTCCAAGAGTAACCTTGCCTCCAGTCCTGGACTCTAGTACAACAAACTGGCTGGCATCACCAGTCATATGCCGAGAGCATCCACTGTCCAGGTACCACATACTCTCACGAGGTCTTTCGTGAGAGCCCTCATGCAAAAATTATCAAATGTTAGATTTAGGAACCCAAGCAGATTTGGGTTCCTTCTTATGAAGAGAAGAATGCAATGCATGTGTGGTATGTTGTGAAACATGCACCTTAGGTCTCCACACCCAATGTGTACTATGGTGAATCGTGCAAGTGTGTGAGATGTGTCCTAGCATGCCACATGAAAAATATCTAACTCCAGGAAAGGGATTTCTTAAGTGGTTTGAGTTATAATGCCTCTTCCTAGGTTTTGGCAATTCATCAAAAGTACATGTCATCTTAGTTTTCTTACATGCTTCTATTTCATTTTGAAACTTCAAATTTGTACCTTTTAAAACTTCATTTTCAATCCTCAAATTTTTCTCTATCTCCTTAGACTTCTTAAAATCAGATTCAAGTGATGTGTGTGAGACTTTTAATGCATCATGCTTTTCAACTAACTCACAATGATTTTTATTTAACTCATCAAATTCATCAAGTAAAGTCATATGATTTGAATCAATTGTTTGATGGTCTTTCATCAAAATTTCATGCTCTTTTTGTAGATTTAAAAATTTTAATTTCAAGCTAGCATGTGTTTTCTTTAGTTTTCTATATGATGCATGAATTTTTTCTGAAACTTTAAGAAGTTAATCGTAGGAAAGTTCAAATACCTCTTCTTGATCAGGATTGTTGTCTGCCATTAAGCACAATTTTGATGTCTCATCTTCTGGTTCTGTTTTTGATGAATCCAATGCCAAATTCGCCAAAAATGCTTTTTGTACTCTCATCTTGTCCTTCCTTGGCTTAGGTTTCTCCTCACCCTTTCCTTTGCTTAGGTGATCTTTAAGCGTAGGGCAATTAGTTCTCACATGTCCAGGCTTCCTACATTCAAAACCGACAACATCAAAAGATCCTTTAAGATGTTTGTGTTCCTTACCTTTTCTCCAATTTTGATGATACTTTTGTTTCTTCCTTAGAAAGCTTTTGAATTGCCTTGTGATGAAGGCAACTTCATCGCTTTTAGACCCGAAAGATTCATAATCCAATTTGTGCGCCTTCAGTGCAATTGTTTTTTCCTTTTTCTTCTCACCTGCATCAAGATTTCTTTGATTCACCCCTTGCTCGTAAGCAATAAGTGAGCCAAGTAAGTTATCAATAGAATAGGTGTTCAAATCCTTAGATTCAGTGATTGCAGTGATTTTAGCATCATAAGATGAAGGCAAGCATCTCAAAATCTTGTTAACTTTTTCATAGTTTGAAAGTTCTTTTCCTAGTGCATGCAGTGAAGTAACTATCTGAGTGAATCTAGTGTACATGTCAGAAATCGATTCATGAGGTTTCATGAAAAAAAGTTCATAGTCATGTAAGAGAATGTTCAAATGGGATTGTTTAACTTCATTAGTACCTTCATAGGTGATGCACAATTTATCCCAAATCTCTTTACCAGTTTTGCAAGTTGAGACATGCATGTAATCCTCAGATTTTAAAGCACAGAAAAAATAGTTCAAACATTTTGCATTTAATTGAGCTAGATTTCGTTCATCAAAAGTCCATTCAGTAAAAGAAACTTCAGTTTTAATGTCATTAATTTCACGAGAAGGTGGAGAATAACCTTCTTGAATAAGCATCCACATGCGATAATCAGTAGATTGCAAAAATATTGACATGCGGGTTTTCCAAAAATAAAAAGGTAGGTTATCGAACAGGGGAGGTCGGGTAATAGAATACCCTTCCGTAGTGTTACGATTCTCAAGGTTAGCCATGGATCAAATTCAAAAAGTTTTCAAACTTAAATTTTTGAATCCCGCTCTGATACCACTTGAAAGTTCGCTGGGGATGTTAAGCCATATAGAACTGGCCCAAGCTAACCAAGAGGGGGGGGTGAATTGGTAATTAAAATTTTCTTTTCTCAAAAAATGAAAATCATAAACCAAAATCACCACAGAAAAATAAAGTGCAGAAGCAAAAATAAGAACACAAAAATTTATAGTGGTTCGGTCAACTTGACCTATGTCCACTCCTTGGAGGCACCCTCCAAGTATTGCACAACAAAATGTGACTCTCCTTTAGCCCCCACGGCTAGGCAGAGCTTCTACCGTCAGATCTGATGACCTGGATAGACATTTGCAATTGTTTTTGAGATTGAAACCTCCGAGATTCGAGGGCGCTGTTGAGCCGAGAGCTGCTGAGGAGTGGCTGAGGAGGTTGGAGAAGACCTTTGACGGAATGCAGTGTCCGTCAGATAGGAAGGTTCCATTGGCTGTTTTTCTGTTAGACGGAGAGGCTGAGCACTGGTGGGAAGGCCAGCAGGCAGCCAGATTTCAGGGCAGACGGAACTCCTTGATTACTTGGGAAGAGTTCACTGAGGTATTCCGAGATTGGTTTGTTCCTCCTTCTGCACGACAGCAGATGCAGGAGACTTTTCTGAGACTTGTTCAGGGGAGCAAGATGGTGATGCAGTACGAGGCTGAGTTTACTGCATTAGCCAGGTACGCTCCGCAGCTGATTAGCACTTCTGCTGAGAGGTGTTACAGATTTCTGAGGGGATTGCGAGATACCTTGAGGCAGTCCCTGATACCATTTCGGATCACTAACTTCTCTGAGCTTATGGAGCGAGCTCGACTGATAGAGAATGACTTGATGGCTACTCAGCAGTGGTGGACTGCGAGTAGGAAGAGATTTGGAGCTGTGGCTTCTGGCAGTGGTTCCTCTGGAAAGAGGAGATTCATTTCTGGTTCTGGATCTGGAGATTCCAGAAGGAGCGGAGGGTCGTCTGGTACTGCTACTAGTACGACGAGTTATGGATCAGTCAGTTTGGCACCTGTGTGCCAGAACTGTGGACGACGACACTTTGGCCAGTGCTACAGGATGGCTGGTCTGTGCTTCCGATGTGGTCATTCAGGACATCGGATTGCAGAGTGTCCATAGATGAGATTTTATCAGCGTTCTGAGTTCCGATCTGAGGGCTTTGTCAGACCTGCCGGTTCAGCAGGAAGACCGAGGACTATTCCTCCACGCCCTGAGGGATTTGCTGGCAGAGGTGGCGGATCTAGTTCTGGACCACGGAGACCACCTACTGTTCAGAGGGAGCAGAGTAGTTCTGTTGCTTCAGCTCCTGTTCCAGTTCAGCCACGAGTTTACAGCTTGAGTAAGCAGGAGGCTTGTGATGCTCCCGATGTTGTGACAGGTACGATTTACATTTCTGATCAGCCCTGTCGTATTTTGTTTGACTCTGGAGCGAGTCATTCTTTTCTGTCCGAGCACTGTTTTGAGATTTTGCGTTTGGACTCATTTTTGCTTCCGGTTTCTTTGTCTGTGATTTTACCGGCTGGGAATCCTTTGATTGCTCGGCAGTTTTGTTTGTGTGAGATTGAGATTTCTGGTAAGAAGTGGAAATCAAGTTTGATTCGGTTGCCGATTTTATCGTATGATGTGATTCTGGGCATGGATTGGTTGAGTCAGTATGAAGCCCAGATAGACTGTCTTAAGAAGCAAGTAAGTTTTCTTATGGCTGGAGAGAGAGTTGTATTTCAGGGATTACGAGGTGTTCTCCCCAGTCTGGTTTCTGAGTTGGAAGTGATTTCCTCCAGTGGTTTGGAGTTAGCTCAGATGTGTATTCAGTCTTCTTTAGAGATAAGGATTCAAGAAGCCCAGAAGTCAGATTCTGATTATTTGAAGTTGATTGCTCAGATTGGATCTAGTAAGACTCCTGAACATCGAATCTCTGATTCTGGTGTTATTTTCTGTAAGAACAGGTTGTGGGTACCTGTGTTTAGAGCTTTGAGGCAGGAGATTATGTACGAATCTCATCATTCAGGCTACACTGTACATACAGGCAGTGGTAACATGTATGCTGATATGAAGCTATTATTCTGGTGGCCTGGAATGAAAAAGGACGTAGTTGAGTTTGTGTCGAGATGCGAAGCCTGTCAGTTGGTGAAGGCAGAGCATCAGCGACTCGGTGGACTGTTGCAGTCGTTGCCTATCCCTGAGTGGAAATGGGAGGAGGTAACGATGGACTTTGCGATGGGTTTTCCTCGATCTAGACAAGGGCACGATGCCATTTGGGTGGTTGTAGATCGATTGACGAAATCCGCTCATTTTCTTCCGATCAGACAGACGGATTCAGTTGATCGCTTGGCACAGGTGTATGTGAAGGAGATAGTCATATTGCATGGTGTGCCTTGCGTGATTGTTTCTGATCGAGATGGACGTTTTACTTCCAAACTTTGGAAAGGCATTCAGCAAGGCTTGGGTACGAAACTGCATTTCAGTACAGCCTTTCATTCTCAGACCGACGGACAGTCTGAGAGGACTATTCAGGTGCTGGAAGACCTGTTGAGACTTTGTGTTCTGGACTTTGGTGGAAGCTGGGAAGATCACATTTCGTTGAATGAGTTTGCCTATAATAATAGTTTTCAGTCCAGTATCGGTATGGCACCGTACGAGGCTCTGTATGGCAGGAAGTGCCGTACTCCTTTGACTCTGACGAAGGTCGGAGATAGACAGGCTTTGGGGGCCACTTTTGCTGATGAAATTGCTCAGAAGATCAGTTTGATAAGAGAGAGATTGAAAGCTGCTCAAGATCGACAGCAGAAGTATTACAATCAGAAGCACAGGTTTGTTGAGTTTCAAGTTGGTGACTTTGTGTATGTCAAAGTCAGCCCGATGAAGGGTGTGAGCAGATTTGGTCAGGTGAGCAAGCTTAGTCCAAGGTATGTTGGTCCTTTTGAAATTTTGGAAAGGATTGGAAAAGCTGCTTACAAATTATTGCTTTCTGATTCAATGCCTGATGTGCATAATGTATTTCACGTATCCACTCTGAGGAAGTGGGTATCCGACTCTGGGAAGAAAATATCTGCTGATGAGGTTGAGATTCAGGAGAATCTGGCGTACAAGGAAGAGCCAGAATTGATTTTGGCGTACGACGTCCGAAAGTTAAGAAATAAACAGATTCCGATGGTTAAAGTCCAGTGGAAGCACCGGACTGCACGGGAAGCGACTTGGGAGAAGGAGTCTGACATGAGACAGTAGTACCCGTACTTGTTTTGACTGAGTTTGGATTGGATAATGTCGAGGACGACATTTTTCTGAGTTGGGGAGATTGTAATATTACGATCTGCTCCAGGATCGTCCAGGACGATCTGGAATCGTCCTGGGACGATCAGGTGAGAAAGAGTTCCAGAATTTGCCTAGATTTGCTCCAGGTGATTTCCTGTAGGCATCGTCCTGGCCGATCGAGGACATCGGCCAGGCCGATTGCACTATTCACAAGCATCGGCCGGATCATCTCCCTGTGAGCTGACCAGGACGATCAAATTGGTCTGATCGTCCAGGATGATTGGGCGATCGGCCGGGCCGATCTGAAGATGATTTAAAGGAAATCAGTCATTTGAAGAGAGAGAAATTTTTTATAAATATCTGATTTTCGATCCGAGAGAAAAGAGAAAAAAAGAAGAAAAAGGAAAAGTTGATTTCGGGAAGACGCGGAGCCGTTTTCGTTCGAAGGGACTGTTGAGGATATTGCTGTGCGCAAAGTAAGGCACAATCCGACTTTCTCAATTTTCAGAACCGTCATGTTTGGCGGTATTATCTGTCCGGAATTGATTTTTATTCGTGATTTTCGTCCGTATCTTTTGATTGGTTCAGTTTTTATCGCGTAAGTTTCTGTATATTGTTGACGTGCCAAGTGTGCACATTTTGGTTATTTTCTGAAGATTTTTGTCCGGGTATTTTTTATTCGACTGTATTTTTAGTCGACTGGATTTTTCTGTGAACTTGGAAATTCTTTGCGCAGTAGAATAAATGTTCTGAAATGTTGATATCTATATTCTGTGCAAATTTGGTGAATTTTGATTTTCAGGAAAATTGTGTAAATTTTGTATAATGCCGTTGTGCTGCCCGATTTTTGGGTAATTTCTTATTTGTCCGGAATTGTTTCTGATTTGATATGCTATCTGTATATGCTATAAAAAGGGAGTTATAAGGGGCCTGGATCCTATGAGATTCAGTTAGTGAAATGGGAATTCTGAAATGAGCTCAATCTGAAATCTGATATCTGTTCTGTTCCGGATCCGAGGAAAAAATCTGTTTAGGTGCTATAAGCACTATTTATGTATTCTGGTGCTATAAGCACATCTGATCTGTTCTGGTGCCGTGAGCACAAAAGGAGGCATAAGGGGCCTGGATCCTAAGAGATTCAGTCAGTGTCAGGGAATTTAGCTATTAATTAAATATCTGATATTTGAATTGATATGATTCTGATATGATTCTGATACGATTTTGTTCTGTTCCGATATGATCTGTACGATTCTGATTCTGTTGATCTGATATATCTGATCTGTTCTGTTTCTGATTTGATACGACTTCTGTTTCCGTACAGTTCTGTTTGATTTGATATCTGTCCGTTTCCGTTCTGATTTCTGTACGGATTTGTCTAATGTGTTGGTTTTGCGATTCTGAGGATTTTGATAGAAGGTTTGTTGCTTTGCTGAGCTGTTGAGCTCACCCTTGCTTTCTGGTGGTTTTCAGGTTCTGGAAAAGGGAAGGAAGTCCAGGATTAGTTCAGAGTTTGATCAGTATAGGTATTGTTTTGTACCTTTTGATTTTTGTACAGTCATGGCTTTTCTGTTCTGTCTTTCTTTCTGTCTAAAAGCCATGTACTGTATTTGTAGATGATTGTTTTGAGAAAAAGAAATGATAGATGTTTTGTTCCGCTGCATTTGATGTTTTTAGTAGCTCTGTGTTTGTCTGTGTTTGTTTGTGTTGTTTCAAATATTTGGAAGATTCAGTTCCGAACCAAATTCCAAAGCTAGATCCTGGTTAGTGCTTCTCCGTCGCGGCCCGGTGCGAATGGGATCCGTCTCGTCTCGGGTTTGGTCGTGACAAGCTTTTTCGGTATCAGAGCAATGGTTTTGGAATTTGGGATTTGTGTGAAACAGAGCTATAGGAAGTGATCAGTGAGTCTGTCTGGGGGTAGTTTTGGTTTGTTCGGCTTTTTATTGTGTTGTTTTTGTGATAGTTTTCCGGATTTTCTGGATTTTTTGTATGGATCAGCCAGACCCAGACATGACAGACGGGCAGAGTTCTAGTCAGGCAGCACCAGTGGGGAGTACAGCCCCAGTGGTCGGTGCTGACACACTGTCACAGTTTGCTACGCTTGTTGCTCTGATGATGAGCGAGACTCAGAGCAGAGCTTCTACCGTCAGATCTGATGACCTAGATAGACATTTGCAGTTGTTTTTGAGGTTGAAACCTCCGAGATTCGAGGGCGCTGTTGAGCCCAGAGCTGCTGAGGAGTGGCTGAGGAGGTTGGAGAAGACCTTTGACGGAATGCAGTGTCCGTCAGATAGGAAGGTTCCATTGGCTGTTTTTCTGTTAGACGGAGAGGCTGAGCACTGGTGGGAAGGCCAGCAGGCAGCCAGATTTCAGGGCAGACTGAACTCCTTGATTACTTGGGAAGAGTTCACTGAGGTATTCCGAGATTGGTTAGTTCCTCCTTCTGCACGACAGCAGATGCAGGAGACTTTTCTGAGACTTGTTCAGGGGAGCAAGACGGTGATGCAGTACGAGGCTGAGTTTACTGCATTAGCCAGGTACGCTCCGCAGCTGGTTAGCACTTCTGCTGAGAGGTGTTACAGATTTCTGAGGGGATTGCGAGATACCTTGAGGCAGCCCATGATACCATTTCGGATCACTGACTTCTCTGAGCTTATGGAGCGAGCTCGACTGATAGAGAATGACTTGATGGCTACTCAGTAGCGGTGGACTGCGAGTAGGAAGAGATTTGGAGGTGAGGCTTCTGGCAGTGGTTCCTCTGGAAAGAGGAGATTCATTTTTGGTTCTGGATCTGGAGATTCCAGAAGGAGCGGAGGGTCGTCTGGTACTGCTACTAGTACGACAAGTTCTGGATCAGTCAGTTCGGCACCTGTGTGCCAGAACTGTGGACGACGACACTTTGGCCAGTGCTACAGGATGGCTGGTCTGTGCTTCCGATGTGGTCATTCAGGACATCGGATTGCAGAGTGTCCACAGATGAGATTTGATCAGCGTTCTGAGTTCCGATCTGAGGGCTTTGTCAGACCTGCCGGTTCAGCAGGAAGACCGAGGACTGTTCCTCCACGCCCTAAGGGATTTGCTGGCAGAGGTGGCGGATCTAGTTCTGGACCACAGAGACCACCTATTGTTCAGAGGGAGCAGAGTAGTTCTGTTGCTTCAGCTCCTGTTTCAGTTCAGCCACGAGTTTACAGCTTGAGTCAGCAGGAGGCTCGTGATGCTCCGGATGTTGTTACAGGTACAATTTACATTTCTGATCAGCCCTGTCGTGTTTTGTTTGACTCTGGAGCGAGTCATTCTTTTCTGTCTGAGCACTGTTTTGAGATTTTGCGTTTGGACTCGTTTTTACTTCCGATTTCTTTGTCTGTGATTTTACCGGCTGGGAATCCTTTTATTGCTCGGCAGTTTTGTTTGTGTGAGATTGAGATTTCTGGTAAGAAGTGGAAATCAAGTTTGATTCGGTTGCCGATTTCATCGTATGATGTGATTCTGGGCATGGATTGGTTGAGTCAGTATGAAGCCCAGATAGACTGTCTGAAGAAGCAAGTAAGTTTGCTTATGGCTGGAGAGAAAGTTGTATTTTAGGGATTACGAGGTGTTCTCTCCAGTCTGGTTTCTGAGTTGGAAGTGATTTCCTCTAGTGGTTTGGAGTTAGCTCAGATGTGTATTCAGTCTTCTTTGGAGACAAGGATTCAAGAAGCCCAGAAGTCAGATTCTGATTATTCGAAGTTGATTGCTCATATTGGATCTGGTAAGACTCTTGAACTTCGAATCTCTGATTCTGGTGTTATTTTCTGTAAGAACAGGTTGTGGGTACCTATGTTTGGAGCTTTGAGGCAGGAGATTCTGTACGAATCTCATTATTAAGGCTACACTGTACATCCAGGCAGTGGTAAGATGTATGCTGATATGAAGCATTTATTCTGGTGGCCTGGAATGAAAAAGGACGTAGTTGAGTTTGTGTCGAGATGCGAAGCCTGTCAGTTGGTGAAGGCAGAGCATCAGCGACCCGGTGGACTGTTGCAGTCGTTGCCTATCCCTGAGTGGAAATGGGAGGAGGTAACGATGGACTTTGCGATGGGTTTTCCTCGATCTAGACAAGGGCACGATGCCATTTGGGTGGTTGTAGATCGATTGACGAAATCCGCTCATTTTCTTCCGATCAGACAGACGGATTCAGTTGATCGCTTGGCACAGGTGTATGTGAAGGAGATAGTCAGATTGCATGGTGTGCCTCGCGTGATTGTTTCTGATCGAGATGGACGTTTTACTTCCAGACTTTGGAAAGGCATTCAGCAAGGCTTGGGTACGAAACTGCATTTCAGTACAGCCTTTCATCCTCAGACCGACGGACAGTCTGAGAGGACTATTCAGGTGCTGGAAGACCTGTTGAGACTTTGTGTTCTGGACTTTGGCGGAAGCTGGGAAGATCACATTTCGCTGAATGAGTTTGCCTATATCAACAGTTTTCAATCCAGTATCGGTATGGCACCGTACGAGGCTCTGTATGGCAGGAAGTGCCGTATTCCTTTGACTCTGACGGAGGTCGGAGATAGACAGGCTTTGGGGGCCACTTTTGCTGATGAAACTGCTCAGAAGATCAGTTTGATAAGAGAGAGATTGAAAGCTGCTCAAGATCGATAGCAGAAGTATTACAATCAGAAGCATAGGTTTGTTGAGTTTCAAATTGGTGACTTTGTGTATGTCAAAGTCAGCCCGATGAAGGGTGTGAGCAGATTTGGTCAGGTGAGCAAGCTTAGTCTAAGGTATGTTGGTCCTTTTGAAATTTTGGAAAGGATTGGAAAAGCTGCTTACAGATTATTGCTTTCTGATTCGATGCCTGATGTGCATAATATATTTCACGTATCCACTCTGAGGAAGTGGGTATCCGACTCTGGGAAGAAAATATCTGCTGATGAGGTTGAGATTCAGGAGAATCTGGCGTACAAGGAAGAGCCAGAATTGATTTTGGCGTACGACGTCCGAAAGTTAAGAAATAAACAGATTCCGATGGTTAAAGTCCAGTGGAAGCACCGGACTGCACGGGAAGCGACTTGGGAAAAGGAGTCTGACATGAGACAGTCGTACCCGTACTTGTTTTGACTGAGTTTGGATTGGATAATGTCGAGGACGACATTTTTCTGAGTTGGGGAGATTGTAAAATTACGATCTGCTCCAGGATCGTCCAGGAGGATCTGGAATCGTCCTGGGACGATCAAGTGAGAAAGAGTTCTAGAATTTGCCTAGATTTGCTCCAGGTGATTTCCTGTAGGCATTGTCCAGGCCGATCGAGGACATCGGCCAGGCCGATTGCACTATTCACAAGCATCGGCCGGATCATCGCCTTGTGAGCTGACCAGGACGATCAAATTGGTCTGTTCGTCCAGGACGATCGGGCGATCGGCCGGGCCGATCTGAAGATGATTTAAGGGAAATCAGTCATTTGAAGAGAGAGAAAATTTTTATAAATATCTGATTTTCGATCCGAGAGAAAAGAGAAAAAAAGAAGAAAAAGGAAAAGTTGATTTCGGGAAGACGCGGAGCCATTTTCGTTCGAAGGGACTGTTGAGGATATTGCTGTGCGCAAAGTAAGCACAATCCGACTTTCTCAATTTTCAGAACCGTCGTGTTTGGCGGTATTATCTGTCCGGAATTGATTTTTATTCGTGATTTTCGTCCGTATCTTTTGATTGGTTCAGTTTTTACCGCGTAAGTTTCTGTATATTGTTGACGTGCCGAGTGTGCACATTTTGGTTATTTTCTGAAGATTTTTGTCCGGGTATTTTTGATTTGACTGTATTTTTAGTCGACTGGATTTTTCTGTGAACTTGGAAATTCTTTGCGCAGTAGAATAAATGTTCTGAAATGTTGATATCTATATTCTGTGCAAATTTGGTGAATTTTGATTTTCAGGAAAATTGTGTAAATTTTGTATACTGCCGTTGTGCTGCCCGATTTTTGGGTAATTTCTGATTTGTCCGGAATTGTTTCTGATTTGATATGCTATCTGTATATGCTATAAAAAGGGAGTTATAAGGGGCCTGGATCCTATGAGATTCAGTTAGTGAAATGGGAATTCTGAAATGAGCTCAATCTGAAATCTGATATCTGTTCTGTTCCGGATCCGAGGAAAAAATCTGTTTAGGTGCTATAAGCACTATTTATGTATTCTGGTGCAATAAGCACATCTGATCTGTTCTGGTGTCGTGACCACAAAGGGAGGCATAAGGGGCCTGGATCCTAAGAGATTCAGTCAGTGTCAGGGAATTTAGCTATTAATTAAATATCTGATATTTGAATTGATATGATTCTGATACGATTTTGTTCTGTTCCGATATGATCTGTACGATTCTGATTCTGTTGATCTGATATATCTGATCTGTTCTGTTTTTGATTTGATACGACTTCTATTTCCGTACAGTTCTGTTTGATTTGATATCCGTCCGTTTCCGTTCTGATTTCTGTACGGATTTGTCTAATGTGTTGGTTTTGCGATTCTGAGGATTTTGATTGGAGGTTTGTTGCTTTGCTGAGCTGTTGAGCTCACCCTTGCTTTCTGGTGGTTTTCAGGTTCTGGGAAAGGGAAGGAAGTCCAGGATTAGTTCAGAGTTTGATCAGTATAGGTATTGTTTTGTACCTTTTGATTTTTGTACAGTCATGGCTTTTCTGTTCTGTCTTTCTTTCTGTCTAAAAGCCATGTACTGTATTTGTAGATGATTGTTTTGAGAAAAAGAAATGATAGATGTTTTGTTCCGCTGCATTTGATATTTTTAGTAGCTCTGTGTTTGTCTATGTTTGTTTGTGTTGTTTCAAATATTTGGAAGATTCAGTTCCGAACCAAATTCCAAAGCTAGATCCTGGTTAGTGCTTCTCTGTCGCGGCCCGGTGCGAACGGGATCCGTCTCGTCTCGGGTCGGGTCGTGACAATATGTCCTTTCCACTCTTACAAGTAATAACCCACATATAATCTTCTGATTTAAGATCACAAAAGAAATTATTCAAGCATTTGGCATTAATTTGTACTAAGTCACGCTCTTCTACTGTCCAGTCCACAAAACGTGTTTCAACTCTAACTCTGTCAACTAGTCTAGTTGGTTTTGTATACCCTTCCTGAACTAAGATCCACATACGGTAATTAAGTGACTATAAAAATGTAGACATGCGTGTTTTCCAAAAATCAAAAAGAATATTGTCAAACAATGGAGGTCTAGTTATAGAGTAACCCTCATGTGTATTTTAGTTTCCAAATATAGCCATTTACATTAATCAAAAAGTAGTCTAAACTTATAATTTTGAAACAAAGCTCTGATACCACTTGTTGAAACTTGTTTAATATAAATTAAGTTGTTAGAACTAAGCTTATATCCCAACGACTAACCAAGAGGGGGGCTGAATTAGTAATTTTAAAATTATCCCTCTTTTGAAATTTAAACCAATAATAACTTTAGTTAATTTTTGTAGAAAAGGGTTTTTAACCATAAATTAAACGATACAATAAAGTAAAAAAATAAAAGTATCAAAAAATAAAAAGACACAAGATTTATAGTGGTTCGGTCAAACACGACCTACATATACTCCCTGGAGGCACCCTCTGAGTATTACACTAATACCACTAGTGACTCTCCTTTTGCACCCACAGCAAGGCGGAGCAGTCGTCACAAAAACTCTCTTCCACCACTATCCGGTGCAATAGAGAACCATCGTCCTTTTGGCAGAGAATCATCCGCCCTTTCACACTCTCCAAGTGTGGGCAGAGAACCCTTCATCCTTTCATACTCTCCAAGTGTAGGCAGAGAACCCTTCGGCTGTTCACACTCTCCAAGTGTAGGCAGAGAACCTTTCGGCTGTTCACACTCTCCAAGTGTAGGAAGAGAACCTCTTGTTGTTCACACTCCACTAGTGTCGGCAGAGAACCGGTTCTCCTTGAATGATCTTCTCATGAGAAATCTAAGTGTCGGCAGAGAACCGGTTCTCCTTGAATGATCTTCTTATGAGAAATCTAGAAGGATGAGAGAAAAGAGTGAAGTAATCACAAATCATAATTGGAGATTCTTACCTTTGCGTTCCAAGTGATTCCTTCAGTAGTAAGAATCCTCCTTTAAATACTCTCTCACACTCTCTCATTCACTCTCCCTTCAGTTTACACGAAGACCAGTAAGAAAAAAGATTACAAGACAATTTTAAGTGGACCATATATAGAAAAGACAAGAAAAACTGTCCAAAAACTGCTGACTTTCAAGTCTGTACTCAGTGGATTATCCTGTACGATCGTCAGATCGTCCTGTACGAATAATGTAAAAACAGTTGCATATGAACCCAATGTATATTGGTACAAACTGACTTTGTATCCAATCATCATCCTGTATGAACAAAATTCATCCTGGGATGAACAGTTATATCATGGGTTCGTTTGGACGAAATGGCAGGACGATCCCAAATTTTCAAGGAACAGAGGATTTCATCTAGGGACAAATATGAGTGTTCGTCTGGATGAATAGTTCATGTCATGTGGCCAGAGAACTTCATTCTGACATGAACAGGATGAATCGTCTAGACAATCAGCATAAGAGAGAATCCATAGCTCATCGTCTTTGGACGAATTATACACTTCATCCGGACGATCAATACAAAGTGAGAAATCCAGATCCCATCATCTAGGAATGAATGGTACACTTCGTCTGGACGAACAGTTCAAAGTGAGAATCCAGAGCACATCGTCCCTTGACGAATAGGAAAATTCATCTAGATGATCAGGACTTAGAAAGATTTTCTCACTTCTTGTTCGTTCCATTGCTCTTCCGAGGGGATAATTGACCTGATCATCCCGTACGAACTTGGTTCATCTTGTACGATCAGTATGATTTTTTAAAGATCTCCCTAAGTGTGTGTGTACTAAGCTACTCAATTACAATCATATTCTTTCAAACTCAATAGAATGAAAAATACAAACTTCATTTTATAAATTATCTCATGTTGAATTTGATTTCAAGTCTTCATTAGTCTAGAGTTTTATTATCCTGAAATGTTAGTCCACACAAGAGAAAAAAATAATTCTTCTAAAACGTGTTAGGAGAATATAATACTTAAATCAATAATATTTGGAATCAACAAAATTATACAAGTTACAAGAATGTAAAACATGCAAATAGCAACTCTCTTAACATCTCTCTCTCTCTCTCTCTCTCTCTCTCTCTCTCTCTCTCTCTCTCTCTCTCTCTCTCTCTCTCTCTCTCTCTCTCTCTCTCTCTCTCTCTCTCTCTCTCTCTCTCTCTCTCTCTCTCTCTCTCTCTCTCTCATGATAACTCATGATAATCTAAACCCTACAACCAGATTGACTCTCCATTTTATATCAGCTCATCCTCTTGATAGCACTTAGATAATACTTTCCTCCTATCACCTTAGTGGGGTGACTCCAGATCATCATTCCACTTAGCTCGCCCTTCTCAATAATCATTCTACTTGACACCAACAAGTGAACTACCATAAAAGATTAATGTGATAGCTACCACATTCAGGACATAACTCATGCATCCTTTCAAACCCTATAAAAAGGAGAAGGAGAGAAAGAAAGAGATACCCCTCCAAAGAAGGCCAAGAAGAATTAAAATAATATCCTCCAAGAAGAATTAAAAGAATACCCTAAAAGAAGCTCAAGGATATGAAATGAAGTTGAAGATGAACTATAAATATTTAACACACACACACACACACACACACACACACACACACACACACACACACACACACACACACACACACATATATATATATATATATATATATATATATGATTTGTTAAATATGTGTGCTTGTCACTTGAAATACCTAGACTAGTTTTTAATATTTTTAATATGTTGCCATTATCGGCTTCTTGAAAAGAACGAGGTAATAAAGCAACTGATATACACACCCATTTACCTACGTCAAATTATGTAATTCATTATGAGAACCTAAACTAGGTTTAACAAAACTTTTGTCAAAAAAATTAGCTTGAACCTTTTGCAACTTGTGACTTGCCAGCATCGAAGTCATTAAACCTTACTTCCAACTAAGCTTTTAGTGCTTGGTCATTGAGCTTGGCTGATGAACTCATAAAATTACCCATATATAACATATACTATTCATCTAAAGGAACTCAATTAACTTGTTAAGGCTATTTGTTAATCGCTAGATGTTTTCATCAAAAAAATTTATCGAGTGCATTCACTCTCAACCAATAACTCATCCACTCATCCATAAATTCGATAAATGGAGTCAACTTCAAACAAAGCTTGATAATTATATAAATACCAAGGGTTATACCCACAATCTAAATATGCACGTCTAAGCTGCACACAATTTATATCCAATCAGGATTATTTGTGTTAAACACCGAGTGCATATTGGATATGGCCATCAACATCATCATCTCCATTGCTTCTATTGTGCTTATTCCTAAGAAAAATTATAGCACTTCTTGGAATGATTTTAGACCTATTAGTCTTTGTAACTTTTATTATAAATTGATCTCTAAAATTTTGATGAATCATTTATATATTTTCTTGCCTTAGCTAATTTCTCCTTTTCAAATGGTTTTTGTCAAAGGTCGTTCCATTTCTGATAACATCCTTTTGGCTTAAGAGTTTTGTCACGATTTGGATGTTAAATTGAGAGGTGGAAATATGATTTTAAAACTTGATATTGCTAAGGCTTATGATAATATTTCTTGGAATTTCCTTTATGATATTATGAAGTTATTTGGTTTTGACTTAAATTTTATCAATCTCATTAAGCTTTGTATTGAAAGCCCTTATTTTTCTATCATTCTTAAGGGTAAGTCTAATGGTATTTTTAAGTCCTCTCATGGCCTGAGACAGGGTGATCCCATCTCTCTAGCGCTTTTCATTATTGCAGCAGACTACCTTTCTAGAGGTCTTGCTGGTCTCTTTGAGAAATCTCCTTGCCTTTATTTTAAAACTTTAGGTAATTTTCATATTTCTCACTTATGTTTTGCGAATGATTTTATTACTTTTACTAATGCCTCTTTAAATAGGATTTATAAATTGTTGAGGTTTTTATCAACAATATGAATTGCAGAGTGCCCTGGCGCTAAATAAACATAAATGTAGCTTTATCTCTACTAAGAAAGTTCCTTTGGATCGCATTGTGGCTACTAAGAATTTAACTGGTTTCAGTAAAGTTTGTTTACCTTTAAAGTACCTTGGTGTGCCTCTCTATAAGGGTAGAAAGAAATATTTTATTTTCGATGATTTAATTTTTGTTGTGCGAAATAGACTTTTATCTTGGGATTCTAACTTTCTTAGTTTTTGTGGTAGGTCAAGTCTTATGAAGAGTGTCCTTTGCTCTATCCCTGTTTATAGCTTTCAAACTTTGCTTCCTACTCAGGCTATATGTAACAGGATTGAAAAATTTTTTAATAATAATTTTTGGAAAGGGGCTAGTAGCTGTTTTAAAATCCACTGGTCTTCCTGGAATAAATGTTGTGGCACTTTTGATGAAGGGGCTCTAGGGTGTAAGTCATTGAAGGATTTGGCTTATTCATTTTGTTTTAAGTTATGGTATAATATATGTGCTAACTTGAGCCTTTGGACTAATTTTATGAATGCTAAGTATTGTGGGGGGAAGCATCCCACCACGTGTTATTTTAGTAAAAAGAATTCTAAAGGTTCGCATCGTCTTTGCAAAGTGAATGGGCAGTTGAGCGGTCTATCTATTGGGGATTTGGTGGTGGTAATACTTTCTTTTGGCAGGATCGTTGGTTGGGAGGCCAATCCATTGATTCTATTATCACTACTTCCTCCAATGCTTCTATGAAGGTTAATTATTTTTTCAATGATAATGACCGGGATCTTGAGAAACTCTCTAATGTATTACCTAATTTTATCACTCAGCAAATTTTGCAGGTCCCTTTAAACAGGAATTATCTTGATGTTCAGCTTTGTGCCTTAACTAAAGATGGCAACTTTAGTTTAAAGGATGTTTGGCATTTCTTTAGAGATGAGAAAGAGGTTTCTAAGATTTTCAAAATGATATGGCACAAAAGTATTCCTACTATGATTTCTATTTTAGATTGGTGCATTTTACATAAGTTCATCCCTACGGATGACAATTTGATTTAACATGGATTTATTCTTCCCTCTAAATGTCAATTCTACTATCATATGGACAATATGCATCTTGTCTTTGTCTCTGGTCCTTGTGTTGTTAAGGCCTGGACTTATTTTGAGGATATTTTGCACTTAAATTGCTATAATGTTAAGGTTTCTATTAACTCTTTACTTAATTGTTGGTTTGTTAATTCTAAAGGTCATATCATGAATGTTATTCCTTCTCGTATCCTTTGTTTTTTATGGTTGGGCAGGAATAATTCTCATTTTTATAGTGTGGTTATGAATCATCATATAATTATTCAAAATGTTAAAGATAAAATTAAACTTTTTTTTTGCTAAGAATTTCAAAAATTATCACATAGCTACTGTTGACTTTGGGATTAATCTTGATGTGGATAATTGTCATTATGTCCCAAGAAGTATCTTGTGGTTGAAATCTCCTGATAATTTCTTTAAGTTAAAGGTGGTTGTTGTGTACAATAAGGCTGTGGCGGGCTGTGGTGAAGTCATCAGAGACTCCAATGGTAATTTCATTTTGCGGTTTGCTAGTCCTTGTTTTAATTGTGATGTTAATACTGCTGCCACTTTTGGTATCCTTTATGGTTTAAGGTTGTGTTTTTCTTTTCATTACATTAATATTATGGTGGAGGTTTATTCTACTTATTGTTATCGGTCTTTTATTTTGAGAAATGATAAGATGTGCTCTTTTGATTTGTTTTGCATGAGGGAAATTAAGAATTTGTTGAACATGCTTAATTTCTCTTTTTCTTCTATTGAGGTGGATGTTAATGCTTGTGCTAATGCCATAGGCAGGTGGGGCTATGGATTGAATTCCATGGAGGATTTTTTTAGTTTTAATTTACCTCTTCATGTTAGGGGTCTTTTAAATCTTGATAAGATCAGTGTTCCTTATGTTATTCATTAAGGTGGTTGGTATTGCTGATTTTCTATTGAATTCCTGTTATTCTTTTATGTTCTTTCTCGATTGGTTGGTGTGTTTGCATATCTACTAGGTTGATTTTATGTTTTCCCTGCTTTTGTTGGAGTATTATGTGGCTGGGTACATTTTTGTTTGCTGGTATTGGTTGGCCTGGTGGTTCTGGCTGTTTCTGAATGGTTGGAGGTTGCCTTGCAGTTTGTACGTCTGCTCTTATTTGTTCTGGGAGTGTGCTGTTGGGAACTATGAGGCCTTGTGGTTTTGGATGTTTCAGAATGGCTTGAGGTTATTCGTTTGCTCTCATTTGTATTTCTGGGAGTGTGATGATGTGAACCGTAAGTTTGGCAAGGGCCATGTGCAGATTTTTTGGTTTTGGTGCCTGGCGGTTTTGGAAGCCTTTCACGAGTCTTTGGGTTAATCTGCTTTCCTTTGGGTTAATCTGCCTGTTATTTTATTTGTGTTGGCGTAAGTTGAGGGAGGGTGTTTTTTCCTTTGCGGTTTTGTCATGGGATTTTGTTTTCTTGAAGCCTTTTGCTGGACTGTTTACCAGCTACTTGAATTCCTTTCTTAGGGGCTCCCCCTTTGCTCTTGGTGGTTTGCTATTGTAGTTGGGATTGGCTTTTAGGATCAAGGATCCTCTTGTTTTGGCTAATTGGTTGGGGCTAAGTTGTTTAGAGGTCTTTTTTCTGGCTGCTTGGCATGGGATTACTAATATGAACCTCTAGTGGCTTATGAGACATTATACTCTTGGGTTGGGTTATTTTAACTTTTGTGGTATTTTTGATATCCATTGGTGCTATAACTAGATTATGCTATATTTCTATTGTTATTTTTGTTTTTATGTCAATTACCCTTTTCTATAGAATGCTTTCAATGCAGGTGATCGTGAAGTTGAGCTGCTCAGGAGGACTTTGGAGCTTTATATTATTTTTTGTTCCTTTATGATTTTTTTGATGCTCGCTCTTGTGCACCATACAATGCACCTAAGTTTATATGTAATATTACTTAGTAGGGAACTCGAGCTAATAGGTTATTTTGCTTTTATTTTTTATAACTCTTTAGAACAATAGTAAGCTTAAATTCTCTTTAAGGACCGTATAATCATTTTTTTATATAAACGTGTACACCTCTTCATAAGTTTCTCCTATAAAAAAAGAAAATGATCACACTATTGCTTGCCTCAATAGCATGAATCCTCTTCTCCAACTAGCACCGCTCACAACACACTACAACCATTCTCATTAGTAATCCCCATGACATTAATTAATAATATTAATGACTAATAATTATATTAGCGTAGGGAATTTTATTAATAATCACGCTTAAGATAATTCAAAATTCTATATAGTCTAAAGTAGAGATACTTCAAATACAAGGATAATATCTTATCAAACAAATTAGAAAAATCAATCTTACTGAACCATAAGAATATTTAATTTAACTTGAGGTAAATGAAATTCATTTCAACCAAATGTATTCATAAAAATTGAAATTATAAAAACAACAGAAACAACCAGAGTTTCTTTAAATAAATTTCAAACAATTACTTCCAAACAAACTTGCCTTACGGCGCTCCACAAGAATTCCACTTACAGCAAGAATTAAAATATTTTAACGGTTCAAATATTAGGAGCATAACTTCCAAAAAAATTATATGTTATAAGCTTTCCTAAATCACACGGCAATGAAAGATGATATTCAGCCAATGAGATTCGCCATCTGCAATGAGCCAACTAAATCTCTAGCTTAGGATCACCACAGCTCAGTTCACCAAGGATCTGGATCTGAACTCCATTCAGGGGCATGCAAGCTTCCACGAGGGCAAGCTCAAGTAAATAGAAAATTTCCTGCATGGTTATAAATAGACCTTGCCGATCTGATCTTCTAAATCTTGGAAACTCCAAGCGTCATCTGCAGCATATTCACCTACAGGAGAGAAAAACAGAGTATGATGAAAAAAGAATGGTGTATTCTGGAAACTACAAAATTAAACTTGAAGAAAAGACATTGGCACTAGTGCACTACATTGGTATCTATTATCAATCATATAGTTCACTATTGAAGTTATGGATGACGGATGAAATAAAAATGACATAGAGTTTTAACAGAGTATACAACTACAATATCCAAGATAGATTGCAACATCTAATGTAAAACTTTCTTGCGTTGGGGGTCTGGAACAAACTTTAGGGGCTGTGATGTTTGGTTTGTTTAAAAGAGGTGTAAAGTATTTCAAATACAGAGATTTTAGAAATATGTGTTTGGTTTGAAGTAAAAGGAATGCAGAATAAATTTATGAAAAAAAAGAAATTCACCCTATAGTTAAAATCAAGAGTATTTGAAAATTGGCCAATTTGGGCAATTTCCAAATACACCGGAAACTCGCCGCCATTTCCACTGCCAACCAGCCCCTCTACCTATTGTCGACCACCGTCAGCCACCCTCGACCAACCCCGACCACCGCCATCCACCCACCTTTGCTAGCTAACGCCTGCCACCACCACCGCCGGCCACACCGCCTCCAATGTTAGCCACCGACAACAACTTTTTTGTATTTTACATTGCATCCACATTACTTCAATAACAACAACATCAAGCAATTGTCTCACTATGGGGTCGGCTACCTGAATCCTTTTTTGTCATTGTGTCCCTTTAAAAGTCAAATTCTCATTTAAATCTAATAAATAAATATTATTTCTAATATTTTCTAACAAAGTCTTTTTAGGTCTGCCTCTACCTCTCTTAACATAAGTCAAATCTAATACATCAACTTTCCTAACCGGGTCATCGGAAGGTCTCCGTTTAATGTGACCAAACCATCTAAAGGCGACTCTCTCTAATTTTATCTTCCACTGGAGCTACTCCATCCTTTTCACAAACATGCTCATTTCGTATCCTATCTCTAAGGGTAAAGCCACTCATCCACCTAAGCATCCTCATCTCTGCAATACTTAACTTAGTATTATGCTTCTCTTTTAATGGCCAATATTCGACACCATAAAGCATTGCAAGTTTCACCACCATCTTATAGAATTTTCCCTTAAGTTTGAGGGGGACTTTTCTATCACACAACAAGCCCGATGCATTCCTCCACTTCAACCATCCAACTTGAATTCTATTGATAATATCTCCATCTATTTCACCATCACTATGAACAATAATTCCAAGATATCTAAAATGTATACTCTTATTAATGACTTGATCGCCCAAAGTCGCAATCCCCTCACTAGGTCTATTGGTACTAAAATTACACTACATATATTCAGTTTTAGATCTACTCAAGCAGAAACCTTTAGACTCTAAGGTTGACCTCCATAATTCAAGTTTACCTTCAACTCCCTCTCTAGTCTTATCAACAAGAAGAATATCATCAGCAAAACGTATACACCAAGGTACATCCTCTTGCAAATGTCTAGTGAGAACATCCATGACTAAAGCAAAAAGATATGGACTTAAGGCTAATCCTTGATGTAATCCAACCGAAATAGAAAAATAATTGGTCAAACCACCTTGTGTTTTAACACAAGTAATAGCTCCAACATACATATCTTAAATGATTTGAATATAAGCATTATTAACTTCTTTCTTTTCAAGAACTCTCCATAGCACTTCTCTTGAAACTTTCTCATATGCTTTCTCTAATCAATAAATATCATATGTAGATCCACCTTATTCTCTTTAAAGTTCTCCATCAAACCTCTCAAGAAATGTATTGCTTCCATAGTAAACCTACGCGGCATGAATCCAAATTGATTTTGAGAAACATTAGTATCACGCCACAACCTACGCTCCATAACTCGATCCCATAGTTTTAAAGTATGACACATTAACTTAATTCCTCTATAATTCGCACTTCTGTGCATCACCATTATTCTTAAAAATAGAAATTAACACACTCATTCTCCAACAGATCCGAAATCTTTTGTCTTCAAAATAGTATTTAAAATTTTAGCAAGCCAAGAAATTCCTTTATCTCCTAAACATTTTCACATCTATTGATATATCATCAGGTCCAACAGTTTTTCCACACTTCATTTTCTTTAAATCCTCTCCAACTTCGATTTTACTAATACACCGATAAAAACAAAAATCTTTATTTTCATTTAGGGTGCTAAAATCACTAAAGTCAATCGTATTTTCACATTCTTCATTAAAATTTTTTTGCAAAATATCTAATCCACCTTTGTTGCAATCACTTTACTTCAAACAAAAAAACGTAATCTTATATATTCCTTTTACACTAATCTAAACAGCTCAAAAGTATTCATTTTATCCTACATTCCTTTTACGTTGCATTCCTTTTACATTGTTTTTTTTTTTTCTTTCAGACAACCAAATAACCCCTTGTCCCAAACCTAGTCCCAATCTATTAGATGCAATTTGGACACAAATAGGTATGTGGGAATTACCCAATCATCATCTATCCTAAGCACAAAAAGGGTTCTTGTGTTGCACTATAAACTAAAATACTTCAATAAATATACATTTCTTGAGAATTTACACTTAGCAAACTAATCAGCTTATTTCCCGTTCGATCAATGATCTCCACCAAATCCACTCACATATACATTTTACCCAGCTAAACTCCACCCTCCTAGATTGGCACTAAGGGCTTAAGTGGGACATAAAGCATTACTAACTAAAATAACTTTAAGATATATTTACGTCTATTTTGGAAAACAAAATACATTTCAATCAAAACAGCAGTTCTCCCCTGTAAAATTGATCTTCACTAACTGCATCCCAATGAAAGCCAATTTAGCCCAGACTACATCGCACTTAGCACACAAGCTGGGTTTCATGTAGAATTACCAACTAAAAATCCCTACAAACTTGTTCAAAATGAACAAAATCATTTACCTGGCTCCCTATCCTGACCCTTAAACTCAACGACATCCAACCAATCTATCATCAACTACTCTTTATTGTCTACTTAATCATATTTCACAAACGTTGAGTCTTCATCAACCAAACTAAAGCACGGGACGGACCAGGGATGAGTCCACAGTAATGCAAACCAGCTATTAGTCACAGTAACACAACCCAAACATTACTAATCAACATCCCTCTTTCATAGAAAAATAAAGCCTAATTTCTAGAGATCGCCCTTGGTTGGAAGAAGCTCACTTGGACAATTATCAAGAGGGTCGATGAATATCACGGACACCAAAGCCTAAAAAATTGAAATTACCGTATTCACGTACATCTTAAGCCAATAGTTACAGGAAACAAAAATGATGGCTAAATATGAAATGCACGAAAAATATGGCCAACTACAACTGTAGATCATTAGGCATTAAAAAAACATGAATATAAGTTGGTCAAAAATGATTTATAAAAAATAAGTCTAACATCTCAATAGAAGTTATTCAAAATGATATGTAAAAAATAGGTTCAACATCTCAAGAAGTCCACAATATAAATGAATAAAATATGTGGATTTAGAATGCCAATCCTGGCCAACATAATTGGGATTAGGATAATGATAATAATGATTATGTTGGTGTATCATTTACACATTAAGGAAAAGCATTTACCTATTGAGTCCCTCCTTAGCGCAGTCAAATGCGCACAACTGCAGACATAAGATAGTTGATGAGAATCAGTCCAAGAAATTAACATTTTACACGTCTCCACTTATACCTTACTAGGAAGAACAATAAAAACCCTACATAAAAATTATAACGAAGTTTATTACTACTAGATAATGTATAAGCACATTGTAAGGAAAAAAAAAAAACACAATCTAGCAGCTGATAAATTTTTAAGATCTAAAAGTCAACATTTGAAAGTCCTAGGTTCATCATAGCAATAGAAAAAAAAAACTGCGACACACGCATGAAATTGAACTTTTAGCATAACAGAAATGCATATATTCATGTATCTATGTGTATAATTTTTTATGATCTTTAAATAAAAGATATATTGTTCATTTTCATCTCCAATATGAAAGACTTGCTGTAGTTTCATCAACTGCCATAATGATTCGACTAGCATACCAATTGCATTGAAAATGAGGAAGATAGCATGGATGCCCGAATTAAATTTCACTTCTAGACACGTATTTTCCTACCAAAACTATTGAACCTTCATTAATTATTATAAATCCTTTATTAAATGCTACATGTTGACCTCCATGCGCACTATAAAATACATGTTGACCTCCATGCGCATTATGAAATCAGTGCAAGCAAGTTCGACAAGAAGGGGACCAATCAATTTGACGTCAAGCACAGCTCACTCAAGACACCTTGCCTGTGGTAAAAACCACCCTCCATACGTCATCAGATCTCAAAACAGGTCGCATTGATGTATTCAGGATGTCGAACTAATCTAAGAAGAAACACCTGCACGCGGCTCGCTCAAGCGGATGATAAAAGCAACAATTGACCATGACGATGCTGCGAAAAATTCCCCGAACATCGCCTAATCACGAAATGAATTGCGATGTTGCACTTGAAACATCGAGTTTACCTAAGGAAAACTACCCGTGTCTGATTCAAAACAACGTGAACTAAAACGACAAATTACGAACATAACATTATACAACATCACCCGAACATCGCCCGTTCATGAAACGAACAACGTTGTTGCATGCATAACATCAAAATTACCTAGATATAACTAATATTGCATGGGTCTTTCCGCAAATCGAAAGGACGAAATTCGCATTTGCCATTAGTTGATGGCACATAAATTGAAGTGCGCAAATAACAAAAAATTGCTTGAGGGGTTGATTCACATTTGCTTAATAATTTTATAGTATTTAATGAATTAATAATAAAAAAATTGATAAATGTAAATAATGTGTCATTTTATGTGTTATATTTTTAGAGAATGTGTTGTTTTAGTTGTGTTGTGCAGGAAAATACATAAAAAGGCTTAAAAATTCTAAGTTTCATATAGTGTTGTGGTGTTGGAACAAACAATGCCGCAATGCCATCAAAGACACCGCAAGAGCGCCAGAAGATCAACATTGCAGTGCCAACTTCTTTGTCGAATAGCTCCACGATAGTTAAATATCAACTTTGCAATGTTGAGTGTTATGTTGTCCAGCACCGCGACATCACAATCAATAACGCTCTGGTGCCCAAACTACCCTTCTGGCGCTGCAGCGTTCTGAAAGTCAGCATCGCCGCAGTGTTGTAGTTGTTACTTCCCAAGGACATGACCTGTCAGCGAAGCGACGCGAATGTTCACTAAGTAAATGATCCATGTCAGCAAGTGCCGTGGCAGAACAAGAAAAATAGTGCAACGGCGTTAATTCATTTGTTGGGCGCAGCGGCGCTAATCTTTAGAATATTGCAATGCCAGTACCTATTTATGTTTTTCTATAAATAGTTGTGTTGTTATATTTGTAAGGGAGTTTAGTCAATTAGATAATTTCAGTATAATTTAGAGTGCTTCCCTAAATTTTCCTTAGGATGACAACTAAGAGAATTTAGACAAGTACTTGATACCATCATTAAAGTGTTTGGCTTGTGCTTGTGGAAGCAATTTGATAAGTAAAAATGAGTGTAGAGAAGATCAATTGAACCAATCTAGTGATATCTATCTCTTGTATTTTTTTTTTTATCATGCTATTAATAAAAATGAGTTTACTTCAACTTTTCTCTAACTCTGACTAAATTCTCTAGTTTTGGATTGATAAAGTATTATATGAAGTACAAATGAGTTCTCTTATTTCATAAATGATTAAAATGATATTTTCAATATTATCATATCTTAATTTAATGCACATAGTGACCAGATGTGTAGCTAAAATTAGAAGTAATGTGGACTCTCGATGGAGGAAAGCAAACATATAATTAGCCACTTAGGGCAAAATTTTTTTAATAAAATTTTAAAGTATAACATTCATTAAATTTTAAAATATTGTAAAAAAGTTAAATTTAATCATCAAAACTTAGAGAAAAATTAAATTACCCTCCCCAATTGTTCAACGAGGGCGATGAATTCAATAATAAATTTAACTTAAAAAGAATGAATGTTCAGTCGAGAATATCACTAAGATTCATTTTCAAATAATATCCTACTAAAAAAGACGTGGCATGTGACTTTTAATAGATGTTTGGCTCAATGGCTTCATAAAATAAGTGGTTTGGCCCAACAAATACAAGTGATAAACGATTATGATGGGATCCTCTAATTGGTTGTTTGGCCTAATACATGGTAAATAATTATGATCAATCACACTAACTAGGTGGTTTGACCTAATGGCTCTACTATATTACAATAAAATCTATAGCTTGTTCCCCCCCCCCCCCCCCCGGTCTTTAATAATGAATCATAGGGCAACTTAATAGGGCTCAAAACTCTCCATTAGCCGAAGGTTACTAAAATTTATTCATTAGATAAATATTCATCCTAGGTCTATAAGGTACCCTTATATAAAGCAACCAATGGCTGCCAACAATGGTCATTCTATCAGATTAGGTCAACGACCTCCTCTAACTAAGTAGGACTAGGGGTCATGACAACTCGGGATGATAGAACCATGAGATCTTGATTGTGTTAGTCATAATTATCCTGACTATCCGCTTTAGGTGAATTGGTGATAAAATTTCTAATCTTAAGCATCTAAAACTACTGCTACTATACATTAGGAACCTGTGCCTATCTAGTGATTAGTTTTAAACGAAAGTGCTCTCTCAGTACTGGGAGGAGTAATTAACTTTAAGAAATTACACCTATAGAAAACCTGAACTCAGATCTTAATGTTCTCGCATATGAGGGTGAAAACTTTCGGTAATGTTTTATCTCTAACCAATATGTCTAAAAATTTCGCCCATAACCTAATATGTTACAATTTTCCCCGAACCATGCGGAGTGGTTGAGGCTCCAAAAGTCAAATTTTTGTAGCCCACACTACATGAATGAAATAAAAACTTACTAATCTCTCTTTACGAGACTATTAAAAGCAACTGAAGGATAACCAATATTTAAAAATCATGAAAACATGCATTTCACTACATTTAATGCATACTGAAGAGTATATATGGTCAAGAACAGCTTGATAAGACAGACAGACAATATATAGCACATTCTCTGGGTCAATGGCGATTATTCCTTACCAAAGAAATACAAAGTGCACCGCTTCTAAAATAAAAGAATTACGTATAACTAAAATATAGATTACCACATCCCTTGCAAGTACAGGTTGAGTGTGCTTAACAAAAAAATCAATACATATGAGAAACATAAAAAACGTAAAAAAAATAAATTTAACTTCAGGGGAGGAGAAGACCTGCCAAGTGCCTTTCCAAAATCTGCACAGAGGGATCGAATGTAGGTTCCTTTAGAGCATGAGACCCGAAATATTAGATTTTGTCTGTAGTTCATACATGAAACAAATAGTCAGTTATGCTGAAATATGCCAAAATAAAGAATATCATAAGGGTACCCTACGGTAATAATAATAGATAAGAAATTAACCGTTTAAAAAACTTCTCTGTTTTCATGAAATTAATGAAAACAAGTGCATGCTACCCAGTGTAGAAAAATTGTTTTATGTTTGTCATAATTTCTTATTCAGGCTTGTAGGCTGGATTCTAACATAATGGCAACTTATAAAAAGCACTTGTTCTATGCATCCCGGAAGATATGAAGCCATATACATGGTTATATGAAGAATTGATGCATGCGATATGATCTATAGGATTGTTGTCATATTCTTCTTTCCGTAATTGTCACTTACAGGCGTTGGTATGAATTTTAGAGTGATCAATCCGCAAGTTGTATGTTAAAAGCTGTAAAAATCTATCATTTGATTAAATTGATAATTTCATCTGCACCTACTAAGCCATTGAACTACTTCAGATTAGAAAAATAATTTGTGCTGCTTGCTTTCGTTTTAATCAAATGCTCCAACATATAGAATCAAGGCCATACGATAAAGAATTAAGAAGCTGCATTACCAACACAATGTAGACAAATTCCAGAAATTCCCTCAGTGATCTCTAAATCAATTCCTCAAGGAGAATGATGCAGAAAATGCAAATAAATTTGCACATCTAATTTAAAATAAGGCTGCTTGAACATAGAAAAATTATTTCCAGGTGCTACTTAAATTCTAATGTAGCATACACTCGCACCTACAACATAATGCCAGAAAGTAAATAAATTAAAATAAATATTTTCTGGTTTTTTCCCTGTATATACTTAACTGAGAAGAGCCAAATTATTAATCTATCAGATAAATTCGAAGAAAGAATAATAAAATAAAGGCCACTGGGGTGGGTAACAAGATTTTATTGCTTTGAAAATTATAAGGAACAAAAGAGCAACCCATTCCTTAAGAAAACTCAACTTACCAAATTATCTGGAATGAAATATCACGTGAACATTAAAAAGTGAAGGAAAAATGAAACAGTGCCAAAAATTATAGTAAGGAGTTAAATAAAGAATAATTTGCAGGCATTTTTCTATACAAATGCTCAACATAGAAGAAGCCAAATTGCAATCAATCAGACAAATTCTAAGAAAGCATAGAAGTTCAATAAATGCAAGCGCAAGCGGTAACAGAAGTTTATTGCCACTGTACTTGGCAACGAGAAAGAACAAAAAAGCATTCCATTACTTGCGAGACTTCCACTTAATAAATCATCTGGAAATAAATATCACGAAAATATTAAAAAGTATAAAAGGAAAATTGGTTATACTGATAAACAGTACCTAAAGCTGTAGTAAGGAGTTAACTGGATGATTTAAAAGTATCAACAATAACAAACATCAAGTCTTTATCCCACTACATGGGGTCGATTACATGAATCATTTTTCTCCATTGTGTCTTATTAAGAGTTAAATTCTAATAAGAAAACGATCATTTCTAATATTTTCTAACCAACTCTTTTAAGGTCTACCTCTATAATTCTTAACATGTGATGGTTTAAAATTATTAAAAAAAAAAGAAAATCTATGCATGCCATTATGGTCAAACCTGTCATTGAGGCTGCGTTCAATATCAAACTCAAAGATTGTTATGCGCCTCGGTGAAAGCTCAAGCATCTCCCCTCTCCTTGCTTTATCATACATCTTCTCGCCTCCAACCTAAAATAAACACAGAGATTTTCAAGATGAAATTAACCAGTGTTGAAACTGAATAGCAGAGCTGCTATGAAGATAAACATTACATGCAGAAAATAACATTATAGCAGCCTGAAAGTCAAAGAAAGACATGGAACGGAGCAACAAAAACCATAATTTAACCACACAGACAATTACATAGCATCATTAAACACTAGCATAGAGAGCACAGGACAAATCAGCTAAAAGTTACATCCATAAATGCTCACATATCTTGTATAATATATCAGACTGCTTCTTTAATAAAAAACACTATGTCGCTGCACAGGAGTGAAATTACATCTTCAAGTATCCAATGGCTTAATTTCTAAAGAGAAACACATACGTACATACAAAAACAAACACAGACACAAAGCCAAAGAAATAAGCATGTACAAATGCACATAATAACATCAAAAAACTATACACAGGAATTGCACACAAGCACGCACTTGACGTAGAAAACAGCAGAGTGATAAGGATATAATCTACTAAAATATAGCTTGTCAACAGAAGTCAGTTTTCCAGATAAAAAAATTCTCATTACAAATATGCATTTTTATGAAAATAAACAATTTAAATGTTTAATAACTCACCTTAATGGCAGAAAACATGGGAGGAACCTGCCAGATCTCCCCATGGAAGGATGCAGCAGCCTTTTTAATATCTTGATCTTTTATGTGTTCCCATGGCTCTCGTTGAATAACCTATGAAACATAACAAGTCCATGCATGTAAATGTTAAAAGCACAAATAACAAAAAGTAAAAGAGCCAAATAAATGAACAGATAAGAATATATCTACAAGTAATTTTCCAAATGAAATCCTATAATGTACTGTGAATGTATATTTTCTGAATCTCTATAATTGACAGAACTTCAGATAATACACCCTGGAAAGGATAGAAAGTGCCCTACCTCTAATCATAGGATTATCCAAACCAATTCAAAACAAAAATTAATGCAACTAATTGCCAACCAAGAAAAACAATCTCATATAATGAAAAAAAAATACAACTTGAGTCTTGAAACACAGAAGAAAGTGCCAAAACTATAATGCTAGGATTATCCAAACCAATTTAAAAGAGAAATTAAAGCAGCTAAATGCTCACCAAAAAAACTTTAAACCACAAATATATATATATATATATATATATATATATATATATATATATATATATATATATATATATATATATATATATATATGGAAAAAAGATACACCTTTTGAAAGAAAAAAAAGATCTTTTCTTTACGTAAGGAAAAAAAACATAAGAAAATTATATTCATTGTCTATGATAAGCTAAGAAAATTTAAGTTTATAAAGCTATTTGTTCCAGTCATGCACTAAAGGCAATGGTGTATCTATATATATATATATATATATATATATATATATATATATATATATATATATATATATATATTAGCCGTCAACCTTTTTCGTAGAGTGATGATATGGAGCTTAGCAAAGGATATATAGTTGAAGATTAATAAAATTAAAGAGATAGCAATTGAGGTTATGTTAACGATTGATGAGAACATTAATCTAATGTAATAAGTGGTTATGCTCTTTGATCTGGTGGTATCAGATGGTGGTCTTTGGTATTAAATAGAAAAATAAAAAAATGGGTTATGGATTTAAAGTAAAGGGATTTAAGCTGTGGATTGATTGGAGTTGTTTGCATGGTTCTTGTAGTTCTTGTTGCTTTGAGAACAAGTGGTTGGGTCTTCGTACTATTATGAGATTTGCTTGTAGGCTTGCAAGGTGGGCACAAGATTGCGGAATCTGGTTGATTCATCGTTCACATGTATCTACATTGGATTTAAGGGCAGGAGTCAAGTTACTTAAGAGTTTAGAATTTAATTGGAATTAACTTTACATTAAAATTGATCATATGCTGATCTTATCTCCTAAGTTAGGCTAAGAGAAATTTACATATAGTGAAACAAGTCATGCAATTCACAGCTTTTTGGCTTAAATAAAATATATCCTCAGATTTTCAATTAAATGTTAAGTTAGATGTGCAATTCCTTCAAGCACGATACAATTGCAACTGATTGATTTCAGGGAAAATCATCTCCTTGTAAATAGTATGAGGCTTGAACTTAGATAGCTTTATGACAAGATTGATAGAACATTAGACAATATATATCTTATATAAAAATCATGATTGTATAATATGCAAATAAGTTCAAGATGATAGATATATGTTAGAAGCCTTTCTTAATAAAATCACCCAAGTGTGCTGTGCAAATCTTATGAATGTAAGACTAAGAGCAAAAGCATTCAAAACATTTGAGGAAATAGAAAAATACAAGAACATGGCTAGATAAATTTTATTCAAAAGAAACGAAAATAGATCATAATTGCATAAGGTCCAGGATAATTAAAAATATATATATACTGCCATCATAAAATAGCTTGAGACTTCAGCCACTCAAAGTCCTAACATTTTATTTTCGCACATGAACTGAACTGCTAAATTACAAGTAAATATCACAAATTACTAATTAATAAAGCATTAACTAAAATAAGACCAGCAGATAAATTTAAAATACAATTTTGGTGATCAGTCATTCCAATGTATCAGGAGATTGGTAAAGTTTGTTGAATTCAAGCTATGACAAGTAAACTTTATTTCAGATTAATAAAACAATTTTGTTTTTTCTTTTCTCATTGAAGAAGCACTACTTAAATGAAAAGCCATACTAGAGATTCTTATCACACTTTCTCCTTCATTCATCACTTGTGAGCTTTAACATCCTCAAAGTGGGCTTAACAAAAATATGCATCCTACCATTATTCTATAATTATATAAGGTGGGAATGATTTGGGTGTACTCTTAATTTTAAGGTTGTTTTAGTGAGTGGACCTTGTTCTTCTATATATAAATTTATTTAGTTAGAATCGGCGGATCAAGGTTGAAGAAGAGGATGGTTAGTTGTTTGGGCATAGAGGACAACAATCATAATATTTAAATTATTCTTATTATGATATAAATTATAATGACAATGTCATTATCGTATTCTTATGATGATTATGAATTATCATGATTTATTTATGATTTATCATCTTCAAATTAATATAATTTTCATTGACATAAAAAAGAAAAGATTGAGTAGTGCACCCAATGATATTAAGAATTTAATTATTTTCCTTCTTATAAAGTAGGCATAATCTCCTGGAAGGTAAGGTGAAAAGAAAATAGAACCCAAGGAGTCTGAACTTTTCATATCCAACAAATAAAACAATGAAAACAATAGTCATTATGAATATTTAAGAATGACGAAAAGCAAAAAACACTGACTATTCATATGTGGTCAATCTAATCTCAAAGTATCACATTTCTCTAATTTAATCCTTCAACAATACAAAATTGTTCTGAAAGGGTCCCTCATATAGAACACAACAACAACAACATCATCAAGCCTTAATCCCACTCCATAGGACAATATAATTACTTGCCTATATAAAATTGATCTCATGATTTTTTGAAACTAAATTGGCCAAATACGAACAATTGGGAGACTATTTTGAGTTTTATTTTGAGTTTTTTCCCATTTAAGGTATAAAACAATGAAACCGATAATGAAAATTAGAACCCAACGAGTCTGATCTTTTCATACTCAACGTATAAAACAATGAAACCGATAGTCATTATGAATACTTAAGAATGAGAAAAAGCACAAAATAGTCCACTGATTGTTCATATGTTGTGGCCAATCTAATCCCAAAGTATCAAATTTCTCTAATTTAATCTCTCAACAACACAAAATTGATCCTAAATGGCCCCTCATATATAAATTGGATATAAAATTGATACCAATTTAATTCATTAATTATATAAAATTAATCTAATGATACTTTAAAACTAAATTGGCCACATACGAAAAGTTAGGAGACTATTTTGAGCATTTTCCTATTAAAATATCAATTACTTTTTTCTCAATTCAAAAAATATTTTAATAGAACAATAATAAACAATACATAATTATGATATGTATCATATATGTTGTAGCCTTGTTCATTTAATGCAAAAAAAAAATAATTACTTTAACTTCCACTATCCATCAATTCCAAGTAAACTGAACAAGAGGATCTCTGCCACAAATTCATTACATTGATTTACAATTATTTTGTTTGAACTAAATAAGATAAAATGAAAATAAAGGTGTCTGGCTTTAAAGTTTTAATCTCAATGATTATTTTTGTTGCGGGCTAGAATATGCGTTGCGATAGAGTTAAAAATTTTCGTCTCAACGTAGTACGGATATCCAGCACACAAACAGGAATTTAAAAACAAGTTTTTATGTGAAAAACCTTGGTTAAAGGGAGAAACTATGGAGCCACGTACAATTAAAATGATTTCATTGGTACTTGAATAGATTCCAAAGATTGATATCTCTTTTAAATTGAAGATAGGGAAATTACAATAATAGGAATAGTTATGTGGAAGTCCGGCGACGATTGTTGGCCAAGCAGAAGTCCGGCGACGGTCGGTGACTGGGTGGATGTCCGGCATCGGTCGGTGGCAATGTGAAAGTCCAATGACGGTCGTTGCTTGGGCAATGGTCCGACGACAGTTGGTGGCCGAGCAGAAGTACTACGAAGTCGGTGGCAAAGTCTGGTGTTAGTCGCTGGCAAGGCGGAAGTCCATCAAAGGCTGGTGGTCAGACGGTGATCCAAAGACGGTAGATGGCTCGACGATGATTGGTGATATTGCGATAGTCGAGGAGGATGGGGCGTTCGATACATATGAGCATATCAATCACTACATAATCATAATGCATATCCAACGAGCATCAGATGCGCTCTTCTGTCAAGTTTTTCTTATTACCCTCAAAGGGAAAGCTCGAACATGGTTCTATTTGCTCTTGGCTGGAATCATTCCAATGTTCGTTAATTTGGCAAAAGTGTTCGTCAAATTATTTGTTGCCAATCGGAGAATTGCTAATGATTCTTTTCACCTCTCAGGGATTCACTAGAAAGAAAATGAATCCCTCTAAGAGTTTTCTTAAAGATTTTCTAGTGAAGCTTGAGAAATTCTAGGGGTGGATCCGAAATTTTTTAGAGTTTTCCTTGGAAGGCTTCGTCCTGACCCTTTTTACTCAGCACTCATACGAGACAATTCATTTATATGCTGACCTGATCCATCGTGTGAAGGCATAATTCTTTGTAGATGAAGCCATCAATATTCATAGAAAGTAGTTTGAGCAAACCAACAGAAAGCGCAAAAGTGCACCAAGGACGGATAATTCATCCTCGTAGTAAAAGAAGCAAGGAAATTACAACTTTCCCCCTTGACTCTCACAGCTGCGACGTGGGCCTCGACATGAAAAGGAGTATATGCCACTTAACGTATCTAGGGCAAATATATTGATGGCAATCTGAGATCAGGAGAATGTAAAGTTACCAAATCCTTTGAAGCCGAACATGGGAAATCAGGAGCAATACTGCCACTTCCACAAAAGCTATGGACACACTACTGATACATGTAAATAGCTCAATGATGAAATTGAAAGATTGATCGAACAAAGATATCTCTTGCAATTCATCAAAAACCCACCAACTTGGTATAAGGATGGTATCGCTGGGAAGCAAAATCAACAACAATAAAGGCAATTGCTGAATAATCATCAAATAGTTGATGAAATTAAAATCATTGACGGGGACCATATTATCCAATCAAGTCTTAATTGTAGCAAGCAAGGAACTAACACCAAAGAAGTCTCGCATCTACCACTCCATTTTGACTCTGATTTAGATGGAGTAAAGACCCTTCATTAAGATCCACTCGTAATTAATGCAGGGATTGATGACTCATGTTAGAACGCCAAGAGGATTTTGGTCAATAATAGAAGCTTCATGGATGTCCTATTTTAGTTTATCTTTTTTAACATGGGTCTAGCCAGAGAAACTCCAGTCCGCCGCAGGTCCACTTTCTGGGTTTGATAATTGACCCGTATAGGTGAAAGGAATAATCACCCTCCCAGTTGTATTTGAAGAATTTTCTCGATAAGCTACACATATCATCCAATTTATTGTACTAAAGTCATAATCATCCTATAACGCTCTCTTTGGAAGGTCACTTTAGTCGATCTTTTGGCTTATCGCCTCCATCCCTCATCTCAAATTGAAGTTTCTTAGCCCATTAGGGGTCTGTATAGTACACAGAGATCAACAAGTAGCACAATCCTGTTATCTTAGGCAGGTTCAACCACACCCATCAGTTACCCTAAGCATCGAAGATTTTGATCTCCAGAATGAAGATATTCCTTAGAGGGCTTCCCTCGTGGAGGACCTTATTTATATATCTCTATCAGATGAGCACCCTTCGAGAATGATGCAGATTGTATCATTGATCTTTGATGAAGAGAAAAAAAAAAGTATGTGATTTTCTACGTAGAAATCATAATATTTTTGCATGGAGTTCGGCCAACATGTCTAGAATCAACCTTGAAGTAATTCTGCACTCTGTCAAAGTAAACCCAACATGCAAGCTGGTTATCCAGAAACAAAATTTTGCCCCGGTTTACCACCATGCAATCGAGCAGAAAGTTGATAAACGCTTGGAGACGGGGTTTATACAGGAAGTGTACTATTCTACCTAGTTGGCAAATGTCATTATAGTATGTAAAGCTAGAGGTGCTTGGAGAATGTGTGTGGACTATACAGTTCTTAACAATGTCTCTCCAAAGGATAATTTTTCGCTTCTTCGTATTGACCAATTGCTCGATACCACATCTAGACGTCAAATGCTGAGCTTCAGGGACGCCTACTCTGGATACAATCAAATAAAGATGATTCATGCAGATGAAGAAACAACAATTTTTTGAATAGATAAGGGGTTATACTATTATCTGGTAATGCCATTCGGGCTCAAGAATGTTGGAGCCACATATCAGCGCTTTATGAATAAGATTTTTAAGCGCTTTCTTAGGTGCTCTATGAACGTATATGTCTATGATATGTTAGTAAAAAGTCTTGATAAAAATCTCAATATATCTCTGACTTGGAACAATGTTTCCATTTGCTACGAAGCTACAATATATAACCCAACCTAGCCAAGTATGATTTTGGAGTCCTTTTAGAAAATTTCTTGGGGTTCATAGTAACCCACCGAGGGATTGAGACCAATCTTGAAAAAATTAGGCATTAAGAAATATGGTGCCCTAAGGAATATCAAGGAAGTCCAAAGAAAGAATTAAAGGATTGCAGTGCTATATCGTTTCTTGACTCACTCAGGGGATAAATATTTGCTCTTCTTCAAGATTTTGAGAGGTGTGCTTGCAGCTCGGGGTTTCAATGGATCGATGAATGCCAAGAAGCATTTAAACAACAACGAAAGTATTTGACATCGTTGCCACTACTTTCAAAAATAATATAAGAAGATAAGTTGTACCCAAGGTTTAAAATTGCATAATTAAGCCTCGAAGCGATTTTCATTTGTGAGTTGAGGTGTAAGCCTCACGGACACAAAATTGCATAAATGAGAATTTAAGAGTTTTGACATGTAAATAATAGCAAGTTTCTATCATATAATAAAAACATCTAAATGACATGTGAAATTAGTGGAAAGTAAGAAAATATATGCAATAAAATCATGTCCCAAAGTACAAAATTATAAAATATTAGTTTATTAAAACTCCCAAACTACAATTAAGAAAGAACATATAAAATTCAATCATATCCCATCACTAAATGGGTCTTCAAGGAAATCTTCTTCTCTAATTTTATCTATGAATGCCATATCTTCATCATTTTCAACGTGACTCACTTTTCTCTTCCCTGTTCAATAAGAATGATCATTATCATGTTAATTGCTCACTTGATATAAATATAATGCAAATAAGTCTTCTCACCGCCGCCTATGTCAACTTGTACACCATATTTTTAAGAAGGGTCCCTCCGTAACGACGTATTATACTTTTCCTTGCCCTTAACCATCTTTCATAAAGGAAAAAAGCAAAAGAAAACAAAAAAAATAAAAAAATTTAAAACCCTTGCTTTTCTATAAGTTGAAAAATCACACCCTAAACTTAAAAAAAACTCTAAAAACTCTTCAAGAAGGGATGTAGAGGGACGGACGGAAATAAGGAACTCACCAGTGAGCGGCGGCGTCCGCTGGAGAGGCGGCGGAGACGTGCGGGACTGCGGGTAATACCGGCTTCGGGACCTTTCGGGATTGGGACTGAAGGCGTGTTCGTGAGCTTGCGGGACCGGTAGATGGGGAGCTGATGGTAATTCATTTTAATGTTAATTAAGTGGGATCCTTCTATGAGGTGTACGCCTCACCATAAATTGCGCAATTGAGACGCGCCTCACATAGCTTAAGGCGTACGCCTCAGCAAACACCATAATTGCGTAGGCTATGAGGTGTTTTTGGTCCGAATTGCGCAGAGGCGCGCCTCATATTACGCAATTTTAAACTATGGTTGTACCTGTATCTAGCTGTTTCCACCTATGCTATCAACTAGGTCTTGATTCGAGGGGAGAAAGCTATGCAACATCCCTATCTATTATGTCAGCAAAATCTTATCTAAAATAAATGGACTTTATCCATTAATGGATAAAACAACTTTGATGTTAGAAGCATCTAGTAAATTAATGAAGTGATCAATTAAACTATAAGAATTTGATATACAGTACATGCTTAGGCCAACTTCAAGTTACAAACGCTTGTAGATTTTGTGGTCGAGTGCACGATCCTCTTTTCTGACGATCCACTAACTACTTCTTCCCTGTGTTGGACATTATATGTAGGAGAGTTTTGGCGCCGAATCTAAAATTTTTTTGCTCCCCACACCAAGTTACCCTTGAATATGGGTTCATACTGAAGTTCCCGCAACAAACAAGACTGCTGAGTATGAGGCGCTTATTACTGGGTTGAGTTTGGTTATAGGTTGCGATGTACAAAATTTGGTGATTCACACTGATTCACAATTGGTAGATGGAGACTTTGACGCCCATAACCCGTAATGTCCCAATACTACAAGATAGTGAAGTCACATCTAGCCCATATCAAAAAAATCAAATCATCCACATCTTTCGGGAGTAGAATGAACTAGTAGATGCTCTCTCCAAATTTTTCACATCAACAACTAGTAACGTCTTCATGAGAAAGTGTATTGAAGATATTCTTTTCCCGAGTATCCAAGGCTGGTTGGTTATACAATTGATCGACGAACCAAGAGATGCTTTTTGAATCGATCCCATCTTACCTTCTTACAAGATGGTGTGCTGCTTTAAGATCCAATAATTGCAACACAATTTCGGAGGCTGGTAGCAAACTTCACTATTCTTGGTGGAGAGTTATACAAATGAGCATTCACGAGACCATTCCTCAAGTGTCTCTCACCATTAGAAGCCAATTATGCACTTTGAGGAATTCATTCAGGTATATGCGGACAGCATTTGGGAGGAAGTGCATTAACTTTCAAACTCATGAGATAAGAATTTTATTTGCCCACAACGAAGCAGGATGGTTTAGAGTTTACTCAGAAGTGTATAATTCCCAACTGCATTCCAATCTCCCTCATTTTCCTGCAACAGAACTTTCACCATTCAAAGCCCTTGGCCTTTTTCCCAATGGGGAATTGTTGACCTCTACCAGATGAACCAAAAGAAACAAAAAAATGTAAATAAAAAAATGATTTAATGATTACATACCTGCTAGGATCTCCCACAATCGGCTTCCTATCCCGCATATCCAGCATAAATCCCTCTCAAGTCTCGCTCAAATCTAAGCAAATCAGCGTCGAATAGCAGCGACCCATACTCACGTGCAGAGAGCTCCTTGGCCGCTCCCCCATTGAGTCATTAAATACGACAGTGAAATGAAGCTTTCGGCGATTTCCTTCACATGCTCAACTCCACATACGAGAACGTCTAAATCCTGCAAGCCTCCACTGTCCCGACCTCCTTCCTCTCTACTGAAGTTTCTTCTCTGTCGCGAACAAAGACCTGTGCTGACCACCCTCTTCCACCACACATGCGAGAACCCCAACCCAGCCGAAACCTTTGACTTGTCCGATCTTCCTGAAGCTGCAACCTCCGAACATTACGACGCCTGGCCAAGCCTCGTTCATCTCTTGTCGCTTCTTTGTTTGATCCAATCTAGGGAGCCGACCAGACTGCTCCTTCCATATCCCTTACCCGTGCTTGGCAGCTGAAGCCTTAATCGACTCCTCCGATCCAGAGAGAGAGAGAGAGAGAGAGAGAGAGAGCATCCACCCACCTGAGCCAAAGCATCCGACGTCTTGCCTGTTCTGCCTCAAATCCTTGCTAGACTTCACAACTATTATTGTTAGTAATTAGTATTAGTTTGTAATTTTGTTTTATCTTATTGTTAGTAATTATTATTAGTTATTATGTTAGTATTAGATATATCATTCTGTTAGTAATTAATATTAGTATTAGTAATTAGATATAATTCTATTTTATCTTATTTAGTTAGTAATTAGTTTTATTATTAATATTAATAATAATAATAATAATAATAATATTATTATTATTATTATTTAAAAAAAAAGAATGTTTGTCTTTGTCGTCGTCACGAACCCTCGCCAAGGTATAAATTCCTAAACACTAAAACTCCAAAAACTCATTCCCAGCGCTTGCAACGCGACGAACAACCACATATGCAGGCTTCTCTAACGTGGTAGGAGGGAATTCATTGCGATTCTTGTGACGGGGTGGGTAATCACAAAATCCCATTTTCGGCATTAAGCAGTGCACCGGAAAACCAACTCATGCACGCTTTTCTCTAGCGTGGTGTGAAGGGAACCCGGTGCGACGCCTAAGACAAGGTGGGTCAAATATAAAATTACTTATTTTAAACTGCTGCCCGAAGACCCATGCACGCCTTTCTTTGGCGTGGTGGGGTTAAAGATCTTACGGCCGCGGTGTCCTCGTACGAGGGCACCTACCATGCACGCTTTTCTCTAGCGTGGCGGGAGGCCCAATTTTCTATATTTTTCCCCTAAACGAGGGAGACGCCGGGAGGCTACCGAAATTTTGGGTAAACGTAAGACCGTACTTGGACATTGTTTGGACAATAAATGAACTAAATCTTAATGAGCAAAATACTTAAGTCAATCTTGAATGGTCGCTAAACTTGAACTTACAAATGAACTACAATGAAGACTTGAGTTAGAACATGATCTTGAACTCAAGAGACCATGGGACTTGACTTGAACAATTCGAGCAAAGACTTGAGCTTGCTAATTGAACACATTGGCTCGAACTCAAATTCAAATGAGCTAAGTGTGGAGGACATTAAAATTAAATAAGACTTGGACTGTAGGGGACACTTGAACTTGAACAACAGAATAATGGACTATGCTTGGACTTGGACTAAGCTTGAACTTGAATGTGGACCGAAGCTGACAAGAATAAGGATGCACTTGTACTAAAACTTGAACTCTAATTTGGGCAAACATAAAGAACCTTCACTCAAATTGAATATCAATCAAACTTGCAAACGTTGAAGTTTTGAATGAATATTTACAGGGGACTTGGGTAATTTGGACCCAAATTCAAGTGAATCATAACTTTGAACTTCGACAAAATATAAAGATGAGCAATCAATAGAGAGTTTGGCTTGGATCATTGTACCAAATTCCCAATGAAGGCTATAAAATGGCTATTTCAATTGAAATACAAATGAATAATGATATCAAATTCATCATAAACTATCTTTGAGGACAAAGAAATTGCAAATGGAGTCTATTTGCGAGCAAGTAAAAACTCATGGTGAAATCAATTCTCAAAGCTTTCAAATGAACACCGATGAATGGACACAATGCTTGTAATAAGCAAAGCTTCAAGAGAAACTTGCAAGAAGTCATCAACAAGGAAGAAATGGATATATAACAACATGTTCATGATTTCTAATATGAAATTTCTTTAGTGGACATTAAGGATTTGTCACTTTAATTGGGGAGGTAATTGCATCAAGCAAATTTACCATACAAGACTCCAAGTCATTTTCAAGTAACAAGCAAGTGACTCATGATAAATGGATATTCAAATGCTACTTGTTTGCAAATAAACAAGAATAAGAAATAATTAATTGAGTGGGAGAACCAAGCAGTTGACTGATTTGAGGAAGGTGCATCGGCTACACGAATGTATGATGAGTACAAAGATAGTCGACATATTTGTGCAAATGAGCAAGCGAAGTTTATAAATTATGAACATTGGAGGATATTTGCAATCAGTTGCATGTGAATAACAATGAAGAAGGTATCAAGAGACTATCACTATCAAGCAAGGTGCAATTAGTATTTATGAAGCAAGATGATTGATGCCATCCATATATTACTAATGTCTTCTAATCATGAATCAACTAATAATTCAATGATAAATATGCAAATGAACATGCAAGAATTCGTAGTGAATAAAGGATCTCAGGGACAATCTGTTTGTAAGTAAAGTTCAGAATGAGAGGTATGATGACAAGCTCACAAGCAATAACATAAGGTCTACATTTTTTGTGATTTTCTTATCAAAGTGATGGTAGAAAGCCTATGATACGCACAACACATCGTCTCCAATCTACTTATGGGCAATAGTTGCTACAAGAACTAGAGGCACAAGAAAATACATCAAATCTCATAAATTTATCCATAAGCAAAATTCATATGAGCTATCATAGAAGATCCATCAAATATTCCAAAAATGCCTCCGCACATGCACCGCAATTTGTATATACATAGGTACACTAAAAAGAGGGACAACCACAATTATATGACCCGCATGGGCCCCGACGAGCGTGTTGTAGGAACACACGTGTCGTCTAGGGATGCTGCGTGGGTCAATAAATTCAAACCCGATACTCCTAAGAAGTTAAATAGGAGTCGACAAGATTCATCAAATAATTATAAAGTGCCCCCAAACACCCGTATGGGCATCGACGAGCGTGTTATAAGTACACACATGACGTCTAGGGATACTGCGCGGGTCAATAAGTGAATACTAGTTCGAACCCGATCCTTCTATGCTGATCAATAGAGGAGTCGATAGGGTTTGAACCATCAAACAAATACACGGTTGTGGCAACCGGTGTATTTATTTTAATACATTCATATTAGGCTCAAAGCCTATAATCAAGAGAATTCACTAATAAATGCACAAAGCCTACGAAACCCGATCCTCCTAAGTAGGTAAATAGTTATAGGCAGGGTTCGAACCATCAGATAAATATGCGATCATGAAGTTGACTAGAATATTTATATTATACATTCATATTAGGCCTTCAAGGCTTTTTAATAAAGAAAATTCACAAGGGCATAAAGCCTACAAAACCCGATCCTCTATCGACAACTCGACAGAGTTGACAATGTTCAAAACATATATTTTCAAATGCCCCCAAACACCCTGATGATGGCCGTGTTGAATGCAGATCTCAACCGGAGGGGTTAATTCCAAGTATTTTAAGCTCCACCCAATTACTCATGAAATTTAAAGCTTCCAAAAATCCAAAAATTCCAAGATATTTAAAATTGAAACTCAATCATCAACTACTCAAAGCAAAATCCATCCACCCTCCGCAACAGTTTGCTGGGAGGACAAGTCAAAATTTACTTCAGCTCACAAAGAGCCAAATGCCTAGTCGAAAATATCACTAAGATCAATTCTCAAACAATCTCCTGCCAATAAGGATGTGGCACGTGTCCTCTAACCAGTGGTTTTTGCCGCCAAATAGTACCGCAGAATAAACGGCTATGACCCGGGGCCCTCTTAACCTTGTGGTTTTGCCGCCAAATGGCACCACAAAATACCAGTTATGGTCAAAGTCAATACGTTCCTTAATGACATCAAATCCCTAAGATATGAATCAATATGATATAATTGATAGGGCACAAAGTCATTTGTTAGCTAAGGTGGATTCAAATTTGCCCCCTTAGTAAACATCCATCCTAGGTCTACAAGGTCCTCTTGGACGAAGCAATCCATGGCTGCCGACAAGGATCCTTCTGTCAGGTTGGGTCGACTACCTCCTCTGACTAAGTAGACCAAGGACCACGATGGCCCAAGACGACAAAACCATGGGACTTTGATCGGGTCCATCACCCATTCCCCCACCACCATCTTTAAGTGCAAAATGGTGAAATTTCTATTTTAAATATCAAATCTTCAAACCCTTCAATTCCCAAATCAAATTCCCAATGCTGCTACTATATGCCAGATCCACGTATATTCTACATATCTGATTGACAACTAGCCTTAATCGAAAGTTTTCTCTCGTTATCGGGAGGGGTAATTAACTATAGGGGCTTGCACCTATAGGAAACCAGAACTTAGATCATAAATTCCTCGCAAAATAAGGGCGAAATCTCTGGGTAGTGTCTTATCTACAAACCCAGCTACCTTCCAAAATTTACCCCGGAACTTAATCCGTTAAAATTCCTTCGCCACAAAGAAAAAGCAAACAGCACGGGTGGAGGCCGGGGCCGAATTTTCAGAGCCCACAGGAATTGATATAATAAGGATATTTTCCATAACCATTGGACAACAGAAATTCATCATCATGACTATGGATTACTTCATCAAATGGATGGAGGTTGAATCTCTAGCAAAAATCACGGAAGCCAATGCCGAATAATTGCTATGGAAGAATATAATTTGTTATTTTGGCATTCCAGCAAAGATCATCACCGACAATAAAACTCAATTCACTGGAAAGATCTTTATGACATTTTGTGAAGTTCTCCATATTCAACTGATGCATACAACCGTGGCCTATCCTCAAGCGAACAGATAGATGGTGATTAGAAATAAACTATATTGAAAGGATTGAAGACGTGCTTGGGGAACGTTGAGAGGCAATGGGCTGGTGAACTCTTAAATGTTCTCTGGGCTTATTGTACCATAAGGGAAACCCTATACAATCTCTACTTTGGCCCAAAAGCTGTCATTCCAGTCAATATTGGAGTCAAAATTCACAAAGTTAAAATTTTTGACTTCAATAATAATGAGAAGAAACTCAGAAACAACTTTGATCTCCTTTCAGAAGTAAGAAACATGTCACTCAAAATTGTTGAATATCACCAAAAAATTGCCCGTCACTACAATTGAAGGATGAAGCCCCGATGTATCTCGATTGGAGACCTAGTTTTGTGATAGGAAATACTTGAGTTCGCAAGTAACCCTAATGAGAAATACATGAGTTCGCAAGCAAACCTAACAATAATTGGTAAAAACAACGAGATAAACTCAAGAACTTTGGAAAAAACAATCCAAAACAGTAGATTGTATTATAGGAAGCAAATCAATATAAGCACAAAGCAAAGATATAATTGATCCTCAATTTGAGAGGAGGATCGTTCTCTCCCAATCTCTAGAGCCCAAGACACCAAAGAGAACTTGAAGAGAAACAATAATCAAACATCCCCTAACCCTAACCTCTCATCCTGTTTAAATACATATCTTCCTGATTAAAAGCTTCCTAAAATAAACCAAATTCAAAATAACCTCCGTATGCTTTAGCCACCCCCTTCTCTCGCTCTATTTGCTACCCTAGTGGGGGCCACATGCTTTGGCGGAACTTCTAAGGAGGTGGTTTGGGCCGCCTCCTATAATACTGAACCGGCCCCACCTGAGCCATTTTGGTCGATTCAGGGATGATTGTAATAATAACCCCCTTCCAAAGAACCACCTTGTCCTCAAGGTAAAAACTAGAAAATTGATGTTTCGCCCTCTCATAAGGTTCCCATGTGGCATCGTAGTCCGGATGGCCTTTCCACTTGATTAGCACTTCTTTAGCTCCATCTTAGCTCTGGCGAACTCCCATCAGCTCTAAGAGTTCCAAAATCACCTCTAAATTCTTCGCGAGCGTCTCCGGTAACTCCGAGATGACTACATATTCTCCAATTGTCCTTCTCAACTGAGATACATGAAAAAAAGGTGTATAGTCACCGTTGGTGGTAGCATCAGTCGATACGCAATTGCTCCAGTATTCTCTAAGACCTTATATGGTCCAAAGTATCTTGGGGCGAGCTTCTCATTTCTCCTGTTGACAACTATTTTTTGCCTATACGGTCTGAGCTTCAAAAATACCCTTTGCCTTACCTTAAACTTGATGTCCCTTCTTGATGTAGACAAAGGGGGGTCAACACTTGTCCAAAATAAATCATATTTTGGCTTCCCTTGAGTCTAGTAGTTTATCATATTTGAGCTGAACTTTTATTTCATTTATGAGCTGGACTTTAGTTCATTTATTGAACTAAGGGTTAGCTCATTATGAGCTAACATTTTAGTTCATTTATTATCTTTTAATTAATGTAATTTTATGCTTTTTATTTTTGTTTTAATGTTTGTCTCTTGGAATTCCAAATCGGCCTTTGGAATTCCAAGAATTTGCTTTTCCCATGAGGTGACTTCTTGGTTTCCTTATGGCTTTTAGTATTTTGTGTTTGCCTCTTGGGATCTCACGGCTGGGCTCCTTTTCCCGTGACTGTGGCTCTTTGGTCCGTGCGGTTCCTTCGTTTCCCGTGGCTGTGGCTCTCGGTCCGTGCGGTTCCCTTCGTCTCCCGTGGCTGTCTCCTTGGTTCCTGATTTGGGTGTTAAACCGTGAGCTTGGGGGGAGAGATTTCTATGTTTTATGCTTTGAATTAAGTGTTAAATTTATGTAAGTGTCCTTTTGTATTCCCCTTTCATACCTATAAATATGAGGGGTTATGTAATGTTTAAAGTTAGTGAATGTGATATGTGATTTTTGGAAAAAAATCTGTTAACCTGCGGGTTGCTTGGAAATCCTGCGGGCTCTTTCCACCCTTCTTTCTCATCCTCTCCGGAAATCTTGCGGGCTCTTTCCAACCTTTCTTCTCGGGCTTCTAATCTCTTTCGTCTCTCCGCAAGTGCCGCTCTACCTGTATCCCTCTTCTCTAAGTGCAGCAACTTTAGGGTGTCGTCATTTTGTTTGCAAGAGTCATTTGTATTGTTGTAAGTTTTCTTTTGTTTAGTTTTAATTTGAAATGTAAGAGTTTGTTCGTCTCTTTTCTCGTCTTTAGTCATTTTCGTCCGTAGAAGTCCGTCGTGTCCTTTGCGATCGAGAGATATAGGCCCCCTATATCTTTTGGTCGCATCACTTCTATGCCCATCAGTATGTTTCTTCATGATTTGCTGAGTTCTCAGCTGATGTCTTTTTAATTCTTCCAATACTCTATCCCTCTCCTCTAAGTACTCCTCTACTGATGAAACTGGAGTGTTGCTCTATTCAAAGTGCACTAAGTGAGGTGGGTCCCTCCATACAACACCTTGAAGAGTGTCATCTGTGAAGCCAAATAATAGGTGTTGTACCAATATTCCTCCCAAAATAACCATTTGGCCCATAACTTGGGCATCTCCGACACAACATCGGAGGTAGGTTTCCAAGCTTCTGTTGACCACTTCTATTTAGCCATCTGTCTGTGGGTGGTAGACAATACTTTTATTCAGAACTGCCTCCTGTAATCTGAACAACTCTCTCTGGAAGTGGCTGATGAACACCTTATATCTGTTTGATACTATTGCCTCTGATAGCCATGCAATCTGATCACCTCTCTGATGAAAGCTGATGCCACTTTCACTGCGGTGTATGGATGTCGTAAAAGAATGAACTTTGTATACTTGCTCAATTTGTCCACTACCACCAGAATCGCTATGAATCCTTCATAATGGGGCAGCCCATCTATGAAGTCCATGGATACCTCTTCCCATACCCACCCTGGTAAAGCTAACGACTGTGGTAGTCATCCTGGCGACATAGCTAAATACTTATTTCTCTGACAGATCTCACATCTAGTCACCATCTCCTCCATATCTTCATGCATCTCCTTCCAGTACAACTCTGAGGGTAGCCTTTTGTATGTCTTTTGCACCCCTGAATGACCCCACACCACTCTCGTTGAACTCCTGGTGTAAGAATGGAATGTGTACTGAGGTTTGGTGGTCTATGACAAATCTCCTTTGATACAACAGTTGATCCCCCTCCAATGAATACTCTGCTGGCTACTCGCTTACCTCAGTAAATCATCCCTAATCTTCCCCAACTACTTATTCCTGACACTCTCCTCCTTGGTGGCCTCCTAATCTAACATCAATGGAATCGATATTGCCATCTCCTACAACTCTCCAATACACCTAGACAAGGCATCGGCTTCTTTGTTCTCCACTCCTGGCCTGTATTGGATTTCAAAATCATATACCAATAATTTGAATAGCCACCTATGATGTTCTTCTGTCACCATCCACTACTCCAACTAGTATTTTAAGCTCCGCTAGTATGCCCTGACAATGAAGACCTAGAAGGTAAGGCCGCCACTTCTAGATAGCTAAGACGATGTCCATCAACTCCCGCTCTTATACTGATTTTAGCCTGGCTTTATCTGTCAACACCTAGTTGAAATAGGCAATCAGTCAGCGACTTTGCATGAGTACTGCTCCCAGTCCGTACCCCGAAGCATCTGTCTCCGCTATGAAGACTTGAGTGAAGTCTAGTAAGGCTAAGACTGACACATTAGTCATAGCTCTCTTTAGCTTCTCAAAGGTTGCTATGGCCTCCCCGCCCTATAGGAGGCCATCCTTCTTTAGATGTTTTGTCGTGAGGTCTGAAAGCAGTTTTTGGCACATCTTCCTTTTTCATTCTGATTTGATGATATCCTGATTTAATATCTATCTTTATGAACATCATTGCCCCACTCAATTCATCCAGCAGTTCATCAATCACTGGTATAGGAAACTTGTCTGGCACAGTTTCCTTGTGATTGCCTTGCAGTCCACACAAAACCTCCAACTACCATCTTTTTTCTTCACTAGAAACACAGGACTAGAAAAAGGACTGATGTTGGGTTTGATAATACCTGCCTCCAGCATCTCTATAATTAGCTTCTCAATCTCATCCTTTTGAAATTGAGGATATCGATAGGGCCTGACGCTGATAAGTGACACACTCACCTTCAAATTGATAGCGTGCTCCTGTGGCAATCTCTGGGCGACTGAAGCACCTCCTGGTATTGCTGTATCAATGGCTATATGGAGAGGAGGATCTTCCCTCCCTCTAATCTAACTCCCTCCAACTTTTGTAGCTCTACCAAATAGCCTTCCCCCACCTCTTTGATATTCCTTACCATGGTTTTCAGAAACATCATGGATTTGGATAACCTCTCATCTCCCCTGATCGTCACCTTCCTTCCATCCACCATCAGCTCCATCGTCAGGGCTCCCCAATTGATCTTGGTGTCTTCCAAGGTCTGCATCCACTTTATCCCCAGGATGACATATGTACTCCTTAGCTCCAGTGGGAGAAAGTCCTCCCTCACCTAAATGTCATGGATGAATAACACCACTCCTCTGTAGATCCCTTGGCTTTTCTCCACCTTCCCAGTGCCCATCATCACCCCATAACAATTGGTGTCCACCAATTTCAATCCCAATTAGTCGACAACCTGAGTGGAAAGAAAATAGTGGGTAGCCCCACTAACAATCAGAACCACCACCTCCTTGCCCTTTATCTCCCCTTTCACTTTCATGGTATGATTCATAGTGAATCCTACCACACGTTTAGGAAAACCTCTGCCAGATCTAGATGCAGTTTCTCCTCCTCTTCCTCCTCTAACTCCCCTTTGCCTCCCTCAATTTCCTCGTCATCACAAATGGTGAGAACCTGAAGAGTTTGGTCCTTACACCTATACCCTGGAGTATACTTCTCATCACACCTAAAACACAACCTCTTAGCCCTCTTCTCCTGCATCTCTTTCTCCGTCGGCCTCTTGAAATTGCCCGCATTTCCACCTCCTATCTTCTCCCTAGGGGTCTCACGAACCCCTCATGCTGTAGGACCCTTGGTTGTTAAGTGAGTAGTCGTCATTCGGTACGTTCCTCCTGAACTGCTGGTCATGACTCCCCTCTCTAGATTCTTCATATTTTCTACCAGCTAGGCTAACTTCATGGCCTCTCCTAAGTCACGAGGCATCATGACTTTCACCGCTGCTCTTATTATATCTGCCTTGAGCCCCTTCATGAAATTTCCTCCAAAGCAGATTCTGATAATCGCTCCTTCTAACTGGCCAGGTGCTCAAAGTGCTCTCAGTAGTCTGCCACTAATCCGTTCTGCATCAATGCAAAAAATTGGTCATAGAAGTCTCCTCCCTCTTCTATTTGGAAACATTCTAATAAACAATCTTTGAATGCTTTTTAAAAAAACAATCTTTGAATGCTTTCCAGCTCCATATAGGCATCCTCTGGTCCCTCCATTGGTACCACAACAATGCCTTTCCTTCCAAACATAGGCCCGCTGCTGCCAATTTTTTCTCATATGTCAACCCATTGACGACGAAATACCTTTCCACTTTGTAGATCCATCCATAAGCATCCCCTTCAAAAATTGGCATCTTTAGCTTCCTTACCTTCAGATATCCTTGTTTCCCCGTATTCCTCCATAGTTTTCCCTTTCCCAAGTGCATTGCTCTCCCCATGTATCCCGGCCTTCCCTTATATATTCATCTTCAACACCCCTCCTTCCATAATTGCTCTCTTTTTTCTCCCAAACAATCCCCCTTATTCCATGTTCCCTATTCCCAATCTATCTACATACCTTCCCCCTTTCTCCTCCATTGATTTGTCCATCGCTTTCCCTTCTACGAAAATCAGAATTCTTTGTTCTTTCCATCGGTCCCTTTACCTCCCATGCCACCGTTTGAATTTGAGTGCCCAATATCTTCTTCACCATCAAATGAAAATCGGAGAATTTGGCTTCCATTGACAACATATTTTCTTTCTTGGATGAAACATTGTCTTCTATTAACGAGAGTTGATCTTCCATCGGGGCTTTTATCTGGCTCATTTTCCCTTCGAATCGTTCTTCTAATGCATCAACTTTTTCTGCCGCCATAAAATTCTAAATATCAGATCCAAAATTCAGCAAGATCCCTTCTTCCGATCAGAAATTTGCTGCTGAATTTTTAGAAAAATCAGCCCATAATGGTCCAGGAAATGCTATGGTACCAATTTGATAGGAAATACTTTGAGTTGGCAATTAACCATAATGGGAAATACTTGAGTTCGCAAGCAAACCTAACAATAATTGGTAAAAACTGCGAAAAAAATTTAAGAACTTTGGAGAAAACAATCCAAAATAGTATATTGTATTATAGGAAACAAATCAAAACAAACACAAATAAAAGATACAATCGATCCTCAATTCGAGAGGTGGATTGTTCTCACCAATCTCTAGACGTTGAGTCTAGAACCCAAGACACCAATGAGAACTCCAAGAGAAATAATAATCAAACATGCTTTTATCTTCCTAATAAAAAGCTTCTTAAAATAAACCTAATTCAAAATATCCTCCATATGCTTTAGCTGCCTCCTTCCCTCTCTCTATTTGCCGCCCTAGGGGGGCCCACATGCTTGAGCTGAACTTCTAAGGAGCTGGCTTGGGCTGCCTCCTATAGAACTGAACCGGCCCTACCTGGGCCGGTTTGGTCGGTTTAGGGAGAACCGTAACATTTTGCATAGTATTGAGGCAGTAGGAAAAAGGGCCCTTAACATAATAAATTCTCTCATCTTTGTGAAGGGACAAAGATTCCCTACTTGGTGGTAGCCATGGTCAAGCACGGGACTTTCAAGTTGAAGGATATCGAGGGAAAGATGCTCCCTCGAACTTTAAATATAGAGAATTTTTGCAAGTACTATCAGTAGAGGATAATAATATTACCTGTTTTAGGCGTTGTACATCTTCTATGTTAAGTGTTGTGTATCCTATGTATTGTCTAGATTGGTTGTATCTCTATGTTTGGTTGTAACCTCTGTATCTCTATGTTATATTAAAGAATTGTAGTATTGTTTAATACAATAAAACTTTGTTCATTCATTTATTTACATTGTTTTTTTTTTTTTCAAGTAAGATTGCGACGACAATTTCACACTTGCTGTGAACTCCAATCTTAAGATCTTTGATTCAAAAAATACACAATTATTATTGCATCTCAATTAGTGGATATGATCAATCCTAAGGTATTCAATCCAACCTCTTCTACATAAGTTAAAAAACATTAAGCAATGCTTTGACTAGCAATCTCGGATAGGTCAAATATCTTAGGTTGATGTCAATTAAATATTAAAATTCTTGATTCTAGAAATATGTAATTTTTATGCACGGGCCAGGCACGGGCCAAGCAGGCCAGCAGGCTGGCAGGCCAGATGGGCCTAGCAAGTCAGAGGGCTAGTTCAGTCGCAACTCTTCCTAACCCGATTTTTGGCCCGGACAGTCAGATTCAAATGTTTTTGGGGTCATTAGAATCATTTTTTTCAACGGTTCAGACTCAATTTGGCACTTTTAGAGCTCATTGGAGTCTCTACAATAAATTTTGAACATTTTTAACATTTTAGAACACAATTTTTCAATATTTTCACACCAATTGATGCGACAACTTCAGGACAGGTTAAATTATAATTAAGGGCGTTTTACTTGATTCATGGCTTCGAGGGGAAGTCCACATTTCCGTCCAGGGAGCTGTCACAACTCTTAATCACCCAAAAATTATGATTTTGGGATTCAAACAATTTGAAATGCTTCAACATGTATTTTCGGACTCTGCAAGCTTCGACATCCAAAAATAGGGGGTAACTGATATATCAAAAAATTATCATGATCAGACACAAATCTCCAAACAATTTTGAGATGGAAACTTCCGAAATTAATTTTTTGACCATCTGAACACCGATTTCAGCAAACTTATAGTTGAATTGAACATTTCGAAAAAAAACAAACCTAGCAGACCCCCAATTCTTCACAAAAGGAGACAAAAGGAGGAGAAAAAAAAGAAGAGGAAGAAGGAAGAGAAATTCAAGATCTCTCTTTCCACCAAGGTTGTAAGAATAAATGCTTGGTAATTTGAAGCCAACCGTAATGAAATGTTGATGGATGGCTTCAGTCAGGGGTGGTGACTCCTAAAAGGCCTAGTGATGAAGAGTTATCTTCCACCTCTCATGGGGAACTCTTCACGGACCAATCATCACAATTTATGACATAAGGCATTGCATGGGAGTTCAGCAACGTGAGGTCAGTCCAAGTTTTCGGCGACATCTAAAGGAATGAGGATTGGCCGACCTATGCAAGAATGATGGGTAGAGCTAGCTGTGTCAACAAGGTTGATGTCTTCCCGTTAACTTAGGCGGGACCCCTTAACTGAGGAAGAGGAATCCTTACATGAAGAAGTTCAGATCGAACATCCTCAACCAGTGGTGGATCTCGAGGGAGAAGAACCTCCTCTTGTTGTGCTAGTGTTGGTTGTCGGGTCTCTCGTAGAAGTTGAAGGATCTCATTCTGAGACTCCTCCATTTTCCCAATGCGATCTTCTAGGTATGGTCCTAATGTTCCTTCCCAGCAGGGTAAGGGCAAAGAGAGGCAGACGTCTATCGTCCCTACTTCATTAACTGATTCCTAAATTGATGTGAGCTAGAGAGAGAGGCTCCCATGTCACGATTACATTGCCTGTTGACCATTGAAGCAGTGCTTAGGATAGTGGGAATGCAATTCTCATAGACAGCGGCAAACTGTTGCGGGCTAGAATATATGCAGCAAGAAAGTTAGAATGTTTCATCTTAGCGTTGTACAGATATCAAATACACAAATAGGGATTCAAAAATATAAGGTTTTTTACGTGAAGAACCTTGGAAAGGGGAAAACTACTGGGCCACGCTCAGTTGAAATGATTCCACTAGTATTTGAATAGATTATAAAGCTTAATCCGTCCTTTAAATTGAAGAAAGTGAAATTACAATAATAAGAAGAGTTAGGTGGAAGTTCGACGATGATTGATGGCCAAGCAGAAGTTGGAGATGGTTGTTGGTCGAGCAGAAGTCTAGCATTGGACGGTAGCCGGGTGAAAATCCGGCGACGGTGGAAGGTCGGGCAGAGGTCTGGGGACGGTCGGAGGCTGGGAGGAAGTCCGCTGACAGTTGGTGACCAAGCAGAAGCCCAATAGTGGTCCAATAACGATCGATGGCCGAGGAGGAGCTTGGTGACAAAAGAGATCTCGGATATCTCTTCTTTCTTCCTCTTCTGTTTTTTCTTCTCTTTTTGTGAAGAATAGGGGGTCAATTTAAAATTTTTTGGAGTGACATGGCTAATAAATAAGGAGAAGATCAAGGGCATGTAGGGAGTGTTTTGGATGGATGACCGATATTGATTTCATTATCATACACCATTTATTAAGCATTTGAGTGCTTTAATGATGTAAGAATTTGGCGATCTTGGGCTCGTTGGATTCTTCTTATCAAGCCACTCGATTCGACTATAAGAATGTCACATTTGAAAATCACTTAGTCATCCAATTTATACTTTGAACCTTCTAAACATGCTTCGGGCTCTTGATTTGAACCCATTTGGGCTCAGATCGGATCAAATTTGGTGTCATTGGATTTGTCTTTTCAAGATGTTCAGTTCTGTTATAAATTTATTGAAATCGGAGTTCAGATGGTCCTGGAATTAAATTTGGAAGTTACCACATCAAATTTTCCTCGAGATTCAGGCCCGATCAAGGTAATGTTTTGATGATATATCAATTTAAAAAAAAATCCAACTCTTTTCATTTCCTACTATAGATTATTAGGTTGTTTATTGATGGTAAATGTGTTTTCATCATTTTGAGTGCAAAAATTAAAACTAATTTTTTAGGAACTTGGATAGTGTTAGTAGAGTTTAAAATCTAATAATACATATTATTTTTTAATTATATCCAAGCAAATGATGAAATTTAATAAAATCATCTTTTTCAAAACATGGTTTCTAAATCAAGCAGCCAAGTGATCCCTTAGAATGCAGAACTCAAGTGTTGGATTCCTTATCAAAGAAAAGCATAAGCTCCATCACTTACCAATACATGACTAAGGACTCATGCATTCCTGGCATTAACAAGTTTTTATGCAGCTGTAATATAGCCATTGCAATTGGCTTTCAATCTTCCCTTCCTCTTGATTCTGATGAGTGCATTTGTCGATTTTATGCCAACCCACAAAACATGATGAATTTGATGCCTTTCATTTTATTTTTCCAAAAACTATGATAATGATCACTTTGGTTGCAATTTTTGTTATTTCTGCTATTTTTTTATTCTTGCATACAGAAAGGTTTGGAATTATTTCTCAATATGCAAGCCAAAAGTTTGGATTTTATGTTTTTCCTGCAAAGGATTAATACTACAACTTTGGATGCATGGCCTAGACAAAAAAAATTCACAATCATTAATAATAACGGTTATTCTCTTTATTACAAGAATAAATTCAAAATTGTAGAAATGACACTAATTTCTTATTACTCTAATTTTCCTTGGCCAAAAACAATGGTCTATTCTTAAAATCTGCTCCTTTAGACTCCAGTTTGGCCAACACTGGTATTTTGTAGCAATACCATAAGTTTTCATTTTATAAAAGTAGGTTTTACAGGTTAATTTATAGGAAAAAATCGGGAACGCTGCCTCAAAAGGAATAATGAGTGTACTAAAAGGAGCTGGATCAAATGATGATGTCTATGGGCAAAAGAATGGTCTTTATTATTGATAACTTGGTTATGGATTCAGAAACATAAAAAATTGTTCTCATAATTCGAGACTCCTGGTTAGCCTTCTTGTCGGACATGCTTCTGTCAGTATTTCTATTCCTACAGCAAAAGATTATGGAACCGTAAGTTCCATTACGCACTTAGGTTGGTACTGAACACATTTATCAATAGTTTTAGAAGGAAAGTTCTATTATACATAAAACTTTATCCTTTAACTGCAATAAAATTCATCTTCTCTTCTCCATGTATCATATATTCATTTCTTTTAAAATTCATGTTATAAGATGTTTAGATCAGTGTAGCCAATTCCTAGCATTAATATATATGTTCAGATCATATGCTGGGTGGAGTTCCTTTCATCAAACAACCAGAAGGCTTAAGCCCCACCTCCTTTACATTCCCTCTAAAGCGCTACTAAGGGTGACTGAAATCCCATGCAGAGTTGGCAAATCAAAAGTTTATTTATGGCTAAATAATGGTCGACACCAGCAAGATGATCATAAAAAAGGTATGCAACGCATTCAAAAGGCTCAATCTTCAAGCTCATAATCAAATCTCCATCAACCAAAGCTTAGATGTACCAGGCGCCCCCCACCAATCCTCCAACTATTCCTGATTACCATGACTGTAGCACAGGAAATATCAAAACTAACGTAATAAGAGTTACGGGAAAAGCATTTTAGTGAGTAATTCAAAAGTTTTTGCACTTGAGGAATATACAGGACCTCAAAAGAAACAAGTTAATGTTAAGACAAACTGCATAATGAAGAGGTGGTTAGATGGTATATACAGGATCTCATATGGGCATACACAGTTCCTTAAATCATGATCAATTGTTTATGAAAGTTTCCTAAATTATACTTATAATGTTAAAGAAGTATTTAATTGTTTGAGAAAGTTTTCAAAATTATGTTTATTCTATTTAGGAAGTATTTAATTGTTTAGGAAAGTTTTCTAAATTATGTTTAATAGATTAGGAAGGTTTCCTAAATTATGTTTAATTGGTTAGGAAAATTCTATTTGTGTTATGGTGTCTAGGGCTATTTAAGGGGGAGTTGTCTAGGGTTTAGATCATGCTCTTGATGAGTTTTGTGGGTGTTTGTTGTAGTTCTTTTCAATGAGGGCTTCCTAGCGGCGTCTAGGTTGATTGGGAGAACAAATCTACCTCTCGAACTGCAGATCATCTCTATCTTGTTTTCTCTTATTGAAGTGTTAATTAAAAATCAGCCACAATTTTGGTTTTACTGTAGTTTTTAAATTATAGTTTGCTGTTTTTGTATCCACAACGTAACAAATTGGTATCAGAGCGGTGTCTTAGACCAAAATATCATATTTCCTTATTGATTTCTGCTGAGATTTTCCTCTCCGTTTGCTGAATTTTGTTGTTTGGAGGTCAGGTTCAAATTAAAGTTGCTGATTTTTGACGTTGGAAGAACAGTTGGAAGGGAAAGTAGGAAAATTACGAGCGGATGTGGGATAGATGAATGAACGTGTTTCAACGATGGATGGAAGGTATGGGAATTTGTAATACATGATGAAGAAAATAATTGAGATGCAGATGAAAGTTTCACTGGCGATTCCTTGGGCAGAACCAAAGGGAAAGGAAATTCTGGATGAGAAGATGAGAAATCTCATTGAGATGCGATCCAAAACCTCACCGATGATTCCAATTGCTAACACAAATAAAGATTTGATCGGGATTCCCTCAACCGATTCTTAATGGAAAGAGATCGGACAGGAAGAGTTCGACAAAACGAGCTTTCATCAAGAGCCACCTCCTATGGCTCTCAGAAGGGGGAAATAGGGTTTCTGGATGGGGGGACAGTGGGAAGGGAGTTTTATTGTAGAGGTGGTGGAGTGGTCGACCACTATGAGAGGCTTTTTGGGCAAGAGGAGTGGACAATCGAAGGAGGAGGGCGGGCCGAGCAATGGGGATCGGGTCATGTGAAGCGGATGGAAGAAAGGTGGGAGTCCCACCATTGAAACACTGGAGAAACATGAACGGATCACAACAACCGCTATACTGGGGGAGGAAGAAGTTGTTGGGGCGGTGGCAATCCTAGGGTGAAAAAGCTGAATATGCAAATAATTGAGGAAAAGAGTGAGAGTTCAATAAGTGATACACAAGCTTCTTCCGACGATAAATAGATCGACAAAGGGAAAGATGTGAATGAAGAGGGTAAAGAAATAAACTTGCAAAGTCAAGCTTATAGTGCTGATCAAGAAATCTATTGCATCAAATTAATTGGAGCAGCAAAGATTGGTGAAAGTGAGCTAGAAAATCAAAACCACACAGTTGTCTTTACAAGAGGGGATGCTCTTCAGGCAATTGATATGAACCAGGATAACTTTTTGGAAGAGGCTTTAAAAATAGGAATCTTTTGGAGAAATTCAATGAAGATCATGGACTGTGCCCGCCAACCATTCTTGGTTTAAATGGGCACATATTTACATGAAGTATTTTATCTTTGGGATGGTTAATGTCAAACCAAGAAACAAGTTTTGTGACAATTGGACAAAGAGTTCTAGCTACTCCACTGAAGGTCTGCTTCCAATATAGGCATGCAGATGTATTTAACAAGATTTTTCACATCATTAGAGGTAACAGAAGCAAGACTTCTTGTGGAATCAACCTAAGTGAGGATATCTTTGCAGGATTCAACTCGACATTAAGGCAAAGAAAATATCACCCACCACGAGTACATTCAGGATGGAAAAGGTCGTGATGTTGGACTTAACCAAATCTTCTTGTTTGAAGTAAAGGTTGCATGTAGCAATGGAAAACAAATACTTAGCAGAGATATTTATCACTTGGACCACTGATTTGACTTCTTCAGCGTGCTTTCTTGCTACTTCACGGCTGCATGGTTCTATGTCAGCTCAATGATGGTTGTTATCATAGTCCACATTTTTCTCTATGGCAAGCCTTACCTGTCATTAAGTGGGATTGAGTCTGCCATTATGAAGCAAGCACTAATGAGGGAAAATAATCCTCTGAAGGTTGTTATAGCATCTCAATCTGCTGTCTAGCTTGGTTTATTGATGGTCTTACCCATGGTTATGGAGATTGGGCTGAAAAGGGGATTCAGAACGATATTGGGCAACATAATCATCATACAACTTCAATTGACTTAGCATTATTTACATTCTTGTTTGGAACAAAATCCCATTACTTTTGATGGACAATCCTACATGGCAGAACAATATATAGGCTATTGGACAAGGATTTATTTGGCAACATGTAAAGTTTGCAAAGAACTACAAGATGTACTCTAGAAGTCATTTTACAAAGGGTCTGGAACTTATGCTGCTGCTAATTGTTTATCATGGATCTGTGACTACTGATTCAATAACCTTTATGTTTCTCACTGCATCCATATAGTTCCTTGTTGTCACCTAGTTTTTTGCGCAATTTCTTTTAACCTTTATGGCTTTGAGTGGAAAAAATAGTTGATGACTGGAGCAAGTGGATAAAAAGTGAAGGCATTGGTAAAGATGTTAAAGTATTGAAAGATGGTATATTCTCCAGAGTGAAGCATGAGCAGATAATAAATGATATTTGACCATGTGCTAAGTGGTTCTCGACAGGAAGAAGAATTTGTTGTTAAAACAGATGATCAGAAGACAGTTCCCTTCTTTACACCTTGAGGATAAGGTGGCAATTTGGGATGAGAGTATTGATACGCCAGGAAGGCCAACCTTGTGGGGCCCAGGAAAAGATATTTAGAAGGTTTCTAATCAATGGGGAGTTATTTAGGAAAGTTCTTAATTAAGGGGGAACTATTTAGGAAGGCTTCCATCTTATGTTTATATTATTTAGGAAGTTTTCCTAAATCATGCTTAATTATTTAAGAAGGTTTCCTAAATTATGTTTATACTTTTTAGAAAGTATTTAATTATTTAGGTAGGTTTCCTAAATTATGTTTAATTGTTTAAAAAGATTTCATAAATCATGTTTAATTGTTGTAGCAAGGCTTCCTGCATTATGTTTATACTATTTAGGAAGTATTTTTTTATTTAGGAAGGTTTCCTGAATTATGTTTAATTATTTAGGAAAGTTTTCTAAATTATATTTAATTGTTTAAGAAGGTTCAATTTGTGCTATGGTGGCTAGGGTTATTTAAGGGGGATTTGTCTTGGGTTTCGATCATGCTATTGATGCGTTTTGTGGGTGTTTGTTGTATTTTTTTTCTTTTGAGGGTTTTCTAGCAGCATCTAGGTTGATGGGTAGAGCCGATCTACCTCTTGAATTGTAGATCATTTGTATCTTATTTTTTCTTATTGAAGTTTTAATAAAAAAATAAACCATCGTTTTGATTTTGCTATAATTTTTATATTATTGTTTGTTGTTGTTGCTTCCACGAAATAAAACAAACATAACTATCACACGTCCGGCCCAAAATTAATGTTGGTGAAAAAAGTAAAGAAGACATACTAGAGAATCAGCATCCCAAGTAGATGTAGCTTCTCCTAAACGGAAAACACCACTATAACATTTAACCATACCCTGATATCTGAAAAACATACAAAAGCTTTATAAGAACTAAAGCAACAGTTTTAATCAGGAAGGGAAAATAAACAACAAATTTATTTAAAATTTTATGAATCGCTTCAATAGAATTCATGTAGCCAACCAAGATATAACGGATTGATGTTGATGTTGTTGTTGTTGTAATATCTGAATCACTTCAATCTTCTAGGTATTTAAGAAGTTCATCGAATACTTGCACTTTAATCAAAATATGATGCAAAATATAGAAACACTTGGATTTTTTTTTAATCAACAAATACAACCAATAATCTTGTTAAAAGATAAATAGACAGAATGACTATCACAACCTTCATTATCATTTCTCTGTTTATAGCAGGAGAGAGAAGACTACAAGAGGTATAAAGATTCATTAGAAATCATTTGCACCTTCGATCGCACAATAATAAGTACTCTCAAAATCATTTAAAAATGTAAACTAACAGTACATAGGAATGCAATTAAAATCTAGACGTATTTCACTTTGATTCCAAAATTTGATACCATGGCATTTAGAGCCTAATATACAAAGTACTGTAAATTTTGAATAAATGCTATGACATGAAGATTACCAAGTACCAATATCATAATCCCTTTCCTCACAGCTTCTCATTTCTTAAATAATTCCAAAATCATGCTTTTGTATGTCACCTAAGTATTCCAAAATAATTGACCGCCTTCAAAGTGGTACCTTGGTACCCACCGCTTAACGGTAGTTACAAAATAGCCATTAATTAGGAACACCTGATCATGCATATAATCAGTTATTGATTGTTATATATTTCAAGTGTTGAAAATGCCGTTCATTACAAATCTGCATTTCTCCATGTTCAAAGAGATGGAAACCCTAAAATATTGACAAATAAGAAAAAATCGGGAGAAAAGAAAAAGGAAGATAACCATGACAAACAGGATGAATATTTCTAAATACGGCCATGAAAGAACTCCTCATAAAACTTTGAAAATAATGAATTTATGATAAAAACTCCACACAAAAAAAAAAAAGAAAATGTATAGATGAACTTAATCAATGCTAATGGTAAGAGCACACAACTATATATCGCAAAACTTATCTTCCACAAACTCTTCCTCCCTTTGTTTTCCCTACTGTAGAGCAGAGCAACAAGTTCTTTGTCGGAGACAAGAAGTTGCAAAATGAATAGGTAGAGAACTACCCACAATCTTTTCAGTTCATCACTTCATCTCAATAAGGTCATCTAGCTCATCTTATAAGTAAGACCATTTCAGGAATTTGGAGAATTGCTCTATCATGAAAGGACGAATTTAATATGCATAATTAGACACAAAGACTTATTTGTAAAGTTTTTATAAATAAGTGACCCCTTGACATCAAAGGCCCGTGATTTATCATTATTTCAAGAAGGATCAGATTAGTAGTTACAATCAACTGCTTATAAAGACAATCAAGTGTACAAACCAAGGGCAACATGTTTACTACGGTAAAATAATGGGTTTAGAAGGGCACTGTTTAGATTTTCAAGGTACTAGCTGATTGTAAACAGACTATTTAGTAAACCCTAGTTATATCTATTATGACATATTGTCCAAGTTTTATTGGAATTTTTGGCACATGTACAAAAGCTTTTGAAATAGCACAAAATGCAAAAGGCATAAAAAATTATTGGCAACCCCCAAACATAAAGAAAAATGGAGAATAGAGACAACCAACATCGTTCTGAATCATTTCATCAATCATAAATTACTTGAAATAAAATGAAACAACAGCTACAACAGCTGAAAGTTATGTTCTCACTAGCATGCTCATCATCACCAAATTTATCTTCCTATTGAGTGAAATCACAGAACTAGTAATAAAACGACATAAAAAAATGACAACCATAACAAAATTGCATGGTAACCTGATAGGAAACACTTGGATTTCCAAGTGTTTCTCACCAAGATCAAGTAAATCCAATGGAAAACTGCTGTCCACAGCAGAAAAACAGCCCAAATACAAGAAAAATCTGAGAAGAAAGCGTGGGAAAACGATGCAAACACTTTTATTTCGATAACGGATGAAAAGCACTTGCAAGATACAACTTTCCTTCGATTCGAGAGGAAGGAAAAAACTCTCCAAAAGATCTCCGGCGAAGCCAAGAGCCCAAGACACCAAAACCTAGATCTCAAAACAATTCAAATTCAAGATGAGGAGCTATTCCCCCCAAAACTCCTAATTATACAAATTAATCATAAAGGACAGTAATGGACTTCCTAAAACAGCCTCTCATTCAAAAAATTTCCCTCCCCCGTGCGTTTTAGCCGCTGTTTGGGCCCCGATCCGCGCGCGTTCCGCCTGTGCGTTCCGCCTGGTTCCGCCCGATCGTGGGCCGTCGGGTGTAGAACCGGACCGGTCCAGCTGGGACCGGTCCAGGCGTAACATTACTCCCCTCCCAAAAACTCACCTTGTCCTCAAGGTGAAAAGAGGGGAATTGCTCTTTCACTCTTTCAAATGGCTCCCATGTAGCGTCGAAATCAGGGAGGCCTCTCCATTTGATCAGCACTTCTTTGTTGCCCATTTTATCTGGTCGGACTCCTGCGAGCTCTAGTGGTTCTACAACCACTTCTAAATCCTCCGTCATAGTAGCTGGTAGTTCTGCACTCACTGCATGCTCCCCAATGGCTCTCCTCAGCTGAGACACATGGAACACTGGATGTATAGTGGCTGAGGGGGGTAACTTCAATCTGTATGCCACTGCTCCAATCTTATCCAACACTTCATAAGGGCCAAAGTACCTCGGTGCCAATTTCTCGTTCTGTCTTCTAGCCACTGTTCTCTGCCTGTAGGGTCGTAGTTTTAGGAACACCTTCTCCCCCACTTCAAACTGCATGTCTCTCCTGTGTGAGTCCGCCTGTTTTTTCATGATTTGTTGTGCCCGCAGCAGATGTCTCTTTAGTTCCTCCAGTATCTTGTCTCGTTCCTCTAGGTACTGCTCCACAGACGATACTGGTGTGCTTTCTCTTCCGTAGTGCACTAGGTGCGGAGGGTCCCTCCCATATAGTACCTTGAATGGGGTCATCTGGGAAGCGGAGTGGAATGAGGTATTGTACCAATACTCAGCCCACGGCAACCACTTTGCCCACAATCGTGGGGTTTCAGAGGCAAAGCACCTCAAATATGTCTCCAAGCTTCGATTTACCACCTCCGTTTGTCCGTCTGTCTGTGGGTGATAGGCTGTACTTCTCTTTAGAACTGTGCCTTGCATCCTGAACAGCTCCCTCCAGAACTGGCTGAGGAAAACTTTGTCTCGATCCGACACAATCGATTCAGGCACCCCATGTAATCTCACTACCTCCCTGATAAAAGCTGCAGCCACTGACACTGCGGTGTATGGGTGTCTTAGGAGAACAAAATGTGCATACTTACTAAGCCTGTCAACCACCACCATAATGACTGTGAACCCCTCCGACCTTGGTAAGCCATCAATGAAATCCATGGATACTTCCTCCCAAACTCTGTTTGGAAGTGTCAATGGTTGTAGTAAGCCTCCCGGAGCCATGGCCATGTACTTGTTTCTCTGACATACTTCACACCTGGCCACCATCTCCTCCACATCTTTATGCATCCCCTTCCAGTAGAGCTCGGATGCTAGCCTCCTGTAAGTCTTCTGAACCCCTGAATGTCCCCCAACTGCACTGCCATGAAATTCTTGCAACAAGTGGGGAATGTGTATGGAAGTCCGTGGCATCACAAACCTCCCCTGATATAATAGTCTCTCCCCCTCCATACAGTAGCCCGGATGACTATTCTTGTCCTTCTCTAGATCCTCCCTGATCTTCCTCAACTCTTCATTCAACATACTTTCTTCCTTGATGGACCCCCAATCTACTATTAAAGGAACTGACAGAGCTAATTCCTGAAGCTCCCCCACACATCTGGATAAGGCGTCGGCTGCTTTATTTTCCAAACCAGGTTTGTATTGGATCTCAAAATCATAACCTAGTAGTTTAGATAACCATCTCTGATGTTCCTCAGTCACCATTCTTTGTTCTAGCAGGTATTTCAAACTTCTCTGATCAGTCCTCACAATGAAATGTCTCCCCAAAAGGTACGGCCGCCATTTCTGTATAGCCAAAACGATGGCCATTAGCTCCCTCTCATATACTGACTTCAATCTAGCTCTGGCTGACAGTACTTGACTGAAGTAAGCTATTGGCCGGTGGTTCTGCATCAGCACTGCCCCCAGCCCATACCCTGAAGCATCTGTCTCTACCACAAATACTTGGCTGAAATCAGGAAGTGCTAGGACTGGGACTGTAGTCATGGCTACCTTCAGTTTCTCAAATGCCTGCGTTGCTGCTTCACCCCAAGAAAATCCATCCTTCTTCAGTTGCTCCGTCAATGGCCATGCGATAGCACTATATCCCTTCACAAATCTTCTGTAGTATCCAGTCAACCCTAAGAACCCCCTTAACTCCTTTAGGTTCCTAGGGATGGGCCACTTCAGCATTGCTTCTATTTTATTCTGATCCGCTGCTACTCCTTCCTGGGACACCACGTGCCCCAAGTACTCTACACTGGTCTGGGCAAAACTGCATTTCTTCAGGTTGGCTTGTAACTGGTGTTCCTGCAATACTCCCAAAACCACCTTCAAGTGTTCTAAGTGTTCCCCCTCAGTTTTGCTGTACACCAATATATCATCAAAAAACACAAGTACAAACTTCCTGAGGTACTCCCTGAAGACCCTGTTCATCAGAGACTGAAATGTAGCAGGAGCGTTAGTCAAACCAAAGGGCATTACCAGAAATTCATAATGCCCTTCATGTGTTCTGAAGGCTGTCTTTGGAACATCCGCCTCTTTCATTCTGATCTGGTGGTATCCGGATTTTAAGTCTAGCTTGGAAAACACCACTGCCCCAAAAAGTTCATCCAACAGTTCATCAATCACTGGAATTGGGAACTTGTCTGGTACAGTGCCTTTATTCAGAGCCCTGTAGTCCACACAGAATCTCCAACTCCCATCCTTCTTCTTGACCAGGAGGACTGGACTAGAGAAAGGGCTTACACTTGGCCTTATGATCCCTGCCTCCAACATCTCCCGGATCAGCCTCTCTATCTCGTCCTTTTGGATCTGGGGGTAGCGGTAAGGGCGAACGCTGATCGGTGTCTCCCCTTCTTTCAAAATAATGGCGTGCTCCAGCTCCCTCTGAGGTGGCAAACCCTGTGGAGGTTGAAAAACCTCCCTGAACTGTTGTATGACTGGTTGCACTTCAAGAGGAATGTCTCCCTCTTCCCCCACACTGACTTTATCCAATCGTTGCAGCTCCACCAAGTATCCACCCCCAACCTCCTGGATGGTTCGGATCATGGACTTGAGAGACACCCCGGTCCTAGACAGGCCGACATCTCCCTGTATCACCATTCTCCTCCCCCCCACTATCAGCTCCATCCTCAGTTCTCCCCAGTTCACCTTGGTCTCCCCCAAAGTCTGCAGCCACTTCATTCCCAAAATCACATCAGTGCTTCCCAATTCTAAAGGAAGAAAATCCTCCCTCACCTGTATCTCCTGAATGGTCAGCACCACTCCTCTACACACTCCCCTCCCCATTTCCACCTTCCCCGTGCCCATCATCACCCCATAGCCTCCGGTATCCACTAGTGCCATACCAAGCAACTCAACAAGCCGGGTGGAAATGAAATTGTGGGTTGCCCCACTATCTATCAGAATCACCACCTCGTGGTCAGCTATCACCCCTTTCACTTTCATAGTGTGACTCGAAGTGAATCCCACTACAGAGTTCAGGGAGACTTCTGCCACATCCAGGTGCATCTTCTCCTCCTCTTCCACTTCTGATCTGCTCCCACCTTCCTCTTCGTCTTCCTCGTCTTCGCAAACAAGGAGAACCTGAAGAGTCCGGTCCTTGCACTTATGTCCCGGCATGTACTTCTCATCACATCTAAAGCACAATCCCTTGGCCCTCTTCTCCTGCATCTCCTTATCAGTAAGCTTTTTAAAATTTCCCCCAGGCCCTCCTCCTCCGGTCCTCTCCTTTGGTACTTCTCGTGTACCCCCCGGTGCAGCTCCCTTGGAAGCTAAGAACGTGGTCGTCATCCGGTGGGATCCCCCAGAACTGCTGCCTCGATTCCCCCTCTCTAGATGCTTTTGGTCCTCGACCAACTGTGCCAACTCCATGGCCTCCCCCAGGTCGTGTGGTCTCATCACTCGAACGGCTGCTCTGATTTCTGGTTTGAGCCCCTTCATGAAGTTCCCCTCAAGCACAGTATCAGAAAGACGATCCAACCTGCTAGCTAGGTACTCAAACCGTTCCCGGAACTCTGCTACTGTCCCCTCCTGTGTCAGCGCAAAGAACTGCTCGTAGAAATCCCCTCCGCTGCTGGTTCGGAAACGTTCTAGTAGGCAATCCTTGAACTCCCTCCAGTTTCGGATAGGTCGCCTCATGTCCCGCCACTGGTACCATGCCAGTGCCTTCCCTTCCAAACACAGTCCTGCCGCTGTCAGTTTCTCCTCCTCTGTCAACCCGTTGACTGCAAAATACCGTTCCACCTTGTAAATCCAGCCATGGCCATCTTCCCCCTGAAAGATGGGCATCTTCAACTTCCTCACCTTCGGATCCCTTCCGTTACCCCGGTACTCTCCATAACCTCCCATGCCTCGAAGATGAGGTGTTCCCCAAGTATCCCGGTCCTCCCTCCCACGTTGGTATCCGGTTCCATCGTCATAATCCCCTCTTCCCTTTTCAGAATCAGCACATCGACGCTGAAATTCAGCACCTCGACGCTGATATTCTCCTCTTCTTTCACCAAAATCTGCACTTCCTTCATATTCTCCCCTCCGGCCTTCAAAATCCATACCTTGACGCTGAAAATCAGCACCTCGACGCTGAAAATCAGCACCTCGACGCTGAAAATCAGCACCTCGACGGTCATTCCCCAAGCTCATCTCCTCTCTAGAAAGTGGCTCTAGAGGTGGCATGTCGTCGTCTCCCTCAAGGATCTCCACAGCCGGAATCCTCCTTCCCCGAGGCGGGTTCGGATTTCCTCCTACGCCATGGTCGCCGACAGTCTCTCTTGCATCCGATGCCGTCGGATTAGCCTTCATCTCAAGTAATTTTTTCATCATCTCTTCCATGGCCGTGAATTTCCCCTCCAACCTTTCGTTGTTGGTGGTGATTTGATTTTGAAATTCAAAAAATTTTTCTTCCAAATCGGTTTTCAATTGACCGATCTCGCCTTCCAAGACGTCCACCTTCTTTCCGGCCATTGCTCTCCTCACGGATCTCCCAAAATCTTCTTCCGGACAAGATCAACTTGCTGAAATTTCAGAATTTCAGCCGCCGGTGGTCCCAAATCGATGCTCTGATACCAATTTGATAGGAAACACTTGGATTTCCAAGTGTTTCTCACCAAGATCAAGTAAATCCAATGGAAAACTGCTGTCCACAGCAGAAAAACAGCCCAAATACAAGAAAAATCTGAGAAGAAAGCGTGGGAAAACGATGCAAACACTTTTATTTCGATAACGGATGAAAAGCACTTGCAAGATACAACTTTCCTTCGATTCGAGAGGAAGGAAAAAACTCTCCAAAAGATCTCCGGCGAAGCCAAGAGCCCAAGACACCAAAACCTAGATCTCAAAACAATTCAAATTCAAGATGAGGAGCTATTCCCCCCAAAACTCCTAATTATACAAATTAATCATAAAGGACAGTAATGGACTTCCTAAAACAGCCTCTCATTCAAAAAATTTCCCTCCCCCGTGCGTTTTAGCCGCTGTTTGGGCCCCGATCCGCGCGCGTTCCGCCTGTGCGTTCCGCCTGGTTCCGCCCGATCGTGGGCCGTCGGGTGTAGAACCGGACCGGTCCAGCTGGGACCGGTCCAGGCGTAACATAACCCTCCTCAATATGGCACCAAAATAAAATGAAGTTCAATGACCTGTGGAAGAAACATTACTGCAAAGTGGAAGGAACAAAGTAAAGGGTTAAGTGCAACCTTATAATGTTTACATTACTTATCAAAGAATATCATAAGTAGAAACGGACCATTATGTAAAAAATGTATATAATTGTAGTTTAACTTTCAGGTTCTCCAGCAAAAGAGAGCAACATCACATGATATATTAATAGAGAAAGATTAGAAACTTAGTGAAACAATCAAAATACTAGTATTTAAGAGAATTTGGCAGTTAGTTCTAGTAACTAGCTCAACAAAAATGGAATAAATTTTGTAGGAAATAATAGCAATAGTAGACCAAAAGAAATTTGGCATCAAAACTTTAGCAGCTGAAAATGAAAACTAGGATAAAGATACTTATGATAGAAAAAATGGAGTATTTGAAGTGTTCTCAGCTGAAAGAGAATATTGATCAAGCTTTAGATTATAATTAAGCTATTATTTCACTATATTAATAAGAAAAGTAGTCATGTCAATTAGAAAAAAAAAAACTTTAGCAAAAAAAAATATCCACACCATTAAAAAATGCATTTATTAGTGTTTTACGCATTACAAAGATGCACTATAAGCAGCAAACTCATTGCGCTTCATTAACGTTTTGAACATTTTGACCAAAGCAAAGTGCATACGTTGCATAACGCTTTGATTTAGTGACCTTCCTTGCTCTAAAAAAAAAAATCTCATTAATTCAAGAAAAATGTCTTCTGAGATTCAAAGCAAAGTGTACCTTTCAACCAGTTTGGTTGCTTTACCCACACAAACAATTAAAAGACCAGTTGCCATGGGATCAAGTGTACCGGCATGCCCAACCTGTAATTTGGAAGTTTACTACAATCGGTCAATATTCATGACGGTCATGATGTTCAGTTTAGAGCACCTTTTGCACTTTGACTAGGCGTCGGAGTTTCCCACAAACAGTAAATGAAGTCCAACCTGTCATGACTTGCAATATCTTAGTAATAAAAAATATAAGCATTGTAAGCATCCGAAATAATGATTATTGAAACCATAAAATATGTAATGATTCCCTTCAACAGTTAGCTTGTGTTTGACTAATTTTTATAATCCCATTTACATTAGGAATTAAATGCGATCAATGCCCTGTTCTATCATGTTCAACTTGGTGGTAGTTAAATTATGTTTATTTATACATAAAAATATGCCTATATATACATGTTTGCATGTATATTTAGATGTGTATGTTTATGCGTATGCATATATACTTGCAAATTTTGTGTGCGTGTGTGTGTGAACATTTAGGTAGACCATTTATTCTTAAACAATATGTGTTTGGCTCAATAAGTTGATGAACTGAACAAAAATGGAAAATTTTGGCCGATTGCTTAACATGCTGAGCCAAATTATACTTGAGTTGCTCTAGCTTACCTCTTTTACAACCTTAGTGATAAAGTGACACATTAAGAAGAATTTAAATTTCCAACCCATAAATAGGCCAAAGTATTGAAAATAATATAAGGTGTTGACTTTGATCAGCTAAGACAGAGGTAATCAGGCTCTGATAAATACTTGATATTCTTCAAAAATTCTTGGGATATGAAAAAATAATTCAAGAAGACAAGTTTGTAAAATTCACTGGTAGATAAGTGAATATTTTTAGTAAGCGGTAAGTTGCAGTACAAGTGTTCCCTTTACAAATGCAAGAAATAGTAAGCAGATACAGGGGGCATACACATACCGTGTTCTAAACTATAGGGCATTATAGCCGTTTGAATGAAATGAGAAACTGAAGAAAAAAAGGGAAAACGATCACACACCTTTAGGTTTATCCACAAGAACTACAGTTCCAGACGGCCCATCCCATTTTGCAGGAAGTCCAGTTCCCCTACTCGAAAGAAACGGCTCACCAATAACCTCCCCGGCAACATCGCTTCGGCTCTGAGCTTTCGGAACATTCTTCAAGGACCGGAAAAACTCCTCCACCTTCTTCTCCGACACATCTCCTCCCCCGTCCTTCCTCTCTTCCCCCTTCTCCTTCTTTTCGTCAAAGAACACCAAGGCTCTCTCATCCCCTTTCTCTCCCTTATCCTTATTAGGCGTCCTCTTCCCCTTCTTGTGTAGCTGGAACGAATCCTCGGATATGTCAACAAAAGCTTTGTCAAAGGATTGCTCCGGGAAGAACTTCTTCTCGAGCTGGTACACCATTCGATAGTGCTTATCCTTCTCCCAGGGTAAGGCAAACGCGTCGTGGAAGTAGAGTTCCTGCTCGCGGGCATGCAATCTAGGGAAGTCGATGATCTCAGGCTTCAGCTCCACAAAATCGGATCGACGTCCGGAATCGGAGTCCGAACCGGAGCCGCCGTACATGCGCCTCTGCCTTTTACGATAGTACCGGCGTTTGGCACGATCCATGGGGTCGGTGTCACCGGGGGCTTCGCCAGAGGACGATGAATTTTCTCCGTCGCCGGAGGCTGCAGCGACTATGGAGGTATAAGAATTTGGAAGGCGGTGAGGATGGCGGGGGTCGAGGCGGTAATGAATGAGCTCATAGTAAAGGGGATAGTGGGTCGAGGAGGAGGACAAAAGGCGAAGGGGGAAGGAGGAGGGTTTGATGTTGGAGTGGAAGAGGAAGGAAGATGATTTGATGAAGGGGAAGGAGAGAGTTGAGAATGCCCTCGAAGAGATTAACTGCATTATTACAGAGCGCGACAATAGGAGAAGATAAGCAGACAGTAGGAATCACTTGCTTCATAAACTCGTTTGCCGTTTGCCGTCCGTCATTCCCTCCATTCGATCGATCAAAACGCATGCCATTCGCCCGAGGGTGAACACTCACAGACGAAAAAAAAAAATATTAGTTGAAAATAAAAAATATATATATTATAAAATAATTGAAATGTAAATTAAGTTATTAAAATGTTGAATTATTTGGAGAATTTAAATTAGGGATACTTGAAACATTAACTGCAATAGTAGGTGGCTCGGTGTTAGGGGATTCTTGAACAGAGGTAATAGGTTGAGTAATAAGAGTCTTAGACAGTGGAGGTGGAGAATTTGTTTGGTAGTCAAGAGGGTGCCCGAAATTGTTGGTATGCACTACATGATTAGAAGAATCAGTAGTGACGGGAGGGTCAGTTAAGGGCACTTTTGGATTAGAGTCAGCTTGAGGAGGCCTGGAAGAAAGCTGAGACCTGGAGGAATTCTGATTTTTGGGGTCCTACTAAAACTTCTTCCTCGTGGGTTGGGTTTAAGGACTGCATAGTTTTGATCATTACATTCCTTGACAGGATTAGACGGACAGGAGGAAGAGTAGTGCACTAAAGACTTACAGTGCTCACAAGGGGAAGGCCTCCATTCGTATTGCAGTTTCAGTCCTACCACATTACCATCCAAGGAAACCAAATTTTCATCTGGATAAGTAGCATTGCAATCCACTAGAACACAGATTCTTGCAAAGGTTAACTAAGTCTTTTGTTCAGTCAAGTTATCAGCTGCTAGCGGGACGCCTATCTTACTCGCAATCCTCGAAATGCCCTCTGAGTTCTGGCATGCAAGCGGCAAATCGTGAATTTTGACCTATATCGGCACCGAGGAAAATTTTTCCCTCTTTCGCTTGAACTTGGGGTGCCATTTCTAGAGCACAAATGGCTTCCCCGGTAGGAACCACACGCCTCTAGACCATGCCATGTCAAAGTCCTCTGCACAAAAGAATCGAAGAAGAAAAAATCCATCACTAAGAGAAAGGAGTTGAAGAGAACCTTTTAGAGTCCAAGTTTTTTTTTATAGCTCCCAACAGCACGTCATAATAAGGCCTTCGACCTATCGAGTAGCCGACCAAGCACAAACTCCAGTCTTCTCCACCCTTGGCAAGTTTGTCATCGGAGAATGGGATAATATCGGATTCCGAAAGAAAGTGGGTAAAGGTAAAAGCTTTTGGGGAGCTTGTATCGGGAGCAAAAATCTGGTTCCAGTTCCGCAGAGGGGAAGGAGCCGTATGACCAGAAGAGGAAAGGGGGGGAATCTGTGGAGAGAAGGGTCGAATCCATGTTGGAGAGAAAGAACAAGCCTCGGGCCAAGCCGGAGGAGGCGGGAGAAGAAGGGAGAAACCAGCCGGAATGAGGGTATAACAAAACCCTAGCAGAGCCCTGAAATTTTTCCTCCTCAAGCTCCCTACAGATGTTGTCTTTGTTGCCACCTACTAGCATCACCTCTCCTAACAAGTTAGAGATTCTTAGCACTCAACAAGATCCTGATGTTCAACATGACTCTCTAACTGATAGTGATTCTATGGGAAACATTCATAATCTTATTGATAAATCCAAGCAGCAACCTGCTCCAGTCATTCCCAAAAAATCTGCTAGGGGGAAGCAGACCAAGAAATTCCACCCTCACTCGAATTCCTGATGTATTTGCCGATCATAGCTGCTTGGAACATTAGGGGGTTTAATCTCCCTGATAAAGTTTTAAGTTGCAAACGTCTTGCTCAATCCTTTAAGTTAGACATGCTTTGTGTTTGGAAACTCGGGTCCATGCCCAATCTCTCCTTGATCCATTCTTTAAAACATCGCACTCCATCTTCTCTAATGAGGATAGCTTACATAATTTTGCTTTAACCACATCTGGGCGTATTTGGATAAAGTGGAATGCTAGTAAATTAAATTTTACTCCTACTCTTGTCACTTCACAAAGTATCTCTAGGTCTGTAATGGTTGGTAATCACCCTCCATTTCAGCATTTTTTCATTTATGCTTCTAACAGTGCAATTGAAAGAAAAGATCTCTGGGACTCCATTAATAATAATGCACCATCCAATGATGTCCCCTGGGCAATCATAGGGGATTTTAATTGTTGCCGATTTGCTGTTGAAAAACTGGGAGGTTCAGTTCTTCATCACTCTGCCCTAGTAAACATCAACAATATGATTTTGAATAATAGCCTGGTGGATTTACATTCTGTTGGTTGTAATTTCACTTGGTTTAACCATCACTCCAAAAATCATATTTACATTAAGTTAAACAGGGCTCTCGTCAATGAGGGTTGGATAATTACCTTCACTAGTTCTTAGTATTCGTTTCAGAGCCCATCTTGTTCGGATCATAACCCCATTATTCTGCATTAGGGTGTCAGCTTTCAATCTCATCATAGATTCATGTTAAGAACTTATGGACTAATAAGGATAGCTACTGGGTTCTTATTTTAGAGGCTTTCTCCAAGCCTATTTATGGTAATCCTCTTTCTCATATATGTAATGTTCTAAGCCACTTAAAGGGTGATATCAAAAAGGAATATTGGGCCAATTCTAATAGTATTAATAGGCAACTTGATGCCCTACAAGCCAAGCAAATGGAATTGATGGGGTTGATTCAGCTTAACCCATTAGATGCCTCTCTTAGTGTATCCCTTAAAGATACCAATGTAAGAATTTATGAACTTACCTCCATGCTTGCTTCTTGGATTATTCAAAGGGCCAAAGTCAAATGGCTCAATCATGGTGAGGATGATCTTATGTTCTTGTATGCCAAAATTAGAAGCTCAAAGTATATTTTTAACTTGCTAGCGTGTGACCCCAATACTACTAGGTCTGAGGTGCTCAATTCCATTCTTAAGTACTTTCATGATCTGTACAACCGTACTTCCCCTTCATGCATGAACATGGAGATATTCCCTATTGGTGTTCCTCTTCCAGATTGTTATGCTAACTCTATTATCTCGTATGTCTTGGATGATGAAATCAAAACTGTAGTTTTAAAGGGTCTTCCAATTCTGCACCGAGTCTGAATGGCTTCAATTTTTATTTCTACAAATCTGCATGGTACATCATTGGCCCTTCTATTTGAAAAGCCATCAGATCTTTTTTTCTAAAAGGATATATTCCTAATGGGGTAAAATCTACTACACTTTCTATTATTCCAAAACATAAAAATGCTGCTTCTATTTCTGATTATAAACCTATAGCTCTATGCAATACGTTGTATAAAATCATTACTAAGGTTAGTGTAGCTCAACTTAACTAGATCATGCCGGTTATTGTTAAAGATACTCAAGCTGGTTTTGTAAAATCCAGAATTTTTAGTTACAGTATCTTGTTTGCCAATGATATTCTCTATTCATATAGCAAAAGGGGTGGAGGTAATATGTTATATGCTAAAATTGACATAAAAAAAGCCTTTGATTCTATTTCGAGGGAATTTTTATTAGCTCGTATGGCTCAGAAAGGTTTTCCCAACCTTTTTATTAGCTGGATTAAAGCATGTATTGCTTATGTGAATTTCTCGATTGTTATTAATGGTGCTCTTGAGGGATATTTTTCATCTACTACTGGCCTTAGACAAGGATGTCCACTCAATCCTTATCTTTTTTGTTTGGTCATGGATGCCTTTTCTAACCTTCTGGAGGAGAGAGGTTTTAAAGGCTTTAATTATGATAATTTTCATCTCCCACACCATCTTTATGAGGATGATGTGTTGATTTTTGGGGAAGCAAGTTTAGAGAATTGCAACAAACTAGCTAGAATCCTTAGTGATTTTGCTAATGCTTCTAGGTTACATATTAATTTTGATAAATTCTCTATAATGTTTTCTAAGAATCAGAAGAATCAAGAAGAAATATGTCAATCTCTCTCCATTTTTAATATTTTTTATAAGATCACATATCTCGGTATCCCATTATCCTTCTATATGCTTAAAGTAGAAGATTTTTTGCCTCTCATAGATAGTATTCATAAGAAGTTGACTGGTTGGAGGGCTAATCTATTATCATTTGCAGGCAGATTGCAATACCTGAAATTTACTATCCAAAATACTATTGCCTACTGGATAAGAGGTTCTATATTGCCTAAAACTATCTATAAATTGTTTAAGAAATCTTGTTCCAGATTTTTGTTCTTTGGGGATATTGATTGTAGCAAAAAATTGCATATGGTATCCTGGGATAAAGTTTGTATCATAAAACACAAAGGCGGATTGGGTATTCCTTCTATTACTGCTCTTAAATTTGCTTACAACTATTCTGACATAATGTATAATTCCTCTTCACCCCTATCCACGTGGCTTTCCAGATATTACACTTCTCCGTGGAAGCCTCCTCACTCTAAAGCTTCTAAATTTTGAGTTTCTGTTTGTAAGACTGATGCTCTTGTTAAATCCAAGTTTCAGTTTAAAATTCTGCCTAATGCTCCAATATCCTTTCACTGGGATCATTGATGTAATAATGCTACCTTATTTGAACTTTGTGGAGGGGCTTCACTTGATCAGTTTAATCAACCTTTGTTAAGTTCTTACATTATGAACTTGCACTGGAACTTTCCTATTACTGCCCCATTACAGCTGAGGTATATGGTTAATAATATACCTATTAGTGATAGTGCTGGACCCTGTTTGCTCTAGAATAATCAAAACACAATTAAACTTAGAGATTATATTGAGGAATTTTATTGTGATTTACCATCTTGCTCTTGGTCTAAACTGGTGTGGCATAAAAAGCACATCCTAAAACATTCAGTTTTTGTTTGGCTTACTCTAGTGGGTGGTTTGAAAATAGCTGAAGCTTTGAGAATTAGAAATATACAGGTAACAATTACCTGTAGTCTCTGTCACACCAATACTGAGAGTGTTAACCATCTATTCTTTGAATGCCCCATCTCTTACTCTATCTTGGGTAGTCTCATTCTTGAGACTAGGATTTTCCTACTTAGACCTACTGTGCTTCATTTTTTACAATGGTTGGATACTGCTTATGTTGGATCTCCTACGATTAAAAATTATTATATCCTGATAATTTGTTGCATTATATACCAAATTTGGAAAGAAATGAACAATAGAAGATTTGGTTTTGCAATTCAAAGTACATCATCCTTGATGATCAGTATAACAAGAGTGGTTTTTGGGTAAGTTTCAAAGTGGAAAAACTCGAACAAATTACTGAAAAAGTTTTGATATGGCTGGATTCTTCTAGACCCGTTTAATCGGTTGGTTCTGTTTAGCCTGGACGATGATGAAGCTCCATATGTTCGCTCGTGATTGATTGAGTGCCTCTTGGATGGTCTTCGGGCAACCAAGGGTTTTTTGTCTGCCACTGATTCTTTTATAATTTCTGAGTCTCGGCTATTTTGATATGGAGCTATTTTTTGTATTCTAGATGTGTGAAATTTTTATTTCCAGCATCTTTGTGTTGTATTTTTGTCCTCTTTTGAGCTTCTGTCCCTTCTTTTTAGTTGGACATTTTTGGTTTCTTGCTAATCTGTAACCTCTTTATTTTTTAATATACGGGCTCTTGCCCAAATATTTCCCAAAAAAAAAATGTTGAATTATGTTATTAATTTTTTTTATAAAATGTAGTGCATTAAAATTTTTTCAAATATATTATGTAATTAATTTATAATTTTAATATATTAAAACTTAATTAATTTATTTAAATTAGATTTTTCATTTTAAATAAATAAAAATGTTATTGCATAATTAAAATATTAAATTAATATATAAATTAATATAAAATTCACATATAATTTGAAAGGACATAGAATAATTAAAAATTACATTTTTTTGAAAAATTAAGTGCACATCCCAATTATATAAACTAGAAAGAGAAGTTATATTAAGCTGCAAAATAACTAGAAAAATACAATAGATGGAGTTATCAAATTAACACAAAAACTACGAGTACTTGTCTCGTCATTTATGGAGTTACTACTCTTTCATTATTTATTCCCTATTTGGATAAGAAATATTTCGTCACAACAATATTTTTTTGGTTTTAAAACTAAAATTGCAAAAAAAATGTCTCAACCAATAGGGTGTCTAAAAATATCTTTTCAGACAATGTTTCTCTAACAAGCCCATATCTGACAAAATCACTACCATGATTCGAGAACCAATTAGATGCTTGAGTTACTGCTCTCCAGTGAGCTACTTAATTCTCAAGAGTGATGTTTTGTGTCAAATCCCAATAATTTTTCAAGAAGAAGATGTCAATATTATCAAAGTACTCATATTCTACATTGGTTTCAATACTTCTTATCTTATATAAGTCAAGTGTTTTGTTGATTCCATTATATTCCCAATCTATTAAGGAGGAGATGGTTTAATTTAGCAAGGCATACTTTATAATTTTTTGTAGTTTTTCTCCAATCATGCCAATGTTCTTTTCAATTCCAATTCATATAGAGTTTAGTAGTCCATATGTCAGCAAGATTGTTGGAGATATTGTCAAATCTCTGTATTTGAAACAATCATAAACTTCCAATTCAATGTATGCCTTATAGATCTCATACTTTATTTGACAAGGACAACCTATGTAAGGATGATTTAATATGGCATATTGTATTGTTACTTTTGTACATGGTTGGGCATAGTTATAAAATAGCTCTTTAACCTTCGTTATTCCTCTTATTTGGGAGAATCTGAAAGCTAGAAGCTTCCAAAATTCTTGAATTATTGTAAATTCTACAAAATTAGCATGAAAAGGCATAGCATATAGTTTCTCACCTTGTTCCTCTTGTGGTGCTTTCACTCATTCTGCTATGTCCATATTACTATAAGAAGATCAGCTTCTGCCAAGAATTGTTCTTTTATTAGAGAGGCCTCCATTGGTATACAGGTAATGCAGATAGAAGAGGTTTGATTGAGAGGTAGAAACACAACCAATTCATTACATTCTCCTCAACCTCTACTTATAAATTATTTTTCTAAGAATTGTTCTCCCCACGCTTCTGCCAAGAATTCTTCTCACCACGCTCAATACCCTCAAGCTTGAACGGTAGCATTTTGTGTCTTTCATGAATTATTTTTGCTAATACATTATATATTTTCTTAAAATATTATTTATATGGAATAAAATATTTATATTTAGAAAATTACATCAGTTACATTTTAGATTTAGGGGGTTATTTGATTTGTGTAAAAGGTATATAAAGTATTTTAAATTCAAAATGTTTGAAATTTTAGGTATTTGATTTGATGGCAAAAGAATTGTGAGTAAAATTTTAGTGAATTATTTTGTTCACTCTATAATTCAATCACATGATGCGCATTGCCACTATTGGCCAAAGCCTCCCATTATTGCATGCTATATACTACTTCTGCCAACCACCAGTCAATGCCATCATTGAGCTTTACACTGTATTCATTTCGTCATATCCTAGACACATGTCATTGTCTAGTTGGTTGGAAGTGGAATTACTATGCATAAACCTAATAGTTTGACTCAAGGGAAAGTTTAGTTGTGTCGAGTGCACATAGGAAAGTCTAGTAGTGTCAAGGGTGTATTAATCATGATTTATAAATGAGGAGTTATGACTAGTGGAGACACTAAAGGAAAAACTAATAGAATCCATAAGATTTTGGGAAATTTTCTTTTAAATGATGGTGTTACACTCCTTAGTAAGTCCTATAATTTCAAAGTCTCCTAATTTTCTCTTTTTTAATATATTTTTCATAAATTTTACTTAGTTGGGCATTTGCTCTATAATTTCAGCAAAATGATTTATTAATTATTAATTTTTTAAATACCACTTAAAATCTATAGAACTATCTATCTAAGTTTATTTTAATGATCACCGAGAAAAAGGTGGTGGTGATCTCTCAACTACCTTTGTAATAGTTTTTTTTTATTTTCTTTGTGGGCTATAATTATTCCTCAGATTTATTAGACTCTGATGGTTCTTGCTTAAGACTTTCTTTTATAGGCTTCTCCTCTTTAATAATCACTTCCTTTAATTCTTTTAACTCCTAAACTAAATAGATTTACAAAGTTCCTTAAACTTTTCTTTAGGATTTACTTTGATGTTATTATGCAAGGTTCCTTGTGGTTTACTATTCAAAGAGCTAGCTAACTGCCCTGATTGATTTTCAATATTTTTATAGTAGCAGCCTGACTTTACTATTGAGTACCCATCTGCAAAACTAGAACTTCTAATGAATGATTCATATCCTTATTTTGATCATTTGACTTAAAACTAGTGGGATAATTAAGCCTTTCATTTGTATAGTTTTAAGGAGAATAGTTCCAATTTTCTACTTAATTTGGCTTGGAGTTCCAATTATTATTCTCATCTTAATTATTACTCACGTTAAAATTGAGGTGATTTCTCTAATCAGGATTATAAGTTTTTGAGAAAGGGTTGTTAGTTTTGTTATTGATCGAATTTAGGGATTCAACTCTTAAATTTAATTAGCATCCATAAACACTCTCATCTTTTAGCAAAGGTGAAACCCTTGGATGAATTCACTCCAATATTATCTAACTTCCAAGTAGCTACTTACTGTTGTAATTTAAGATCCCGAGCTTGTGATTTTCATAGTCTCAAAAATGAATAATAATAAAAGCAACGGCTCTCTACTCTGGTTTTTTCTGGTAATTCCAGGGCAATTTTTCTAGGAATCGTCGGGAGCGCTGGTTTGCTCTTTCCGTGCCTCTTCTCTTAGATTTTTCAGTTTGCTGGCTTTCTCCCTATGTACTTTGTGCTGTGTTAGTGACATTTTGAGGTTTCTTTTTGGATCGGTGCTGGGCGATGAAGCCTGTTTCGTCATCGCTCCCTAACCCGCTCATTTCCTTGCTTGGTGAGGAGAAGCCGCGCTCTTTTAAAGATGTTTTCACTGGCTCTACATCTACTTCTTCGAATATGAAATTTGTGCAGTCCTATTTTAAGGGATGTCCGGCTCTTTTGTTTGAGGATTCGGTTGTTGATTTGTTGGTTGCTCCGTTTGCTTCGACGCTTGTTGGTAAATTTTTTTGCAACGACTTAATCTAAATGTCATTCAAAATTTTTTTCTTAACTTAAATCTATCTGAAGCTTTTCACATTGGTCTGCTTGATCAAAGACACGTAGCTATACAAATTGCCAATGATCTTGATTATAGCCGGATTTTTGCTAGGAAATCTTACTATATTCATGCTTGTAAGATGCGGTTACTTAAATGGCCACCTGATTTTGATGTTAGGGAGGAATCCCCTATTTCTCATGTGTGGATTTATTTTCTGAATTTGAGATTTTATTTCTTTAATTATCAAATTCTCTTTGGTATGGCTTTTATATTTAGGAGACCATTGCAAACTGATCAAGCAACCACTGCTATTTCTAGGCCGTCGGTTGCTAGGGTTTTAATTGAACTTGGTGTCTCCAAGAAACATCCTACAGAAATTTTGATTGGATTAGAAGTTAAGGGGTATTTCCAAAAAGTAGAATTTGAAAATTTACCTAATTTTTGTTCATTTTGTAAGATGCATGGACATGGTATGAATAAATGCTCATTGAAACAAAATGAATGTGCCAACTCAGGTGAACTCTAACCCTATTCAAGTTGATGTAGAAGAGAATACCTCATATCCTAATGTAATGCCGATGGGGGTTAATTTGGATATCCTTATTATTCCTTCTATTAATGATGGTTCTTTGATTATTGATCACGGTCATATTGTTAAAACTCATGCTGATACTAATATTGTTTGTGAAAATATCAAGGATCAAGACTTGAATAATTATGAAGCTCCTACTAGTACTAATATTGTTGTTTCTCGTACTTGGATGGTTAATTTAAATACTAATGATTTTAATGGAAAGATGATTGTTTCTACCTTTGCTAATTTCGTAAATGAGCAGGAAGCGTTGGCTATTCAAGTGGTTCCTAAAGATGCTATTTTAGAGGAAGGAGAATTTGTTTCATCTCTTCAGAATAACAATAAAGAAATTATTCTGAGAGAATGTGATGTTACTAAGGAGGAGGAAAAGTTTATGGAGAGTGAATGTTCTCATCTATCCTCTTTAAGGAATCATCCATGTGGTAGTAAGGCTCTTTCTCTTTCTTATTATAATAATGATGCTTTGAATGATACTAAGGAAATGCATATTGCTGCTAAATGTTTTGCAAAAGAAGATAATGATTTTAGTTTAATCAAAGTTCATAGTAAAAGAGGAAGGAAACCTAAGCATATTCTCTTTAACCTCCTAGAAACACTCGATCACATATTTCTCATTAATTTGGTTTATTATGTTTAGTACTATTCTTGGAATGTGAGGGGAATTGGTTGTCCTTCTTCTAGAATTCGTGTTAAAACTTGTGTCATGTTCATAACCTTTCTATTCTTATTTTTCTTGAGCCTCTTATTTCTTCTGATAGACGTATTAGCACTTCTTGGTTTTTGGGCTTTGTCCATGCTATTTCTAATGCTGCAAACAAGATTTGGGTTTTCTAAAATACTCGATTAAAATTGATGTCATTGGTGACTTTACTCAAGTTTTGTACTGTAAGGTAGAGGTTCTTAATTTTAACTATTGTGCCTCGTTTGTTTACGTTGCGTTGTCTCTTTATTCTTGAAAAATGCTTTGGATCAACTTTTGAATATTATATTTTTAATTTACCTTGGCTTGTTGGTGGTGATTTTAATACTATATCTAACCCTTCTGAACGGATTGGAGGTTCCCCACCTTCTTTTTGTTATATGGAGGATTTTAATAATATGATTTCTTCTTGTAATCTTACTGATATTGAGTTTGTTGGTAAAACTCTACTAGGAATATGGGTCATTTATTGCAAAGATTGGATCGTGTTCTTTTTAATGACCCTTGGCTTAATTCTCCTTTCTCCACTAATGTGCAGCATTTGAGTAGAACTTTGCTGGATCATTCCCCTTTACTTCTCAGCATTAAGTATAATAATGGTAATGTTTCTTCTCAATTTAGATTTTAATACATGTGTTTAAATCATTATTCTTTCTTGGATGTTGTTCGACTTAATTGGCATGCTCCTCTTCATCCCGATAATTCTATTTTTGGTATGAAGAGACTATTTTTTAAGTTAAAAAGGTAAAACAATTTTTAAATTGGTGGAACCATCATATTTTTAAAAATGTTTTTTTTAATATTCTGCAAACTGAGCAACTGGTTACTCTCTTGAATTAGCTTGTAAAAATTATCCTTCTAATACTAATCTTTCTCTCTTAAAAATTTATAAAGAGGATCAGTTTAATTTACAAGCCCAAGAAGAGGTTTATTATAGGCAAAAATCTACTTCTAAGCATTTGCTTGAAGGATAACAACACTAAGTATTTCCATTATTTGGTTAAGAGAAAAAGAGCCAAAAATAGTATCAATAAAATCCAAAGGGAAGATGGGTCAATTACTGAGAACTCAGAGGAGATTGCTAATTAGCTGTGAATCATTTTCAAGCTAGGTTTAACAAAGTTTTACTTCAAATCAAATTATTTATCATTCTTTCATTCCTTCCCTTATTTCTAGTGAGGAGAATATATTTCTTTCTAATCCTCCTTCTTTTGAGGATGTTAAAGAGACCTTGCTTAATATGAATAAGGAGTATGTGGTTGGGCCTGATGGTTTTAACACTATGTTTTTTCAAAAATGTTGGCATATTATTGGTAATGATATTTTCCATGCTATTTTAGATTTTTTTGCTGGTACTCTTATCGCTAAGTTTTTTATTTCTACTTCTATTGTGCTTATTCCTAAAAATAATACTATTACTAGTTGGAATGATTTTAGACCTATCAGTCTCTGCACTTTCTTCAATAAGTTGATTTCTAAAATTATTATGAATCACCTAACTAATATTTTGCCTAGAATTATTTCTCCAAATCAGATGGGGTTTGTGAAAGGTAGGTCTATTACTGATAATATCCTGTTGGCTCAGGAATTCTATCAAGACTTCGATGTTAAGGTAAGAGGTGGTAATTTAATTTTGAAGCTAGATATTGCTAAGGCATATGATAATATTGATTGGAGCTTCATTTACCTTATTTTAGAATTTTTTTGGTTTTAACTCAGGTTTTATCAAGCTTATCAAGAACTGTATTGAAAATGTTCATTTTTTTATTATTGTTAATGGTTCTAATAAGGGTTTTTCCAAAGCTTCTCATGGTTTAAGGCAAGGTGACCCCATTTCCTCTGCTCTCTTTATTATAGCTGTCGAGTTTCTTTCTAGAGGTCTTACTAATTTATTCAATGCCAATAATCATTTTTACTTTAAAACTTTGAGAGGTGTCCCTCTATCGCATTTATGTTTTGCGGATGATTTTATTGTTTTTGCTAATGGGACTATTAACAGAATCCAGGAGCTTATGGATTTTTTTGATTATTTTGAGATGGTTAGTGGTTTTCCCTTTAATAAAAACAAATGTTGTTTCTTGGCCCCTAAGAGAATTATAATGATCGTATTTTATCTATTAGTAATCTCACTTGCTTTTCTCATACTCATTTGCCTATTAAATATCTTGGAGTGCCTCTTTTCGTTGGTAGAGGGAAATCCTTTTGTTTGATGATCTCATTTCTTCTATTCAAAACAGACTGTTATCTTGGGAATCTAATTTCCTTAGCTTTGGTGGTTGGGTTGTGCTTATTAAAAGTGTTCTTTGTGCTTTTCCGGTTTATAATTTCCATTATATTTTTCCTACTCAAATTGTTTGTGATAGATTTCACAAGATTATTAATAAATTTTTCTGGAGAGGCACTTCTTCTAGTGCTAAAATTCATTGGGCTGCTTGGGAGAAATGCTGTGGTGTTTTGACTGAAAGTGGTCTTGGGTGTAATAACATTAAGGACCTTGCCAAAGCTTTTTCTTTTAAACTTTGGTTTAATTTACATGCTAATGTCAGCCTTTGGGATAATTTTATGGTTTCTAAGTATTGTAATGGCAAACATCCTACTAATTGTTTCTCTATACAAGGTGACTCTAGAGTTTGGAAAAGGCTTTGTAGTATTAAATGGGAGGTTGAGCCCTTCATATCTTGGGGCCTTGGCGATGGTAATATTTTCTTTTGGTAGGATCGTTGGTTAGGTAATAAGTCTATTGACTCTATGCTTAACTCTTCTTCTACTTCTTCTATTAAGGTCAATAACTTTTTGAATAATAATTTGTGGGACTATAATAAGCTTTCCAATGAGGTCCCTGAATGTATCCTCCATAGTATTTAAACTTACATATAAATACTACTTCTAGAGAAATTTTGTTGTGTGATATTTCTAAAGTTGGTGTTTTCATTTAAAAAGTGCTTGGCATACCTTTATAGAAAAAATAAAGATAGCATCTTCCATAATATATGGCATAAAAGAATTCCTTCTACTATCTTTTGTTAGAATAATTGCTATTTGAATGCCTTTACATTTTTTGCAACTTGAATAGTTTTTGATGATTTCAAACATTATTGTTCAAATGTGTAATTATCTCCTAACAATTTTAGAAGATTTGTATTTGCTCTTGTGTGTACTAACATTTCAGGAAAATCAGACTCCAGACTACAATAACTTCAAATCAAATTCAACATGAGATACTTTGTTAATTTGAAGTTTGTATTTTTTCTTTGAATTAATTTTGAAAGGGAGTGATTGTAATTGAGTGAATAAAAAAAACACACACACACATAAGGAGATCATCAAATTTTATATTGATCGTACTGGACGATATCCTATCGTACGGGACGATCAGACAGTTATCTCCTATAGGGCACATGGAACGAATAGGAACTTACTCGAAATTTTTTTTCTAAGTCCTTTTCGTCCAGGACGAAATTAATTATCGTACCAGACGATTGGTTCTCTGTAAAATTTTCGTCCAGACAAATTTTATTATCGTACGTGGCGACTGGTCCTCTGGAAAATTTTCGTCCAGACGAAATTAAATATCGTCCAGGACGATCCGATCTCTGGAAAATTTTCGTCCAGACAAAAATAGATTATCGTCCGTGGCGATTGGTCCTCTGAAATATTTTCGTCCAGACGAAGTAAAATATCGTCCAGGATGATCGTGTTTCTGGAAAATTTTCGTCTAGACGAACAAATTCTCGTCCAAACGATTAACCGACTTAGAACAGTTTTCAGCAGTTTCTAGAACCGACCTAGTAATAATCGTTCGTACTGGACGAACCTAGTTCGTACAGGACGATCATCTGTACGAAGACATTTCATACACATATTCAAATAGGGTCGTTTCAGATCGTTTAAGTAAAACCGTCCAGGACGATCCATGATCGTACAGGACGATCCACTGCGTACAGAATTGAAAACTTGCAGTTTTTGGGTGATTTTTCTTGTTTTTTATATAAAAGTCCAAATTAGACTACCACCTAATCTTTTTGTCATTTGATCTTCGTGCCTCTTGAGAGAATAGCCAAGGAGAGAGTGGAAGAGAGCATTCAAAGGAGGATTCCTACCACTGGAGCGAGAAGGCTTCACTTTGATTTCAAAGGTAAGAGTCTCTACTTGTGAATTTGGATTACTTCACTCTTTTCCTTGTTCCTTCTAGATTCTTGTGAGAAGATCAATCAAGGAGATCCATTCTCTGCTGACACTTGGAGAGTGTGAACAGCCGAAAGGTTCTCTGCCTACACATGGAGAGTGTGAACAGCCGTAAGGTTATCTGCCTACACTTGGAGAGTGTGAACAGCTATAGGGTTCTCTGCCCACTCTAGAAGAGTATAAAAGGACAACGGTTCTCTGCCAACACTGGAGATTGTGTAAAAGGACGACGGTTCTCTGCCGCACCGGGTAGTGGTGAAAAGAGTGTGTTGTAAAGGCTTCTCCGCCTTGCTGTGGGTGCTAAAGGAGAGTCACTATTGGTTTTAGTGCAATACTCAGAGGGTGGCTCTGAGGAGTGGATGTAGGTATGGTTATAGACCGAACCACTATAAATCTGGTGTCATTTACTTTATTGTTTTTACGTTTCCGTACTTTAAATTTCAGTTTTAACAACTCTGTGGTTGAAAAATATTTTTCTACAAACTTTTAAAAAAATTTTTATTTCGGTTCAACTTAATCTTCAAAGAGGGTTTAAAATTTTTAAACTACCAATTCACCTCCCTCTTGGTAGCCTTGGGACATTTACTTAGGCTTAACAACCTAATTACTGGACTCAACAAGTGGTATCAGAGCATAGTTTCAAAATCATAAGTTTGAACTACTTTTTGATTAACGTAGATAGCTACATTTGGAAACCGAAACACACCTTAGGGTTACTCTATCACTAGACCTCCACTGTTTGACAATATTCCTTTTGATTTTTGGAAAACACGCATGTCTACTTTCTTATAGTCACTTGATTATCGCATGTGCATGCTAGTCCATGAAGGTTACACAAAACCAACTAGATTAGTTGATGGAGTTATGGTAGAAACACCCTATTCAGATTGGACTATTGAAGAACATGACTTAGCACAATTAAATGCGAAATGTTTAAATAGTTTCTTTTGTGCTTTAAAATCTGAAGACTACATGCGAGTTTCCACTTGTAAAAGCGGGAAGGAGGGATAGACTTTGTATAACTTATGAAGGGACAAATGAGGTTAAGCAATCAAGACTCAATATCTTGTTACATGACTATGAATTATTTTGCATGAAACCTAATGAATCTATTTCAGACATGTACAAGATTCACTCAAATTGTCACCTCCTTGCATGCACTTGGTAGGGAATTAACTAATGCTGAAATGGTCAATAAGATTCTTTGTTGTTTACCTACTGCATACGATGCTAAATTTATTGCAATTACAGAGTCTAAAGATCTGAACATTTATTCCATTGACAATCTTCTTGGTTCACTCATTGCTTATGAGCAAGGAGTAAGTCAAAGAAAGATTGATGCAGGTGAACCTAAAAAGGACAAGAATATTGTACTAAATATGGAAGAGTCAGAAAGTGAACACTCACAACCTGAGGATGAAGACGATATTGCATTGATAACTAGACAATTCAGAAGCTTTTTAAAGAGGAAACAAAAGAGACGCCAGCAATAGAATAGAGGTAAGTATAACAGAAATGGCAAGGTTTCTAATGAAGTAATTTGTTATGAATGCAGGAAACCAGGTCATATAAAGACTGATTGTCCAAAACTCAAAGCCACTCCTAGCAAGGAGAAGGTAGAGGAGAAACCAATGGTAAAGAAGGGCAAGAAGAAGTTTCAAAAGGCTTTTTGTGTGGACTCAGCTTCAGACTCATCTGAGACTAAAAAAGAAGAAGAAGTCACCAACCTTTGCTTGATGGCAGATAATGTTGAACAATCAGATCAAGAAGAGGTATGTGATTTAACCTATGATGAATTGTTTGAAGTTTCTGAACACATGCATGATGCATATAGGAAAATGAAAAAGATGCATGCTAGTTTAGTTTTAGAATTGGAAGAGCTTAATAAGGAACACGAAATCCTTAGGAAAGATCATGCTTTAATAGATAACAACCACATGAAACTACTTGATGAATATGATGATTTGAATAAAAATTTTGAAAATTTAAAATCATCCTATGCTGAACTTGAAAAAGAATTTAAGAATTTTAAGGATGAATCTGAGAGCAAGACATATAGAATCAATTATACCAATCGAATCTTGGAAGATATGAATTCATTTTACAAACTAACAATAAAAGCTCTCGAGGATAATAGGAACCCCCCTAAACTTGAAGATTTTATAAATCTTAAATATTATCCTAAATTCATGAAATCCCTTAGAAGACAATCATATGAAAGAAAACATAGGAATATTTTTCCTAATGTTAAATGTAATAATTGTGGATTTTTGGGACATATATCTCACACCTGCACTTTAAAGATGAAAACTAATTTGGTGTGGAGAACTAAGATGCATAAACCTAGACATATCATACATGCATCTGATTATAAATTTCATAAAGGTGAACCCAAACTTGTTTGGGTTCCCATGTCTAACATTTGAGAATTTTGCAGGAGTACTCTCACACAAGACCTCGTGAGAGTATATGGTACATGGACAGCAGATGTTCAAAGCACATGACTGGAGATACTGCTCAATTCATAATGCTGAAAGCCAGGAGTGGAGGCAAGGTTACACTTGGAGATAATACCACAAAGAAAGTGGTTGATCAGGTATGATTGGAAATTTGAAAAACTTTTTCATAGACAATGTGTTATTAGTTGAAGGCTTAAAACATAATTTGCTTAGCATAAGTCAGCAATGTGATAAGGGCTATAATGTAAAATTTTTACCTACTAGCTGCATAATAAGCCTAAAAGGAAAAATTGTTTTAAATGGAAAAAGGGTAAACAATGTCTACATGATAGATTTAAATTGTATTCAATCTCCTACTGCTTTGTGTTTGAAAACTGTTTCTGATGAATCATGGCTTTGGCATAGGAGACTTTGTCACTCTAATATGAAAAATCTTAGAAGAATTACTCAAAAGAATTTGGTGAGAGGTATACCTAAACTAGACTTTACCAAGGACCATCTTTGTGATGCATGTCAATTAGGAAAACAAGTGAAGTCCTCTTTTAAGTCCAATAAAGATCTTAGGACCAGTAAACCTTTAGAAATTCTACATATGGATCTTTTTGGACTTGTAGGCACTATAAGTCTAGGAGGGAAGGTATATGGATTTGTTATAGTAGATGATTTTTCAAGATTCACCTGGGTTAAATTTCTTTTTCATAAGAGTGAATCATTTGAGGAATTCAGAAATTTTTTAACTTGGATACAAAGAAAACTAGGATGTGAAATAATTTCTATACAAAGTGATCATAGAGGATAATTTGAAAATGGAAGATTTGAAAATTTCTGTAAAAAAAAGGAGATTGATCACAATTTTTCTGCACCTAGAACTCCTCAACAAAATGGGGTAGTTGAAAGAAAGAACAGAACATTAATAGAAGCTGCCCGAGCAATGTTAACAGAATACTCGCTTTCTAGATATTTTTGGGCTGAGGCGGTTAGCACTGCATGCTATGTTCTGAATAAGGTGAATGTGAGATCAAATTTGAATAAAACACCCTATGAGTTGCTAAAAGGTAGAACACAAAATTTGTCTCATTTGCATGTATTTGGTTGCAAGGTGTTCATACATAATAATGGAAAATCTGCCTTAGGAAAATTTGATCCAAAATCAGATGAAGGAATTTTTGTTGGATATTCAAGTGTTGGAAAATCTTATAGGGTATTCAACAAAAGAACTTTAGTCATTGAAGAAACCACACATGTTGTATTTGATGAAAGTGGAAACATGGAAGATCCAAATATTATTGAAGAAGAAATTGAAGAAAACTCCTAAAAGATTGATAGATTAAATTTGGAAGAAAATATGGAAGAAAATTTGGAAAGAGAAAACCCTTTGCCTAGAGATTTGAGATTTTCTAAAAACCACCCAAAGGAATTGATTATAGGTGAACCAAGTGAGGGTGTTAGAACTAGGCATGGATTAAACAAAGAAGTCAATCATTCAGCCTTTATTTCAACTATTGAACCCACTAACATTGATCAAGCACTTTCTGATGAATTTTTGATATTGGCCATGCAAGAAGAGTTAAATCAATTTGTAAGAAATAAAGTTTGGGAATTAACTACAAGGCCAAAAGATCAAAGTGTTGTTGGAACCAAGTGGGTGTTCAAAAATAAAATGAATGACTCAGGAGTAGTCATTAGAAATAAGGCTAGATTAGTAGCTAAGGGGTATAATCAAATTGAAGGAATTGATTTTGAGGAGACTTTTGCCCCTGTAGCTAGACTTGAAGCAATTAGGGTTTTACTAGCCTTTGCTTGTTTTAAAGGTTTTAAATTGTTTCAAATGGATGTCAAAAGTGCCTTTTTAAATGGGGTAATTGAGGAAGATGTTTTTGTAGAACAACCTCCAGGTTTTGAAAATTCTAAATTTCCAAATCATGTTTTCAAATTAAAAAAGGCATTATATGGATTGAAATAGGCACCTAGGGCTTGGTATGAGAGGTTGAGCACCTTCCTACTTGAAAGATCTTTTAAAAAAGGAAGTGTGGATACAACTCTCTTTTTAAGGAAAATTGGAAAGAATATACTTATTGTTCAAATTTATGTGGATGACAACATCTTTGGATCTTCAAATAAACATCTTTGTGATGATTTTTCTAAAACAATGAGTAGTGAATTTGAAATGAGTCTAATGGGAGATTTAAATTACTTTCTAGGATTTAGCATTAAGCAACTTGAGGAAGGTACTTTTCTTAGTCAAACTAAATATATTAAGGACATCCTCAAAAAATATGAAATGGACAATGCTAAACCTGTTAGTACACCAATGAGTTCTTCAGTTCAGTTGGATAAGGTCCTTAAGGGAAAATCTGTTGATCAAAAGAAATTTAGAGGGATAATTGGATCTTTACTTTACTTGACTGCTAGCCGACCAGATATTATGTTCAATGTTTGCTTATGTGCTAGATTTCAATCAGATCCAAAAGAATCATATTTGACAGCAGTGAAAAGGATTTTAAGATATCTACTAGGAACTCAAAACTTAAGGATTTGGTATCCTAAGTTTAGCTCTTCATTTGAAATTATTGGTTACTCAGATTCTGACTTTGCAGGCTGTAGAGTGGATAGGAAAAGCACTTCTGGAACATGTCAATTCATTGGAAATTCATTAATTTTATGGTCTAGTAGAAAAAAAAATTCAGTGGCACTATCTACTGCAGAAGCAGAATACATTGCATTAGGAAGTTGTGTGGCACAAGTACTTTGGTTAAAATAATAATTGATTGATTTAGGATTAACTATAGGCACTATTCCAATTTATTGTGACAATACTAGTGCTATTTGCATTTCCAAAAATTCTATTCAACATTCTAGAACCAAACACATTGATATAAGGCATCATTTCATAAGGGATCATTTATCCAAAGGAGAAATTGAACTCATACATGTTTCAACTGAAAATCAACTTGCAGACATTTTTACAAAACCTTTAGCCTTTGATACCTTCAGTACTTTAAGAACAAGGCTTGGTGTTATTGATTTGAATGCCTAAACAAAATGTCTTTGCAACATTGATATTTGTTTTGTTTTGTTTTTTATTTTCTGAAATTTTGTGTGTTTTGAATGAATTGTTTTTGGGTCTTTGGTTTTGTTTTATGTTTTCTGTGTTTTTTGAATGTTTAGTTTGATTTTCTTAATTTAAAAATCAAAATTAAAAAATTTAGGGGAAATCGTCCGGGACGAATTTGGTTTCGTACGGGACGATATGTGAAAGAACAGTTTGCGCGATTTTTAACTTTTTTGAGAGCAGTTTTTTAATTAGATCGTCTGTACGATCTGACGATCGTCCAGGACGAAACTATTTTTTTTTCTTTTTTTTTTCTCAAACGTCGGGATGATTGAATGGAGCGGTTGAGTGGATAAGACAGTTTTTAATATGGACTTCGTATGTACGAATTTTTCGTTCGTCCAGACGAACAGGTGTCAGTTCATTGTAGGGGACGGTTTTCAAGAGACATTAAAACGAGTTACTTTTTGATCGTCTGTACGAAAAAATTTCGTTTGTACGATCGATCAAATTAAAAAGCCTGTACGAAGGGACGCTTCGTAAGTTGTGTTGATTACGAAAAGCCATTACATTTTGGACGAATTGGATCGTCTGTACGAAATAATTTCGTCCAGACGAACGATGATTTTCGTCCAGGACAAACATATCATTTTTCTTTAAATATGAAGGCTTTCTAACTTAACAATCACACTTCCAAACTTCATTTTCAATCCCTTTCTACTTCAAATCGATAATGACCTCCTCAAGCAAGAGACAAAAGGTGTTGGTGAAGAAACCAAATAGGAATGCTTCAGACAACTTTCTTTCTAAGGCGAATGAGGAATCCTTTCCTCGTTTTGCATCCGCCAAAATCACTCCCTCTCGCATTCTAATTCAAACTGAGTTAAAATTTTGGGTAATGCACATCTTTTCCTCAACCCAATTTCATTTCATACTTTCTCTCGTCCACTTCTACTACAAGCAAACCTACCACTATTTCCTAACAAACATGAGTTTTAATTTTGACCACTCCTCCATTAGTTCTTATGTCTTCAAGCAAAAAGTTGAGATCACCAAGCACGACCTTGGTGCATTTTTGAACTTAAGAACTGAGGGATATAGAGCTCACACCCTAATGTCAGAAACCTCTTTCAAATGATATCATGTCAATAGGGTAATTAGAGAAAATGGTATTGACAATCATGTCGCTAGAGTCTTCGGTATGACCAAAAATGCCCGAATTATCCAGCATATCCTTCGATCATCAATCATTCCTAAAGCTAGTGATAGGATTAATATTACCCTTCTCCTTTCTTCTCTAACCTTTTTAATTATGGAAGGTCATCCTATTGACGAAGCCCAACTTATCATAGATCATATCTATGGGCTTTCAGAAATAGGACATGCAGATCAGAAGAGAAAGAAAAACATTTCATTAGGACACTTAATCACTTATATTTTGGAAAAAAATACAACTTAGTGCATCCTGATGAAGAATACGAAGAGCCAGTATACTATAATGATGCTTCCTTCAGATTGCTTTTCAAGGAGGAAAAAAGAAAAGCACATGCCAGTGCTTTAGAAGAGGAGAAAGAAGAAGGAGAGCAAATATCTGCACCTCAGTCAGATTATCAGAATCTGATTGAAATATTTGATAGATTAGAGACTCACATTGATCAAAGGTTTGATCAATTTGATGCTCAACTTACGCAACAGAAACAAGACATTGGTATTATTAGAAATGAAGTACATGAAATTAATACCAATGTAATGTTGATGGCCTCCTACTTCAACCTTTTAGGCGGCATTCCTCCTCCTCCTCCAGATTAGTAGAGATGATTTTCTGTGTGTTTGTTGTATTCGTATTTTATGTTTTTATTGTGTCAGTTTCAATGTTAAGTGTTTGTTTTTATGTTTGTTTTTTCTTTTAAGTTCAATGTATTTTCTTCTTGTTTTTTAGATATTATGTAATCCGTTCAATAATATCAATGGATGTTGTACTGTTTTTCAAATTTGATTTGTTTTTGGAATGTGGTTAATGTTTATAAATTTCATTAGTATTATTTAATCTTTATAGTGCTTAAAATAGATTGTAATTTGCGATTATCTATATTAGAAAATCTAGTCTTTCTAAATTTAAAAGTTGTTTATAACTTGTTGTAATTAGAACTTTTAAATTCATGTCTATTCATTTAGACTACATAAAAGTTAATATTACTATTACAATTTAAATGTTTTCTTATTTTGTATTTCTATGATCAAGTGATATTTATGCACTTAGAAATATTTGAAATTTTAGATTATAGATTTTGGAAAGAATTGGTTTCAATTACTCTTGAAAATTGTACAAAAAGTATAAAAATCAAAAGTAATTCGCAAAGATTTGCAAAGTGAAAAAGAGGCACAAAATAAGTCTAACAAAGAAAAATTGCACAAAAATGTGCCCCAAAAATTTTGAAAAAGATGCGCAAAGCGTCACATGTGGTAATTCTCTTCTTTCCAAATTCTTTCAATCTCCTAATTCAAATTGATCTTATGTTCATTTATATTCTATTGAACTTTGAAATATAGAATTTTTATACATCTCTCTTGTAATGATTTACTATAGTCGAATGTCTAAATTGAATCATGTCTTTGATAAATTCTTCTTACTTACAATGTTATATCACTTCTTAAATTTTATGAATTTCTATGATTGACCTAATATTTTTAGTTTAAAATTGCATACCTTATGTCAATCACCATTTAGATTAAATTTTAAAATGAATTTTATATAATTACTTGCTTTTCTCGTCTATTTCTTCTTCACTTTTTGTTGCTGTCAAAAAGGGGGAGAAATTATTATGTTTTCTGTTTTGATTATTCTGACTTTGTGTTAAAATTTTTGAAAAACAAAAATATTGTTCTTTATGACTCTTCATTTTAATGTACTCATCAATTCAGGGGGAGTTTAGGAGATAGGAGATTTGTTTAACTTGAAACCATACAAACAATAATTGTTTTGCCATCATCAAAAAGGAGGAGATTGTTAGAATAATTGCTATTTGAATGCCTTTACATTTTTTGCAACTTGAATAGTTTTTGATGATTTCAAACATTATTGTTCAAATGTGTAATTATCTCCTAACAATTTTAGAAGATTTGTATTTGCTCTTGTGTGTACTAACATTTTAGGAAAATCAGACTCCAGACTACAATAACTTCAACTCAAATTCAACATGAGATACTTTGTTAATTTAAAGTTTGCATTTTTTCTTTGAATTAATTTTGAAAGGGAGTGATTGTAATTGAGTGAATAAAAAACATACACACACACATAAGGAGATCATCAAATTTTATACTGATCGTACTGGACGATATTCTATCGTACGGGACGATCAGACAGTTATCTCCTATAGGGCACATGGAACGAATAGGAACTTGCTCGAAAATTTTTTTCTAAGTCTTATTCGTCCAGGATGAAATTAATTATCGTACCATATGATTGGTTATCTATAAAATTTTCGTCCAGATGAATTTTATTATCGTACGTGGCGACTGGTCCTCTGGAAAATTTTCATCCAGACGAAATTAAATATCGTCCAGGACGATCTGGTCTCTGGAAAATTTTCGTCCAGACGAAAATAGATTATCGTCCGTGGCGATTGGTCCTCTGAAATATTTTCGTCCAGACGAAGTAAAATATCGTCCAGGACGATCGTGTCTCTGGAAAATTTTCGTCCAGACGAACATATTCTCGTCCAAACGATTAACCGACTTAGAACATTTTTCAGCAGTTTCTAGAACCGACCTAGTAATAACCGTTCGTACTAGACGAACCTAGTTCGTACAGGACGATCATCTGTACGAAGATATTTTGTACACATATTCAAATAGGGTCGTTTCAGATCGTTTAAGTAAAATCGTCCAGGACGATCCATGATCGTACAGGACGATCCACTGCGTACAGAATTGAAAACTTGCAGTTTTTGGGCGGTTTTTCTTGTCTTTTATATAAAAAGTCCAAATTAGACTACCACCCATTCTTTTTGTCATTTGATCTTCATGCCTCTTGAGAGAATAGCCAAGGAGAGAGTGGAAGAGAGCATTCAAAGGAGGATTCCTACCACTGGAGCGTGAAGGCTTCACTTTGATTTCAAAGGTAAGAGTCTCTACTTGTGAATTTGGATTACTTCACTCTTTTCCTTCTTCCTTCTAGATTCTTGTGAGAAGATCAGTCAAGGAGATCCGGTTCTCTGCCGACACTTGGAGAGTGTGAACAGCCGAAAGGTTCTCTGCCTACACTTGGAGAGTGTGAACAGCCGTAAGGTTCTCTGCCTACACTTGGAGAGTGTGAACAGTCGTAGGGTTCTCTGCCCACACTAGGAGAGTGTAAAAGGACGACGGTTCTCTGCCAACACTGGAGATTATGTAAAAGGACGACGGTTCTCTGCCGCACCAGGTAGTGGTGAAAAGAGTGTGTTATAAAGGCTTCTCCGCCTTGCTGTGGGTGCTAAAGGAGAGTCACTATTGGTTTTAGTGCAATACTCAGAGGGTGCCTCTGAGGAGTGGATGTAGGTCTGGTTATAGACCGAACCACTATAAATCTGGTGTCATTTACTTTATCTTTTTTACGTTTCTGCACTTTAAATTTTAGTTTTAACAACTATGTGGTTGAAAAATATTTTTCTACAAACTTTAAAAGAAATTTTTATTTCGGTTCAACTTAATCTTCAAAGAGGGTTTAAAATTTTAAAACTACCAATTCACCCCCCTCTTGGTAGCCTTGGGACATTTACTTAGGCTTAACAACCTAATTACTGGACTCAACATCTTTGTTTTTGTTTGGAGAGTTCTTCATAGATTTATTTCTACGGATGATAATTTTATTAATAAATTTTGTATCTTGGCCTCTAAATGCCAATGTTGTTTTCATAAGGAGAGTATGCACCATGTTTTTTTATTTCGATGATTTGTTTCAATTGAACTGTTTTAATTCTCATTTGTCTCTTAAAGCCATGTTTAAGTTATGGTTCATTAATTCCAAAGGTCACATTTGTCACCTTATTCCTTCTCTTATTTTGTGGTTTTTGTGGCTGGAAAGGAATCATTCCCTTTTTAATAATGTGAAAACGAACCACCATAATGTTATTCCAAAAGTGAAGGATAAGGTGTTAGCTCTGTTGACTAATAATTTGATTTATGTTAAGAACTTTAAAAATTGTCACCTTGTTGGTAATTCCTTAAGTTTGAAGTTTGAGGGTGTTCCTTACATGTCTCATGTTATCTACTAGCATAAACCTCCCATTAATTTCTTTAAGCTTAATGTCGATGGAACTAGTAATGCTTCTCTTGGTGGTTGTAGAGGTGTGATTAGAGATGGTAATGGTGGTCTCATTTTTGCTTTTGCGGGTCCTATTCAGGGTAACTATAATACTGTTAATTTTAACGCCATTATGTATGGTATTCAATTGTGCATCTCACTTAATATTTCTAATTTGCATATTGAGGTTAACGCTGACTTGGATTTTCATTTCTTTCAAGCCGATGATGAGATGTCTTGTTCCCCGAATCTTTTCTATATGGTTAGTGAAATTAAAAATTTTTTGTTGTCCCTTAATTATTCTTTTCACTATACCAGTAAGGATGGTAATGCTTGTGCCTCTTGATTGGCAATGTGGGGTTGTAGTCGGACTAGTTTTGCTGATTTTATTTGGGACACTAGCCCTGCCCATCTTCATGGTTTACTTAATCTTGATGCTTGTGGTTGCTCCTATGTTAGACTTTAATATCTCATGGTTGGGCTTTCATTTTTGTTTTTTGATTTAGTGTTCTGTTAGCTGGTCCCTATTTTTTATTTGGGTTTTGTTGCCTTATCCTGCAGTTTGACGGGGATGTTTTGATCTGCTTCCATTATTCCTAGAATTTGCCCTATATTGGCTGGGGTTTTGGTTACTTTTAACTATCTCTTAACTGAGAAGTTGGGGGAGTTGTTTCCTCAGTTTAGGTGCTGGATTTCCTTTGGTGTTTCTTGTGGTTACTCTGTTGAGGATTTGGCCTTTGCTCTTCATAGCTTGAATTTGTGTTGCTTAGCATTTGGTGGTCTGTTATGGTGCTGCAGTGCTTTTGGGATGGATAGTTTCTTGTACCTGTATTGGAGTTCTGTTAATTATACTTCTAAGCTCGGGTCATTTAGAGAACTCGTTGGTTTATGCTTCTGAGGGTTGGATTGAGTGGCTTGGAGATATTCTTGATGAAGCTAATCATATTATTTTAATCCCGAGCTCTTATACTCTATATCCTTGGTCTAACTTTTAGTGGTGCTTTGATCATTTTTGTTTAAGTGATTTTGCTCCTCTTTTTTCCCTCGCTAATTTAACGTTTTGTAATTCTATTTTATATATTATTTGGTGTTATAATCTTCTCTTTTGTAGCATTTTTGTTTTGCAGGTGATTTGGTTTAAAGCTCTGATCACCCCTTTTTGTAGTAAGCTCGAGCTTCATTTCCTCATGTTCAGCTTTCTTTTTTGGATGCTTCCTTGTAGCATCTGTAGATTGTTCCTAGGTTCTTTTGTAATTTTGCTTAGTGGAGACTTTTTGCTTATAGTTCTTTTCTTTTTTCTTTTTTGTAGCTCGTTGGAGCATAGTGAGCATTTAGTCTCCCTTAAAGATTTTGTAATCATTTTTATTATTAACACGCAGGCCCCTCTGAGGGTTATTATTTAAAAAAAATATATATTATTGATTGTCTCTTTATTTATCCTAGTATTTAAAGTACATATTTACTTTTATGTGTACTAACATTTTTGGTTTCATCATATATCATACAATGGATGATTCAAGGCTCAAGTATGGGTATAATAGGATGATGTTTTGTAAGAGTTTGTAATTTTCATTTCTTTATTTTTATATTTTTTTAGGCAATGTCATGTAAATGTGTAAGCTGACATGGAAATTGTGTACACACACAGGGGTGAGAAAATAAATTTCAAATTTTTTGGGCTAATCATATCATAAAAACTATATCATGTTGTATGATCAGTCTTTTTGAAAATTAATTAAAAAGGCTAATTTAGTCATTAATATTTTTGAGCTATTCATATTATACGAACTAGATCATACAGGACGGTGATCAATTTAACTCGAAAGCCCTAGCTGCCAATCATATTTAGGAAAGTATTTTAATATTTATTTGAACATATCATAATGTATGAACCCATTTATAATGTATGATATTTAAAATGTTACCTAAAATAATACATGTGATCAGCTAATCAAATCAAGGTTTAATAAATCTAACAGATCATACTATATAATATAGATCGTACAGGACAATTGACAGAGATGAAGAATTGTCATCCCGGGATCATCCTAGATGAAACCTTGATTTTTGAAACTAATCATACTATATGCTAGTTGACTCGATTAAATGCTTAAATCAATAATGTAGTTCTTCTAGATGATTTTCAATCATCCTAGAGTTCATCCTATATGATCTTAAGATAAATGAACTAATTCTACCTACAATCTAATGATCATATTATACATTTTTTTTTTTTTGAAGAAATGCAAATTGCATTAAAATAAGAGAACCTAATACAATCTAGAAAGCAAAAGCAAACCTTTTAAACTACCATAATGGATATGCGATTGACTAAATTCCATTTTAGATCCATTAGGGTGATGGGGATACCAAATATTAAAACAACCTAAAAGGTTAGTTAGTATCCCAGCTTTCCCAAAAGATGGAAAATGAAACCTAGTGAAAATCCCATATTTCATCATAATGGTTTTAAAAAGGTGTAAGAAGCCTATAAGCAAAACGAGTTAATGATAACTAGTGAAAATCTCATATTATATAACATATAATAAGTAAAGATCATATTATACAATTGATATACAAAGTTTGAACATATCGTACTATAATTATTTAAGACGTACTAAATAAAATAGGTTTTGGACCTAATTATACTATACAAACCTAAATCGTACTTTATGAATAAAAATGATAGAATAAAAAAATTATGGTTTTTTAAGGCCTCATATCTGAACACTTTTATTTAACTTTAAAGATTTTTTTTATTGTTGAAAGAGTTTTGTAAGAATCCTTTGAGAGGTCTTAGAGTTTGGATAAGAAGAATGAGAAGTTGTGTGAGAGGGAGAAGTGGTGTGAGGGGGTTCACACGGTTGCTCCAGACGAGCTTTTGCCTTGGTTCACACAAGTGTCTTTGTTATTCTTTTAGTTAGTTCTAGGAATAAGGTCGAAGATCCAAGTTCTTTATCTCTCCAGTAGGGTGAAAAGGATTTATGGTTCCCTCCCTTACAGTGGGTGACAAGGATTCTAGGTTCTCTACCTCATCAAGAGGGTGAGGATTTAGGTTCTCAGACGCAATGTGGAAGGGTCAAAGTGATTATGTAAGTGATTCTTTGTTTTATTGTGGGATCTAAAGGAGAGTCACTAAAGGTTTAGTGCATTACCTGGAAAGGAGGACATATTGAAGTAGAATCAAGGTTTGATTGAACCACTATAAATTTTATGGTGTGCTCATTCCCTTTATTTCACACTTTTATTTCTTATATTTTTATTTCCTACATATTATTTTCATGAAATCTAAGTTGATGATATTTTGATAGCTTTGGATTATTTTTGTGAAAAAATTAGTATACAAATTTTAAAAATCAAAAGGAATAAAAATATTTTTTTTGTTCAATCAAAAATATATATTTTTTTTCATTGATATTTACTTTCACTTGCGTTATAGCTTGACATCGTTTTGAAAATAAAGAACTTTTTTTGAAAAAGAAATTTTTAAAATATCAATTCACCTCTCTTCTAGGTATGCCTTGGGTAGTTTATGTTGGTCTAACCACCCAAATTGAACTTTCAATTGGTATCAAAGTGGGTATTAGAATAAGTGATTTAAAAATCCCTAAAAATGATCAAATGACATATTTTGGTAATAGGAATATCATGGAGGGTTATTCATTAACTATTCCACCATTATTCGATCATATTCAATTTAAACTTTTTAGAAAATAAGAATGTTAACCTTTTTAAAGTCTAGTGCTTTTAGAATGTGGTATATGATCTAAGAAGATTTTTTTTGTACCATTTAGATTTATGAATATCATCAAAGTTTAAACATCATTTAAGGAATGGAGTAATGAGGATAGAGTTCTTGGACAACTTAGTGCTAAATGTCTGAAGTGTTTTTTCTATGCACTTAAATCAGATGACTATATGAGAGACTCTACATGTACTACTGGCAAGTAAATCAAGGATATGTTATATATAACTTACAAGGGCACTAATAAAGTCAAGTAGTCCCGATTAAATATTTTGATGCATGATTACAAACTATTTTTCATGAAACTTAATTAGACTAATTCTAATATGTATAATATATTTACTCAAATAGTGACATCCCTACATGCTTTAGATATAGAACTACAAACTCATAAAATCTTTATAAAATTATTCATTATTTGTCCGATAGCTTTGATGTGACAGTCATCATAATTTTTGAATCTAAAGATTTAAATGTTTACTCTATTGATAATCTACTTGTCTTTCTCATTGCTTACATGAAAAAAGTGAGCAAGGGATTTTTTTTATGCAAGTGATAGGAGGAAGGAGAGGACTGTCACATTGAAGGATGATGATTCTGATATCAACATCTCTATAACTAAAGAAGATGATGATATAGCATTGATGACCCAACAATTGAAGAGCTTTTTAAAGCTAAAGAAAAGATGTCATCAATATTGGAACAAAGGTAAATTAGGAACAAGTACTAAAGTTTCTTCTAACACTATCTATTTTGAACGTAGAAAAACAGGATACATAAGATCTCACTACTCAAATATAAAGGCTCACCTTACCAAGGAGAAGGGTGAAGAAAAATTTAATTTCAAAAAGGATAAGTAGAGGAAGAAAAAATCCTTTTGGTCATACTCTACCTTAGATTCATCAAAACATGAAGCAAAGTAGGAGGTAACAAATTTGTGCCTTATGGTAGATCATAATCTTGATCATTCTAATCAAGATGAGGTATGACAAATATCCTATGATGGGTTATTTACTACTTTTGAAAAAAATTCATGACTCATATATGAAGCTAAACAAAATGCATGCCAATTTGAAAAATAAATTCTCTGATATAAAATGTGAGAATGATTTGATAGAGAGCATGCTAATCTTATATTCGAGATTATTTCATTAAGTAAAGAACATGCATCTCTATTAGATGAATTTTTTTATTTGAATAAGAAACATATTGAACTAATCAAGTCATATGAATACTTAAAAATTGAATATATTAAGATAGAGGATGCATCTGAGGAATCAAAAACACTTGTAACCAAACTAAACCACAATGAAGATGCATTGAAACTTGAAGTTAAAAGTTTTAAGAGAGCAAATGAGTTTTTAAAAGTGAAAATTCATGCTCTTCAAAATAATAAACCACCTCCTACACTAGCATAATAGTATAACCCTAAAATACAAAATGCATCTCATATCCCTAGAAGGAAGCACTACCACTCATATAGGCTAGTGAATCCATTTTTTAGGTGTTAAGTGCTATTCTTGTTGCATGGTAGGACACATAGTGTTGAAACTCATTCACTATGAATTAGGTTGTTAAGCTAAGCTTATGTCCCACGGCTAACAAAGAGGGGGGTGAATTGATATTTTAAAAATTAATCCCTCTTTTGAGTATTTTAAGCCAAAATTAAACTTTAATAAATTTTGTAGAAATAGTTTTTCAACCACAATTTTAAAACAGTAAATCACAAAAATAAAAAAAAGTAGCGAAAAATAATGACACCAGATTTATAGTGGTTTGGTCAAAACCAAACCTATATCCACTCCCCGGAGGTACCCTCCGAGTATTGCACTATTACCACTAGTGACTCTCCTTTTGCACCCACAGCAAGGCGGAGAAGCCTTTACAAAACTCTTTTCACCACTACCCGGTGCGGCAGAGAACCGTCGTCCTTTTACACTATCCCTAGTGCTGGCAGAGAACCGTTCATCCTTTTACACTATCCCGGTATAGGCAGAGAACCCTTCATCCTTTCACACTTTCCCGGTTAAGGCAGTGAACCCTTCATCCTTTCACACTTTCCCGATGTAGGTAGAGAACCCTTCGTCCTTTCATACTCTTCTAGTGTGGGCAGAGAACTTGCGGCTGTTCACAGTCTCCTAGTGTGGGCAGAGAACCCTTCGTCTATTCACACTCTCCAAGTGTCGGCAGAGAATCAGATCTTCTTGACAGATCTCCTCACAAAAAATCTAGAAGGAAGAAAGAAAAGAGTGAAGTAATCACAATTCAAAAGCAAAGACTCTTACCCTTGAAACTCCAAGTGAAGCCTTCACGCTCCAGTAGCAAGAATCCTTCTTTAAATACTCTCTCACACTCTCTCCTTGACTCTTATTTCAATAGGCATGAAGATAAATGAGCAAAAAAGATTTGGTGGCAGTCTAAATTGGACTATATATAGATAGGAATAAGAAAAACTGTCCAAAAAACTACAAATTTTCAAGTCAACATGAAATGGATCGTCCCGTACGATCGTGGATCGTCGTGGACAATTTTACTTAAAGTGTCGGAAATGATCCTAATGAATATTGGTACGAATTATGTTCGTACACGATCATCGTCCCGTACGAACTAGGTTCGTCCGGACGAATAATTATTTCATAGGTCGGTTCCCAAATAACTACAAGATGTAACTAACTTACTTAAGTCGGTTCCCATCATCCTGGGACGAACAGGATTTCATCTGGATGAAATTTTTATAGAGAGTAACTCATTCATACACGATTTTAAATGTTGTATGGATGAAAATTTTACAGAGCCCAACTCGTCCAGGGATGATTATAATTTCGTTTGGACGATAATTTTACAGAGCCCAACTCGTCCGGGGATGATTATAATTTCATCTGGATGAAATTTTTTCAGAGCCTAGCTCATCCTGGGATGAAAATAATTTCATCCTGGATGATCAAAACTTAGAAAAAATTTCCCTCCAAAAAACTGTTCATTCCATTACTCTTACAACGAGATAACTGACCTGATCATCCCGTATGAATTATATTCGTCCCGTACGATCAGTACAAAATTTTTAAGATCTCCTCAAGTGTGTGTGTGTTTATTCACTCAATTACAATCACTCTCTCTCAAACTTAATTCATACAAAAATTACAAGCTTCAAAATACAAGATATCTCATGTTGAATTTGATTTGAAGTATTCAATAGTTTGGAGTTTGATTTTCCTGAAATGTTTGTACATACATGAGCAAAAACAAATCTTCCAAAAAGTGTTAGGAGATAAATACACATAAAATAATAATATTTGGAATCATCAAAACTATACAAGTTGCAAGAATGTAAAACATGCAAATAGCAACTCTCTTAACACAGAGCATGTACTTACACTATACGAAATAAAACACATCTAGTATGGAGGCCAAAATTATATACATCATAGCTTATTATGCATTTATCCCATCCATAAAGAATAAGGTGGAACTCAAACTCACATGGGTTCCCAAATTAATCCTTTGATTGGCATTGTAGGGATGCTCACAAAAAAATTCTAGTGAGAGCATATATTACCTATGTAATGATGTAGGTCTAAATAGGTTTGTTAGACCTATTATAATTGTCTCAATGCTAACCAAGATGTGGGGGGGGGGGTGAATTGGTAATTTAAAAATCTATTGATAAATTATAGGAAACCATTTTATGATTTTAAGCATAATGAATTTTTTTTCAAAATTAGTTTTTCAGTCACAAAATTAAAAGTGCAGAAAAATAAAACTGCAATAAAAATAAAAATAGAAGAACACAAAAATTTATAGTGGTTTGGTCCAACTAGACCTACGTCAACTCCTTGAAGACTCCCTCTTCAAGTATTGCACTATACCAATGTGACTCTCCTTTTGCTCCCACGACAAGGTAGAGAAGCCCTTACACTTTACCTTAATTCCACCAATCCCTAGTGCGATAGAGTACCATTATCTTTTTTCACTCTCTTGGTGATGACAGAGAACCAGCATCCTTTCACGCCCTCCTGGTGTTAATAGAGAACTATCATCTTTCACACGCTCCTGATGTTGACATAATACCATCTGTTGAGAGAGTTTCTACTTAGCTTTGCATACTTCACATTCTTGCAACTTATATATTTTGATGATTCCAAATATTATATTTTGAGTATTACTTTCTCCTAACATATTTTTGAAGAATTGTTTTTGGCTCTTGTGTGTACTAATATTTCAGGGAAATCATACTCCAAATTATTGAAGACATCAAATAAAAGATATGCTTATTATTTTTTTATAATTTAGAGTATGTATTTTTTTTACTTGAGTCTGAGAGAGTGTGATTGTAATTAATTAACTTAGCACATACACCGGGGGAGAGTTTTAAAAATTCTAAATTTTTAATGTACTGATCGTACAGGACGAACTATGTTCATACGGGACAATCAGAATAATTATACTCCTCGAAAAGCAATAACATGAATAGAGGGTGAGGAAATTTTTTTCTAAGTCCTGATCGTTTAGACAAAATGTCCTGTTTATACTTAGACGATCTCCTCTGGATTCTCACTTCGAACTATTCGTCCAAATAAAATGTCCTGTTCATCTTTCGATGATCTCCTATGGATTCTAACTGTTCGTCCCTGGACAATCTCCTCTGGAATTTAAGTTTGAACTATTCGTCTAGACGAAATGTCCTGTTCGTCCCTGGATGATCTCCTCTAGATTCTCACTTCAAATTGTTTGTCTAGAAGAATTGACCCCTTCATCCCTGGACAATATTCTATGTTCTTTGAACTTGTGATTTATCCTACTTTTTTGTCCTAACAAAACTTAGAAATAATGATTCGTACTAGACGGGCCATGATCGTATGAGACGATGATCAGTTACGAAGGCAGTCTTACCCATGCACATTAAGGTCGTACGCAATAGTTTTTACACTATTCGTACATACAAAATTAAAATTTTACGGGTCGATCATATTCATACCAAATTGAATTTTTGCAGCTTTGGACGGTTTTTCGTATCTGTCTTATAAAATCGTCCACTTAAACTGTCTTGAAATCTTTTTGTCTAATAGTCTTCATGCAAACTAAAAGGAGATTGAAGGAGAGAGTGTGAGAGAATGTTTGAAGGAGATTTCTTACTACTAGTACGTAAAGGATTCACTTGGTACTCAAAGGAAAGGACATTCATTTGTGAAATTATGATTACTTCACTCTTTTCACTTATCCTTCCAGATTTCTCATGAGAAGATCTTTCAAGGAGACCCGATTCTTTGCTGACACTCGAGGAGTGTGAATAGACAAAGGGTTATCTTCCTACACTTGGAGAAGTGTGAAAGAATGAAAGTTCTATGCCTACACTTGGAGTGTGTGAATAGTGAAGGTTCTTTTCCTACACTTAGAGAGTATGAACAGCGGAAGGTTCCCTGCCTACACTTGGAGTGTGTAAAAGGACGACGGTTCTCTGTCGCACTTGGTAGTGGTGGAAAAGAGTTTTTATAAAGGCTTCTCCGCCTTACTGTGGGGGCAAAAGGAGAGACATTAAGTGGTAATAGTTTAGGGAGTGGATATAGGTCGTGTTTGATCGAACCACTATAAATCTTGTGTCTTTTATTTTCCCTTGCCATTTTTATTTTATTTACTTTACTGTTTTATTTATCTGTGGTTGAATATTTTTTTTATCCCAAAAATTATTAATCGGTTTAAAAAGAGGAATTGATTTTTAAAACCAATTCACCCCCCTCTTGGTTAGCCGTTGGGACAAAAACTTAGGTCTAACAACCTAATTCATATTTAACAAGTTTCAATAAGTTGTATCAGAGGTTAGTTTCAAAATCATAAGTTTAGACTACTTTTTGATTAACGACCATGGCTATATCTGGAAACTGAAATACACCTGAAGGTTACTCAATAACTAGATCTCCCTTATTTGATAATATTCCTTTTGATTTTTAAAAAATACGCATGTCAACATTTTTACAGTCATTAGATTATCGAATGTGGATCTTAGTTTAGAAAGGGTATACAAAACCAACTAGATTAGTTGACGAAGTTAGAGTTGAAACTCCCTTTAAGGATTGTATAGTAGAAGAACATGACTTAGCATAACTTAACATTAAATGCTTGAATAGTTTTTTTGTGCTCTTAAATAAGAAGATTACATGTGAGTTTCTACTTACAAAAGTGGAAAGGACATATAGGATAATATTTATATAACTTATGAGGGGACTAATGAAGTTAAATAATCCAGACTTAATATCTTGTTAAATGACTATGAACTATTTTGCCTGAAAGCCAGTGAATATATTTCTGACATGTACACAAATTCACACAAATATTCACCTCTTTATATGCATTGGGTAGGGAACTAAAAAATGCTAAAATGGCTATTATGATACTTTGTTGTTTACCTACTACTTATGATGCTTAAATAACTGCGATTACATAATTTAAAGATCTAAGTGTTTATTATATTGATAATCTTCTTGGATCACTAATTGCTTATGAGCAAGGAGTGAGTCAAAGAAAGGTTGATACAAGATAGACACAAAAGGAGAAGAATATTGCACTAAAGGTGGAGGAGTCAGAGAGTGATCAATCTGTACTTGAGGATGAGGACGACATCACATTGATGACTAGAAAATTCAGAAGCTTTCTGAAAAGGAAGCAAAAGAGATGCCAGCAATGAAATCAAGGTAAGTTCAATATAAATATCAAGGTTTTTAATGATGTAATTTGCTACGAATGAAGGAAACCTGGACACATTAAGTCAGAGTGCCCAAAACTTAAAGCTACTCCTAATAAGGAGAAGGTAGAGGAGAAACCAATGGTAAAGATGGGCAAAAAGAAATTCTAAAGAGCTTTCTGGGCGGACTCAGCTTCAGACTCGTCAAAGACTGAAAATGAAGAGGAAGTCACCAATCTGTGCTTAATGGTGGATAATCTTGATCATTCAAATCAAGAAGATGTATGTAACTTAACTTACCATGAACTTTTAGAAGTCTCAGAACACATACAAGTTGCATATAGAAAGTTAAAAAAAATACATGCTAGTCAAAATTTAGAATTACAAGACCTACAAAGAGAACATGAGATCTTTAGGAAAGATTATGCTTTAATTGATGACAACCAATTGAAATTACTTGATGAGTTTGACTATTTGAATAAGAACCCTGAAAATTTAAAACCATCATATGTAGAACTTGAAAAAGAATTTAAAATTTTTAAGGATGAATCTAAGAGCAAAACCTATCGGATAAATTATACAAATAAGATATTGGAAAATATGAATATGTTTTATAAACTGATGATAAAAGCTCTCAAAGAAAATAGGATTCCCCCAACACTTGAAGATTTTACAAATCTTATTTTATATCCAAAATTTTTAAAACTCAGTAGGAAATAGAATAATTATAGAAAAATTAAGAAATCCATTTCCTGGAGTAAAGTGTCATAATTGTGGTTTGATTGGACATATAGCACACACATGTAGATTGGAAAGAAAATCGTATTTGGTGTGGAAGCCTAAGATGCATAAATCTAGACATATCATACATGCATATGTTTATACTTTACAAAAAGGTGAACCCAAACTTTTTTGGGTCCTAGGGTCTTGTTGCAAATCTATTTTCATGACTTATGTTTTGATGATTGACAAACACTATAGATTCTCTTGGACTGCCTGTTACTTCTAACTTTTCAGGAATCGAAGATCGGATGAACAAACAAAGCCAGTTTAAGATTGCGTAGGTCTAGGGTTGAGTCAGTCTATACTATATTTTTTCTCTTCTTGAGTCTATTTGTAATGGTCAAAGAGACGGATGCTAAGTAACCCTACACACACACACTTGAGAGACTTAGAATTTCCATTTTTACTCATATCGGCCAGGATGATATTTATATTGTCCTGGACGATCAGGCTTAAAAAAGAAAGTCTAAATAAGGATTCTTAATTAAGGCAGCCGTCATTAACAGATCATCCTGGATGATACGTGTATTGGCCAGGATGATAAGCTCAAAATAGAAAGAAATTACTGCCATAGACAATTAAGGTATTATGTATTTTTTAATAATCAGCCAGGACGATCTTTTAATCGGCCTGGACGATATTCAAAAATTATGACTTAATTGACCAGGAAATCAAGGGAGTAATTAAGAATGTTTGATACGATCATATCGTCTGGGACGATTGCAGGATCAGCCATGATGATCTATTCATAAACCTTAGTTACTTCTGGATGATAAATATCGGCCAGCTCGAATTCAGGGAGATGCTTTGGACGATTTTCCCCTAATTTGAACTGATTGGTCGGGACGGTCGTGAGATCAGCCTGGACGATCAAGCCAATTTTCAATCGTCCAGTCTGCATTCAGGGCGATGCTCTGGCCGATCTTCTGAGATTTGTACTGATCAGCCAGGCCGATGTCCATATCGGCCTGAACAATATTGTCGGCAACTTGTAATTAATGAGCTCCTTTGAAGCTCTTCTATTTAAGAGCTCTTGTTCAACGTTTTGAACAATTGTTTGCTGCTGTCTTGACCTGAGAAGGCCTTGAGGAGAGAAAGAGAGAGAGGGAGAGAGAGAGGATCTTGTGAGTGGGAGCTTATGAGGGGATTCATAAGGGTTATTTCAAGGATCGCTCTGATTCTTCTTCATCTAGAGTTTCTCATCCGTGGATGGGTCGATAGTGGTAAGGAGTCAACATCTGATTGTGGTTCTCTGCCAGCTTCAGGAGGAAGAAAAATGAGATAGGTTCTTTGCCTTGCCAGGGTGGTAAAAAGAGGTTCGTTGTAAAGGCTTCTCCGCCTAGTTGTGGGGGCTAAAGGAGAGTCACGATTTTAGTGCAATACTCGGAGGGCGCCTCCGGGGAGTGGACATAGGTCGAGTTGACAGAACTACTATAAATTTTTGTGTTCTTATTTCTTTCTTCCACACTTTAAATTTCCGGGCTTATTTTTCTTGTGGTGTGATTTTGGTTTATGAGATTTTTACTTCTTTGTGAAAAGAATTTTTAAAATACCAATTCACCCCTTCTTGGTTAGCTTGGGCCAGTTCTATAGGGATTAACATCCCTAACGAACTTTCAAGTGGTATCAGAGCAGGATTCATAAAAACTGAGTTTGAAAAATTTTTGAATTTTGATCCATGGCTAACCTTGGGAATCGTAACACTACGGAAGGTTATTTTATTACATGACCTCCCTTGTTTGACAACTTACATTTTGATTTCTGGAAAACCTGCATGTCAACGTTTTTTCAATCTACTGATTATCGCATGTGGATGCTTATCAAAGAAGGTTATTCTCCACCTTCTTGTGAAATTAATGGTGTTAAAACTGAAGTTGCCTTTACTGAATGGACTTTCGATGAATGAGATTTAGCTCAATTGAATGCAAAATGTTTGAACTATTTTTTCTATGCTTTAAAATCTGAAGATTACATGCGTGTCTCCACTTGCAAAACTGGTAAAGAAATTTGGGATAAATTGTGTATCACCTATGAAGGCACTAATGAGGTTAAACAATCCCGTTTGAATATTCTCTTGCATGACTATGAACTTTTTCGTATGAAATCTCTTGAAGCTGTTTCTGACATGTATACTAGGTTTACTCAGATAATTACTTCACTTCATGCATTAGGAAAAGAACTTTAAAACTATGAAAAAGTAAACAAGATTTTGAGATGCTTGCCTTCGTCATATGATGTTAAAATCACTACAATCTCTGAATCTAAGGATTTGAACACTTATTCTATTGATAACTTACTTGGCTCACCCATTGCTTACGAGCAAGGGGTGAATCAAAGAAATCTTGATGCAGGAGAGAAGAAGAAGGAGAAAACAGTTGTATTGAAGGCGCACAAATCAGATTCTGAATCTTCCGGGTCTGAAAGCGATGAAGTTGCCTTCATCACAAGGCAATTCAAAAGCTTTCTAAGGAAGAAATAAAAGCATCATTGGAGAAAAGGTATGGATAATAAACATTCTAAAGGATATTCTGATGTTGTTTGTTATGAATGCAGGAAACCAGAACACATGAGAACTGATTGCTCTACACTTAAAGATCACTCAAGCAAAGAAAAGGGTGAGGAGAAACCTAACTTAAGGAAGGACAAGATGAGAGTACAAAAAGCATTTTGGGCAGATTTGACATCAGACTCATCAGAAACGGAACCAGAAGATGAGACATCAAAATTGTGCTTGATGGCAGATGATAATACTGATCAAGAAGAGGTATGTGAACTTTCCTTCTATCAAATTCTTGAAGTTTCAGAAAACATTCATGCATCATTTCGGAAATTAAAGAAAACACATGCTAGCTTGAAATTAGAATTTTTAAATCTATAAAAAGAGAATGAAATTTTGACTAAAGACCATCAAATGATTGATTCAAATCACATGACTTTACTTGATGAATTTGATGATTTAAATAAAAATCAGTGTGAATTAGTTGAAAAGCATGATGCATTAAAAGTTTCACACACATCACTTGAATCTGATTTTAAGAAGTCTAAGGAGATGGAGAAAATTTTGAGGATTGAAAATAAAGTCTTAAATAGCACTAATTTGAAGATTCAAAATGAATTAGAAACATGAAAGAAAACTAGGATGACACCTACTTTTGATCAATTGCCAAAACCTAGGAAGAGGCATTATAACTCAAACCACTTAAGAAATCCCTTTCCTGGAGTTAGATGTTTTTCATGTGGCATGCTAGGACACATCGCACACACTTGTACAGTTCACCATAGTACAAATTGGGTGTGGAGACCTAAGGTGCATGATCCACAGCATGCAACATATGTATTGCATTCTACTCTTCATAAGAAGGAACCCAAACCTACTAGGGTTCCTAAATCTAACATCTGGTAATTTTGCAGGAGGGCTCTCACAAAAGACCTCGTGAGAGTATGTGGTACCTGGACAGTGGATGCTCTCGACATATGACTGGTGATGCCAACAAGTTTGTTGTACTAGAGTCCAGGACTTGAGGCAAGGTTACTCTTGGAGACTACACTACTAAGAAGGTGGTAGGCGCAGGTATAATTGGTAATTCCAAGAATATTATGATTGAAAATGTTTTGCTTGTAGATGGATTGAAGCACAACTTGTTCAGCATCAGTCAACTCTGTGACAAAGGCTTCATCGTGCAATTCTTTGCAAATTCATGCATTTTAAGTCTAAGTAACAACACTATTTTGCAGGGAAAGAGGATCAACAATGTCTACATGCTTGATTTAAATAACATTGAATATGCTGCTTCATTTTGCTTAAAAACTGTGATTAATGATTCTTGGTTATTGCACCGGAGACTTTGTCATGCAAGTATGAAAACCCTTAGGAAAGTGACCCAAAAAGACCTAGTTAGAGGTGTCCCCAAACTCAAGTTTTCAAAAGACCACCTTTGTGATGCCTGTGAACTAGGAAAGCAAGTCCACTCCACCTTTCACCCCATTAAGGACATTAGCACCTCTAGACCTTTAGAAGTGTTAGAATAGTTGCTATTTGAATGATTTATATTTTAGCAACTTTTATAGTTTTGATGATTCCAAACATTATTGTTCAAATGTGTAGTTATCTCCTAACAATTTTAGAAGATTTGCATTTGCTCTTGTGTGTACTAACATTTTAGGAAAATCAGACTCCAGACTACGATAACTTCAAATCAAATTCAACATGAGATATTTTGTTAATTTGAAGTTTGCAATTTTTTCTTTGAATTAAATTTTGAAAGGGAGTGATTGTAATTGAGTGAATAAAAAACTTTCATACACACATAAGGAGATCTTAAAATTTTATACTGATCGTACGGGACGATATTTTATCGTACTGGACGATCCGTCAATTATCTCCTATAGAGCACATGGAACGCATAGGAACTTGCTCGAAAAAAAAAAAAATTTTCTAAGTCCTATTCGTCCAGGACGAAATTAATTATCGTCCCGGACGATTGACTCTCTGTAAAATTTTCGTCCAGATGAATTTTATTATCGTACGAGGCGACCGGTCCTCTGGAAAAATTTTGTCCAGACGAAATTAAATATCGTACCGGACGATCAGGTCTCTGGAAAATTTTCGTCCATACGAAAATAAATTATCGTCCGTGGCGATTGGTCCTCTGAAATATTTTCGTCCAGACGAAATAAATAATCGTCCAGGACGATCTGATCTCTGGAAAATTTTCGTCCAGACGAACAAATTTTCGTCCAAACGATTACTCGACTTAGAACAGTTTTCAGCAGTTTCTAGAACCGACCTAGTAATAACCGTTCGTACTGGACGAACCTAGTTCGTACAGGACGATCAGCTGTACGAAGTCATTTCATACACATATTCAAATAGGGTCGTTTCAGATCGTTTAAGTAAAATCGTCTAGGACGATCACAGATCGTACTGGACGATCCATTGCGTACAGAATTGGAAACTTGCAGTTTTTGGGCGGTTTTTCTTGTCTTTTCTATAAAAGGTCCAAATTAGACTTCCACCCAATCTTTTTGTCATTTGATCTTCGTGCCTCTTGAGAGAATAGCCAAGGAGAGAGTGGAAGAGAGCATTCAAAGGAGGATTCCTACCACTGGAGCGAGAAGGCTTCACTTGGATTACAAAGGTAAGAGTCTCTACTTGTGAAATTGGATTTCTTCACTTTTTTCCTTCTTCCTTCTAGATTCTTGTAAGAAGATCAGTCAAGGAGATCCGGTTCTCTACCGACACTTGGAGAGTGTGAACAGCCGAAGGGTTCTCTGCCTACAGTTGGAGAGTGTGAACAGCGGAAATGTTCTCTGCCTACACTTTGAGAGTGTGAACAGCCGTAGGGTTCTCTGCCCACACTAGGAGAGTGTAAAAGGACGAAGGTTCTCTGTCAGCATTGTGGATTATGTAAAAGGACTACGGTTCTCTGCCTCACAAAGATAGTGGTGAAAAGAGTGTGTTGTAAAGGCTTCTCCGCCTTACTGTGAGTGCTAAAGGAGAGTCACTATTGGTTTTAGTGCAATACTCATAGGGTGCCTCTGAGGAGTGGATGTAGGTCTGGTTATAGACCGAACCACTATAAATCTGGTGTCATTTACTTTATTATTTTTACGTTTCCGCACTTTAAATTTCAGTTTTAACAACTCTGTGGTTGAAAAATATTTTTCTACAAACTTTAAAAGAAAATTTTATTTCGGTTTAACTTAATCTTTAAAAGAGGGTTTAAAATTTTTAAAACTACCAATTCACCCCCCTCTTGGTAGCCGTGGGACATTTACTTAGGCTTAACAACCTAATTACTGGACTCAACAAGTGGTATCAGAGCTTAGTTTCAAAATCATAAGTTTGAACTACTTTTTGATTAACGTAGATGGATATATTTGGAAACCGGAACACACCTGAGGATTACTCTATTACTAGACCTCAACTATTTGACAATATTCCTTTTGATTTTTGGAAAACACGCATGTCTACTTTCTTACAGTCACTTGATTATCGCATGTGGATGCTAGTCCAGGAATGTTACTCAAAACCAACTAGATTAGTTGATGGAATTAGGGTAGAAACACCCTATGCAGATTGTACTATTGATGAACATGACTTAGCACAATTAAATGCGAAATGTTTAAATAGCTTCTTTTGTGCTTTAAAATTTGAAGACTACATGCGAGTTTCCACTTGTAAAAGCGGAAAGAACATATGGGATAGACTTTGTATAACTTATGAAGGGACAAATGAGGTTAAGCAATCAAGACTCAATATCTTGTTACATGACTACGAATTATTTTGCATGAAACCTAATGAATCTATTTCAGACATGTACACAAGATTCACTCAAATTGTCACCTCTTTGCATGCACTTGGTAGGGAATTAACTAATGCTGAAATGGTCAATAAAATTCTTTGTTGTTTACCTACTGCATACGATGCTAAAATTACTGCAATTACAGAGTCTAAAGATCTAAACATTTATTCCATTAACAATCTTCTTGGTTCACTCATTGCTTACGAGCAAGGAGTAAGTCAAAGAAAGATTGATGCAGGTGAACCAAGAAAGGACAAGAATATTGCACTGAATGTAGAAGAGTCCGAAAGTGAACACTCACAACTTGAGGATGAAGACGATATTGCACTGATGACTAGACAATTCAGAAGCTTTTTAAAGAGGAAGCAGAAGAGACGCCAGCAATGGAATAGAGGTAAGTATAATAGAAATGACAAGTTTTCTAATGAAGTGATTTGTTATGAATGCAAGAAACCAGGTCATATAAAGACTGATTGTCCAAAACTCAAAGCCACTCCTAGCAAGGAGAAGGTAGAGGAGAAACCAATGGTAAAGAAGGGCCAGAAGAAGTTTCAAAAGGCTTTTTGGGCAGACTCAGCTTCAGACTCATCTGAGACTGAAAAAGAAGAAGAAGTCACCAACCTTTGCTTGATGGCAGATAATGCTAAACAATCAGATCAAGAAGAGGTATGTGATTTAACCTATAATGAATTGTTTGAAGTTTCTGAACACATGCATGATGCATATAGGAAAATGAAAAAGATGCATGTTAGTGTAGTTTTAGAATTGGAAGAGCTTAACAAGGAACACGAAATCCTTAGGAAAGATCATGCTTTAATTGATAACAACCACATGAAACTACTTGATGAATATGATGACTTGAATAAAAATTTTGAGAATTTAAAATCATCCTATGCTGAACTTGAAAAAGAATTTAAGAATTTTAAGGATGAATCTGAGAGCAAGACATATAGAATCAATTATACCAATCGAATCTTGGAAGATATGAATTCATTTTACAAACTCACTATAAGAGCTCTCGAGGATAATAGGAATCCCCCCAAACTTGAAGATTTTACAAATCCTAAATATTATCCTAAATTCATGAAATCCCTTAGAAGACAATCATATGAAAGAAAACATAGGAATATTTTTCCTAATGTTAAATGTAACAATTGTGGATTTTTGGGACATATATCTCACACCTGCACTTTAAAGATGAAAACTAATTTGGTGTGGAGAACTAAGATGCATAAACCTAGATATATCATACATGTATCTGATTATAAATTTCATAAGGGTGAACCCAAACTAGTTTGGGTTCCCAGGTCTAACATTTGGGATTTTTGCAGGAATACTCTCACATAAGACCTCGTGAGAGTATATGGTACCTAGACAGCGGATGTTCAAAGCACATGACTGGAGATACTGCTCAATTCATAACGCTGGAAGCCAGGAGTGGAGGCAAGTTCACACTTGGAGATAATACCACAAAGAAAGTGGTTGGATCAGGTATGATTGGAAATTTGAAAAACTTTTTCATAGACAATGTGTTATTAGTTGAAGGCTTAAAACATAATTTGCTTAGCATAAGTCATCTATGTGATTAGGGCTATAATGTAAAATTTTTACCTACTAGATGCATAATTAGCCTAAATGGGAAAATTGTTTTAAATGGAAAAAGGGTAAACAATGTCTACATGCTAGATTTAAATTGTATTCAATCTCCTACTGCTTTTTGTTTGAAAACTGTTTCTGATGAATCATGGCTTTGCATTAGGAGACTTTGTCATTCTAGTATGAAAAATCTTAGAAGAATTACCCAAAAGAATTTGGTGAGAGGAATACCTAAACTAGACTTTACAAAGGACCATCTATGTGATGCATGTCAATTAGGAAAACAAGTAAAGTCATCTTTTAAGTCCAATAAAGATCTTAGGACCAGTAAACCTTTAGAAATTCTACACATGGATCTTTTTGGACTTGTAAGCACTGTAAGTCTAGGAGGAAAGGTATATGGATTTGTTATAGTAGATGATTTTTCAAGATTCACCTGGGTTAAATTTCTTTTTCATAAGAGTGAATAATTTGAGGAATTCAGAAATTTTTCAACTTGGATACAAAGAAAATTAGGATGTGAAATAATTTCTATACAAAGTGATCATGGAGGAGAATTTGAAAATGAAAGATTTGAAAATTTCTGTAAAAAAAAAGGGATTGATCACAATTTTTCTGCATCTACAACTCCTCAACAAAATGGAGTAGTTGAAAGGAAGAACAGAACATTAATAGAAGCCGCCCGAGCAATATTAGTAGAATACTCGCTTCCTAGATATTTTTGGGCTGAGGCGGTTAGCACTACATGCTATGTTCTGAATAGGGTGAATGTGAGATCAAATTTGAATAAAACACCCTATGAGTTACTAAAAGGTAGAACACCAAATTTGTCTCATTTGCATGTATTTGGTTGCAAGGTGTTCATACATAATAATGGAAAATCTGCCTTAGGAAAATTTGATCCAAAATCAGATGAAGGAATTTTTGTTGGATATTCAAGTGTTGGAAAATCTTATAGAGTATTCAACAAAAGAACTTTAGTCATTGAAGAAACCACACATGTTGTATTTGATGAAAATGGAAACATGGAAGAGCCAAATGTTGTTGAAGAAGAAATTGAAGAAAACTCCCAAAAGATTGATAGATTAAATTTGAAAGAAAATGTGGAAGAAAATTTAGAAAGAGAAGACCCTTTGCCTAGAGATTTGAGATTTTCTAAAAACCACCCAAAGGAATTGATTATAGGTGAACCAAGTGAGGGTGTTAGAACTAGGCGTGGATTAAACAAGGAAGTCAATCATTCAGCCTTTATTTCAACTATTGAACCCACTAACATTGATCAAGCACTTTCTGATGAATTTTGGATATTGGCCATGCAAGAAGAGTTAAATCAATTTGTAAGAAATAAAGTTTGGGAACTAACTACAAGGCCAAAAGATCAAAGTATTGTTGGAACCAAGTGGGTGTTTAAAAATAAAATGAATGACTCAGGAGTAGTCATTAGAAATAAGGCTAGATTAGTAGCTAAGGGGTATAATCAAATTGAAGGAATTGATTTTGAGAAAACTTTTTCCCCTGTAGCTAGACTTGAAGCAATTAGGGTTTTACTAGCCTTTGCCTGTTTTAAAGGTTTTAAATTGTTTCAAATGGATGTCAAAAGTGCCTTTTTAAATGGGGTAATTGAGGAAGATGTTTTTGTAGAACAACCTCCAGGTTTTGAAAATTCTAAATTTCCAAATCATGTTTTCAAATTAAAAAAGGCATTATATGGATTGAAACAGGCACCTAGGGCTTGGTATGAGAGGTTGAGCACCTTCCTACTTGAAAGATCTTTTGAAAAAGGAAGTGTGGATACAACTCTCTTTTTAAGAAAAATTAGAAAGAATATACTTATTGTTCAAATTTATGTGGATGATATCATCTTTGGATCTTCAAATAAACATCTTTGTGATGATTTTTCTAAAACAATGAGTAGTGAATTTGAAATGAGTCTAATGGGAGATTTAAATTACTTTCTAGGATTTAGCATTAAGCAACTTGAGGAAGGTACTTTTCTTAGTCAAACTAAATATATTAAGGACATCCTCAAAAAATATGAAATGGACAATGCTAAACCTGTTAGTACACCAATGAGTTCTTCAATTCAGTTGGATAAGGACCTTAAGAGAAAATCTGTTGATCAAAAGAAATTTAGAGGGATAATTGGATCTTTACTTTACTTGACTGCTAGCCGACCAGATATTATGTTTAGTGTTTGCTTATGTGCTAGATTTCAATCAGATCCAAAAGAATCGCATTTGACATCAGTAAAAAGGATTTTAAGATATCTACTAGGAACTCAAAACTTAGGGATTTGGTATCCTAAGTTTAGCTCTTCATTTGAAATTATTGGTTACTCAGATTCTGACTTTGCAGGCTGTAGAGTGGATAGGAAAAGCACTTCTGGAACATGTCAATTCATTAGTTTCATGGTCTAGTAGAAAACAAAATTCAGTGGTACTATCTACTGCAGAAGCAGAATACATTGCATTAGGAAGTTGTGTGACACAAGTACTTTGGTTAAAACAACAGTTGATTGATTTAGGATTAACTATAGGCACTATTCCAATTTATTGTGACAATACTAGTGCTATTTGCATTTTCAAAAATCCTATTCAACATTCTAGAACCAAACACATTGATATAAGGCATCATTTCATAAGGGATCATGTATCCAAAGGAGAAATTGAACTCATACATGTTTCAACTGAAAATCAACTTGCAGACATTTTTACAAAACCTTTAGCCTTTGATACCTTCAGTACTTTAAGAACAAGGCTTGGTGTTATTGATTTGAATGCCTAAACAAAATGTCTTTGCAACATTGATATTTGTTGTGTTTTGTTTTTGATTTAATGAAATTTTGTGTGTTTTTGAATGAATTGTTTTTTATCTATGGTTTTGTTTTATGTTTTCTGTGTTTTTGTATATGTTTAGTTTGTTTTTCTTAATTTAAAAAAAAAAAACAAAATTTAAATTTTTTTTGGAGGCAATCATTCTGGACGAAGATGGTTTCGTACGGGACGATATGTGAAAGAACAGTTTGCGCAATTTTTTAACCGTTTTGAGAGCAGTTTTTAATTAGATCGTCTGTACGATCGAAAGATCATCCAGGACGAAAATTTTCTTTTCTCAAACGTCGGGACGATTGAATGCAGCGGTTGAGAGGATAAGACATTTATTAATATGAACTTCGTCTGTACGAAGTTTTAGTTCGTCCAGACGAACATGTGTCGGTTCATTGTAGGGGACGGTTTTCAAGAGACATTAAAACGATTTACTTTTTGATCGTCTGTACGAAAATTTTTTGTCTGTACGATCGGTCAAGTCAAAAAGCCTGTACGAAGGGACGCATCGTAAGTTGTGTTGATTACGAAAAGCCATTACATTTTGGACGAATTGGATTGTCTGTACGAAATTATTTTGTCCAGACGAACGATGACTTTTCATCCAGGACGAATATTTTCGTCTAGGACGAACGTATCGTTTTTCTTTAAATATGAAGGCTTTCTAACTTAACAATCACACTTCCAAACTTCATTTTCAATCCCTTTCTACTTCAAATCAACAATGGCCTCCTCAAGCAAGAGACAAAAGGTGTTGGTGAAGAAACCAAATAGGAATGCCCCAGACAACTTTCTTTCTAAGGCGAATGAGGAATCTTTTCCTCGTTTTGCATCCGCCAAAATCACTCCCTCTCGCATTCTAATTCAAACTGAGTTGAAATTTCGGGTAATGCACCTCTTCGCCTCAACCCAATTTCATTTCATTCTTTCTCTCGTCCACTTCTATAATAAGCAAACCTACCACTACTTTATAGCGAACATGAGTTTTAATTCTGACCACTCCACCATTAGTTCTTATGTTTTTAAATAAAAAGGTGAGATCACCAAGCACGACCTTGGTGCATTTTTAAACTTAAGAACTGAGGGATATAGAGCCAATACCCTAATGAATGAAAAGAAATTCGAATGGTATGAAGTCAATAGGGTGATTAGAGAAATTGGCTTAACCTATTATGTTGCTAGAGTTTCTGGAATGACCAAAAATGCCCGAATCATCCAGCATATCCTTCGATCCTCAATCATTCCTAAAGCTGGTGATAGGATTAACATTACTCCTCTCCTTTCTTCTCTAACCTTTTTAATTATGGAAGGACATCCTATTGACGAAGCCCAACTTATCATAGATCATATCTATGGGCTTTAAGAAATAGGACATGCAGATCAGAAGAGGAAGAAGAACATTTCATTAGGACACTTAATCACTTATATTTTGGAAAAGAAATACAACATAGTGCATCTTGATGAAGAATACGAAGAGCCTGTTTACTATAATGATGCATCATTCAGATTGCTCTTCAAGGAGGAAAAAGGAAAAGCACATGCCAGTACTTCAGAAGAGGAGGAAGAAGAAGGAGTGCAAGCCTCTGCTCCTCAATCAGATTATCAGAATCTGATTGAAAGATTTGATAGATTAGAGACTCACATTGATCAAAGGTTTGATCAATTTGATGCTCAACTTATGCAACAGCAACAAGACATTGGTAATATTAGAGATGAAGTACATGAAATTAATACCAATGTAATGTTGATGGCCTCCTACTTCAACCTTTTCGGCGGCATTCCTCCTCCTCCTCCAGAACAGTAGAGTTGTTGTATTTGTTTTATATTTTTATTGTATCTGTTTAATTGTTAAGTGTTTGTGTTTATGTTGTTTTTTCTTTTTAAGTTCAAAGTATTTTTTTTATGTAATCCGTTCATTAATATCAATGAAAGTTGTTATGTCTTTTCAAATTTGATTTGTTTTTGGAATGTGGTTAATGTTTATGAATTTCATTAGTATTATTTAATCTTCATAGTGCTTAAATTTTATTGTAATTTGAGATTATCTATATTAGAAAATCTAGTCTTTCTAAATTTATAAGTTGTTTATAACTTGTTGTAATTAGAACTTTTAAATTCATGTCTATTCATTTAGACTACATAAAAGTTAATATTACTATTGCAATTTAGATGTTTTTCTTATTTTATATTTCTATGCTCAAGTGATATTTATGCACTTAGAAATATTTGAAATTTTAGATTATAGATTTTGGAAAGAAGTAGTCTCAATTACTCTTGAACATTGTACAAAATGTACAAAAATCAAAAGGAATTCACAAAGATTTGCAAAGTGAAAAAGAGGCACAAAATAAGCCCAACCAAGAAAAAAAATGCACAAAAATGTGCCCCAAAATTTTGAAAAAGATGCGCAAAGCGCCACATGTGGTAATTCTCTTCTTTCCAAATTCGTTCAATCTCTTAATTCAAATTGATCTTATGTTCATTTATATTCTATTGAACTTTGAAATATAGAATTTTTATACATCTCTCTTGTAATGATTTTCTATAGTCAAATGTCTAAATTGAATCATGTCTTTGATAAATTATTCTTACTTACAATGTTATATCACTTCTTAAATTTTATGAATTTCTATGATTGACCTAATATCTTTAGTTTAAAATTGCATGCCCTTTGTCAATCATCATTTAGATTAAATTTTAAAAATGAATTTCATATAATTACTTACATTTCTTGTCTATTTCTTCTTCACTTTTTGTTGCTGTCAAAAAGGGGGAAAAATTATTGTGTTTTTCTGTTTTGATTATTCTGTTCTATTTGCAAGTTTTTTTTTTAACTTTGTAGTTGTTTGTGTTAAAATTTTTGAAAAACAAAAATATTGTTCTTTATGCCTCCTTATTTTAATGTACTTATCAATTCAGGGGGAGTTTAGGAGATAGGAGATTTGTTTAACTTGAAACCAAACAATAATTGTTTTGCCATCATCAAAAAGGGGGAGATTGTTAGAATAGTTGCTATTTGAATGATTTATATTTTAGCAACTTTTGTAGTTTTGATGATTCCAAACATTATTGTTCAAATGTGTAGTTATCTCCTAAAAATTTTAGAAGATTTGCATTTGCTCTTGTGTGTACTAACATTTCAGGAAAATCAGACTCCAGACTACGATAACTTCAAATCAAATTCAACATGAGATATTTTGTTAATTTGAAGTTTGTAATTTTTTCTTTGAATTAAATTTTGAAAGGGAGTAATTGTAATTGAGTGAATAAAAAACTTTCACACACATATAAGGAGATCTTAAAATTTTATACTGATCGTACGGGACGATATTTTATCGTACTGGACGATCCGTCAGTTATCTCTTATAGAGCACATGGAACGCATAGGAACTTGCTCGAAAAAAAAAAAAATTTTCTAAGTCCTATTCATCCAGGACGAAATTAATTATCGTCCCGGACGATTGGCTTTCTGTAAAATTTTCGTCCAGACGAATTTTATTATCGTACGAGGTGACCGGTCCTCTGGAAAAATTTCGTCCATACGAAATTAAATATCGTACCGGACGATCAGGTCTCTGGAAAATTTTTGTCCATACGAAAATAAATTATCGTCCGTGGCGATTGGTCCTCTGAAATATTTTCGTCCAGATGAAATAAATAATCGTCAAGGACGATCTGATCTCTGGAAAATTTTCGTCCAGACGAACAAATTTTCGTCCAAACGATTAACCGACTTAGAACAGTTTTCAGCAGTTTCTAGAACCGACCTAGTAATAACCGTTCGTACTGGACGAACCTAGTTCGTACAGGACGATCAGCTGTACGAAGTCATTTCGTACACATATTCAAATAGGGTCGTTTCAGATCGTTTAAGTAAAATCGTCCAGGACGATCACAGATCGTACAGGACGATCCACTGCGTACAGAATTGGAAACTTGCAGTTTTTGGGCGGTTTTTCTTGTCTTTTCTATAAAAGGTCCAAATTAGACTGCCACCCAATCTTTTTGTCATTTGATCTTCGTGCCTCTTGAGAGAATAGCCAAGGAGAGAGTGGAAGAGAGCATTCAAAGGAGGATTCCTACCACTGGAGCGAGAAGGCTTCACTTGGATTACAAAGGTAAGAGTCTCTACTTGTGAAATTGGATTTCTTCACTCTTTTCCTTCTTCCTTCTAGATTATTGTAAGAAGATTAGTCAAGGAGATCCGGTTCTCTGCCGACACTTGGAGAGTGTGAACAGCCGAAGGGTTCTCTGCCTACACTTGGAGAGTGTGAACAACGGAAAGGTTCTCTGCCTACACTTGGAGAGTGTGAACAGCCGTAGGGTTCTCTGCCCACACTAGGAGAGTGTAAAAGGATGAAGGTTATCTGCCAGCACTGTGGATTGTGTAAAAGGACGACGGTTCTCTGCCGCACCGGGATAGTGGTGAAAAGAGTGTGTTGTAAAGGCTTCTCCGCCTTGCTGTGAGTGCAAAAGGAGAGTCACTATTGGTTTTTGTACAATACTCAGAGGGTGCCTCTGAGGAGTGGATGTAGGTCTGATTATAGACCGAACCACTATAAATCTAGTGTCATTTATTTTATTGTTTTTACATTTCTGCACTTTAAATTTCAGTTTTAACAACTCTGTGGTTGAAAAACATTTTTCTACAAACTTTAAAAGAAAATTTTATTTCGGTTTAACTTAATCTTTAAAAGAGGGTTTAAAATTTTTAAAACTACCAATTTACCCCCCTCTTGGTAGCCGTGGGACATTTACTTAGGCTTAACAACCTAATTACTGGACTCAATAAGAAGTCCTTCACATGAATTTATTTGGACCCATTAGCACTGCCAGCCTGGGAGGGAAAGTCTATGGATTTATGATTGATTATGACTATTCGAGGTTCACTTGGACTAGATTTCTTTCACATAAAAATGAGTCTTTTGAGGAGTTTAAAACATTTTTTACTTGGATTCAGAAAAAGCTAGGTTGTGAGATTTTGACCATCTATAGTAATCATGGGGGAGAGTTTGAGAATAAAAGATTTGAAGATTTTTGTGAGGACAAGGGGATTAGCTACAATTTTTCAGCTCCTAAGACCCCTCAGCAGAACGGGGTAGCTGAAAGGAACAACCGGACCTTGGTGGAAGCTGCTAGAGCCATGCTTGCTGAGTATTCACTTCCAAAATACTTTTGGGCTGAAGCGGTTAACACAGCTTGTTATGTGTTGAATAGGGTGAATGTTACAGCCAAATTAGAAAAGACACCCTATGAGATCCTTAAGGGTAGGACACCAAATCTTTCCCACCTTCATGTCTTTGGTTGTAAGGTTTTTATTCACAACAATGGGAAGTCTCACTTGGGAAAATTTGATCCTAAATCTGATGAAGGAGTATTCTCAGGATATTCTAGTGTTTGGAAGTTTTTTAGGGTGTTTAACAAGAGAACTTTGATGGTGGAAGAGACAACCCATGTAGTATTTGATGAGTCTGATCCTAAGAAATATGGAGTAGAAGATGATGATGTTGGAGAGATTACAAGTGGAGTAGAAAATTTGGGGAAGGGGATAGATAACCAAAATAGTGAAGGAGTAGGAGAAGTCACCCAAGGATTAGAAAGTTTTGAATTGGATGAAAGGGTTGAACCTTCACACACTTTGCCTAGAGATTGGAGATACGCAACAAGTCACCCCAAGGATTTGATTTTAGGAGACCCTTCTAGTGGAGTTAAGACTAGACATGGACTTAGGAAGGAGGTGAACCACTCTGTCATTATCTCAATGACTGAACCCACCACCATAAACCAAGCCCTTACTGATGAGTTTTGGATTTTAGCAATGCAAGAAGAATTGAATAAATTTGTTAGGAATAATGTTGGGAGCTTGTAGAAAGACCTAAGGGATAAAGTGTAGTTGGGACAAAGTGGGTCTTTAAGAACAAGGTGAATGATTTAGGAGTGGTGGTTAGGAATAAAGCAAGATTAGTGGCTAAGGGGTATAACCAAATAGAAGGGATAGACTTTGAGGAGACTTTTGCCCCTGTAGCTAGATTGGAAGCCATTAGAGTGCTATTAGCCTTTGCCTGTTATAAAAGATTTAAGCTTTTTCAAATGGATGTCAAGAGTGCCTTTTTAAATGGGGAAATAAAAGAAGATGTGTTTGTAGAACAACCCCCAGGTTTTGAGAGTTCCCAATTTTCAAATCATGTTTTTAAATTAAAAAAGGGTTTGTATGATTTAAAGAAGGCACCAAAAGCTTGGTATGAGAGGCTTAGCACATTCTTACTAGAGAAGGAGTTTGTCAAGGGGAGCGTAGACACCACCCTTTTTCTTAGAAAAGTTGGAGATGTGACAAAAAGACTTTAAACATTATAAATACAAGATAGATTTGCTTAAGCAAGCTTAAGAAAAGATCTTAATTTCATACACAATCTTTAATTTGAAATAGATTTTTGATTAGAAAGAAAAACTATGCCACTAAAATAGGTTAGAGAAAGAGACACAATCACAAAATATTTTTACCATCTAAGAGATTGAGAGATGAAAAACATTGACTATAAATTTTCAAAAACAAGGGCATGGAATATGTTATCATTGCAGCGATAATTTTGAAAACTAAGTAAGAAAAAAAACAAAAGCAAGTAAAACACACAAAAAAAACTAAACATAAAAAATAAAAGCAAAAGAAAGTAACTAAAAGATCAAGTTTGATGCATTTATGTCAATCACACCCAATCTGGTCCTTAAAGAACTGAAAGTGTTGAAGGCCAGTGGTTTAGTAATGATGTCAGCCAATTGATTTTCAGTTGTCACATGATGTAACTCAATGTCTCCCTTAGTCACATGATCTCTAATGAAGTGATGCCTAATGTCAATGTGCTTAGTACTTGAATGATGGATAGGATTCTTAGAGATGCATATGGCACTAGTGTTGTCACAAAAGATTGAGATGGTGCCTACAGGTAATCCTAAATCCAATATCTATTATTTCAACCAAAGGACTTGGGCCACACAACTTCCAAGAGTGATGTACTCAGCTTCAGCAGTGGAAAGTGCAACAGAGTTTTGCTTCCTACTAGACCAAGAGACCAAAGATTATCCAATGAATTAACAAGTTCCTGAAGTGCTTTTTCTATCCACCTTGCATCCTGTAAAATCAGAGTCAGAAAATTTAATAATCTCAAAAGAAGTGCTGTGTCTAGGGTACCAAATCCCTAAGCCTTGTATCCCCAAAAGGTATCTAAAAATTCTCTTAACAGCAGTAAGGTGAGACTCCTTAGGGTCATCTTGAAATCTAGTATAAAGACAAATACTAAACATAATATCAGGTCGGCTCGCAGTCAAGTAAAATAAAGATCCAATCATGCCTCTATACTTCTTCTAATCAACAGACTTACCACTTGGGTCCTTATCCAATGGAGCACTAGAAGTCATGGGAGTGTTAATTGGCTTGGCTTTGTCCATCTCATACTTTTTCAAAATGTCCTTTATGTATTTTGATTGATTTAAAAAGGTTCCATCTTCTAATTTTTTTATGCTAAACCCCAAAAAGTAGGACAAGTCTCCCATCAAACTCATCTCAAACTCTCTACTCATTATTTTAGAAAAATCATCACACAATTTCTTATTAGAAGATCCAAAGAGTATATCATCCACATAAATCTAAATAATGAGTAAATCATCTCCAACTCTCCTAAGAAAAAGGATGGTGTCTACGCTCCCCTTGACAAAATCCCTCTCTAGCAAGAATGTGCTAAGCCTCTCATACCAAGCTCTAGGTGCCTGCTTTAAACCATATAAAGCCTTTTTTAATTTAAACACATGATTTGAAAATTGAGAACTCTCAAAACCTGGAGGTTGTTCTACAAAAACATCTTCTTTTATTTCCCCATTTAAAAATGCACTCATGACATCCATTTGGAAAAGCTTAAATCCTTTATAACAGGTAAAGGCTAATAGCACTCTAATGGCTTCCAATCTAGCTACAAGGGCAAAAGTCTCTTAAAAATCTATCCCTTCTATTTGATTGTACCCCTTAGCCACCAATCTTGCTTTATTTATTACCACCACTCCTGAATCATTCACTTTGTTCTTAAAGACCCACTTTGTTCCAACTACACTTTGTCCTTTAGGTCTTTCCACAAGTTCCCAAACATCATTCCTAAAAAATTGATTCAACTCTTCTTGCATTGCTAAAATCCAAAACTCATCAGAAAGGGCTTGGTTAATGGTGGTGGGTTCAGTCATAGAAATAAAGGCAGAGTGGTTCACCTCCTTCCTAAGTCCATGTCTAGTCTTAATTCCACTAGAAGGGTCTCCTAAGATCAAATCCTTGGGGTGACTAGTAGAGTATCTCCAATCTCTAGGCAAAGTGTGTGAAGTTTCTCCCCTTTCATCAAAGTTTTCTATTCCTTGGGTGACTCCTACTCCTCTATCACTTAGGTGCTCGCTCTCCTTCCCCAAAATTTCTAACCCACTTATAATCTCTCCAACATCATCATCTTCTACTCCATATTTCTTAGGATCATACTCATTAAAAACTACGTGGGTTATTTCTTCCACCATCAAAGTTCTTTTGTTAAACACCCTAAAAGACTTCCCAACACTAGAATATCCCAAAAATACTCCTTCATCAGATTTAGGATCAAATTTTCCCAAGTGAGACTTCCCATTGTTATGAATAAAAACCTTACAACCAATGACATGAAGGTGAGAAAGATTGGGTGTCCTACCCTTAAAGATCTCATAGGGAGACTTCTCTAATTTGGCTCTAACATTCACCCAATTCAACACATAACAAGCTGTGTTAACCGCTTCAGCCCAAAAGTATTTTGGAAGTGAATACTCAGCAAGCATGGCTCTAGCGGCTTCCACCAAGGTCCGGTTCTTCCTTTCAGCTACCCCATTATGCTGAGGGGTCCTAGGGGCTGAAAAATTTTGGCTAATCCCCTTGTCCTCACAAAAATCTCCAAATCTTTCATTTTCAAACTCTCCCCCATGATCACTATGGATGGTCAAAATCTCACAACCTAGTTTCTTCTGAATCCAAGTAGAAAAAAGTTTTAAACTCCTCAAAAGACTCATTTTTATGTGAAAGAAATCTAGTCCAAGTGAACCTCGAGTAGTCATCAAAAATCACAAAACCATAGGCTTTCCCTCCCAAACTAGCAGTGCTAATGGGTCCAAAGAAATCCATGTGAAGTACTTCTAAAGGTCTAGAGGTGCTAATATCCTTAATGGGGTGAAAAGAGGAGTGGACATGCTTTCCTAGTTGACAGGCATCACAAAGGTGGTCTTTTGTAAACTTAAGTTTGGGGACACCTCTAACTAGGTCCTTTTGGGTCACTTTCCTAAGGGTTTTCATACTAGCATGACAAAGCATCCTGTGCCACAACCAAGAATCAAGAATCACAGTTTTTAAGCAAAAAGAAGTAGCACATTCAATGTTATTTAAATCAAGCATGTAGACGTTGTTGATCCTCTTTCCCTGCAAAATAGTGTTGTTACTTAAACTTACAATGCATGAATCCGCGAAGAATTGCACGATGAAGCCTTTGTCACATAATTGACTGATGCTGATCAAGTTGTGCTTCAATCCAGCTACAAGCAAAACATTTTCAATCATAAGGTTCTTGGAATTACCAATTATACCTGCTCCTACCACCTTCATGGTGGTGTTGTCTCCAAGAGTAACCTTGCCTCCAGTCCTGGACTCTAGTACAACAAACTGGCTAGCATCACCAGTCATATGTCGAGAGCATCCACTGTCCAGGTACCACATACTCTCACGAGGTCTTTTGTGAGAGCCTTCCTGCAAAATTATCAAATATTAGATTTAGGAACCCAAGCAGGTTTGGGTTCCTTCTTATGAAGAGAAGAATGCAATGCATGTGTGATATATTATGGATTATGCACCTTAGGTCTCCACACCCAATGTGTACTATGGTGAATCGTGCAAGTGTGTGAGATGTGTCCTAGCATGCCACATGAAAAACATCTAACTCCAGGAAAGGGATTTCTTAAGTGATTTGAGTTATAATGCCTCTTCCTAGGTTTTGGCAATTGATTAAAAGTAGCAATCATCCTAGTTTTTTTATATGCTTCTAAATCATTTTGAAACTTCAAATTTGTACCTTTTAAAACTTCATTTTCAATCCTCAAATTTTTCTCTATCTCCTTTGACTTCTTAAAATCAGATTCAAGTGATGTGTGTGATATTTTCAATGTATCATGCTCTTCAACTAACTCACCATGATTTTTATTTAACTCATCAAATTCATCAAGTAAAGCCATGTGATTTGAATCAATTGTTTGATGGTTTTTAATCAAAATTTCATGCTCTTTTTGTAGATTTAAGAATTCTAATTTCAAGATAGCATGAGTTTTCTTTAATTTCCTATATGATGCATGAATATTTTCTGAAACTTCAAGAAGTTGATCGTAAGAAAGTTCACATACCTCTTCTTGATCACTTTGATCTTTTCCCATGAAATACAAGTTCGTAGTTTCTTCCTCTAGTTCAGTCTCAGAGGAGTCAGTACCAGATTCTGCCCAAAAGCTCCTTTGATTTTTCTTCTTGTCCTTCCTAGACTTGGCTTTCTCCTCACCTTTTCCTTTGCTTGATTGATCTCTAAGTGTAGGGCAATCAGTTTTCATATGTCCAGGCTTCTTGCATTCAAAACAAATAACATCAGAAGATCCTTTAAAATGTTTATGATCCTTACCTTTTCTCCAACTTTGATGATGCTTTTTGTTTCTTCCTTAGAAAGCTTTTGAATTGCCTTGTGATGAAGGCAATTTCATCGCTTTCAGACCCGGAAGATTCAGAATCCAATTTGTGTGCATTCAATGCAATTGTTTTCTCCTTTTTCTTCTCACCTGCATCAAGATTTCTTTGATTCACCCCTTGCTCGTAAGCAATGAGTGAGCCAAGTAAGTTATCAATAGAATAGGTGTTCAAATCCTTAGATTCAGTGATTGCAGTTATTTAGCATCATAAGACGAAGGCAAGCATCTCAAAATCTTGTTCACTTTTTCATAATTCAAAAGTTCCTTTCCTAGTGCATGTAATGAGGTAACTATCTGAGTAAACCTAGTGTACATGTCAGAAATCAATTCATGAGGTTTCATACGAAAAAGTTCATAGTCATGCAAGAGAAAGTTCAAACGGGATTGTTTAACTTCATTAGTACCTTCATAAGTGATGCACAATTTATCCCAAATTTCTTTACCAGTTTTGCAAGTTGAAACACGCATGTAATCCTAAAATTCCAAAGCACAAAAAAAACAGTTCTAACATTTCGCATTTAATTGAGCTAAATCTCGTTCATCAAAAGTCCATTCAGTAAAAGTAATTTCAGTTTTAACACCATTAATTTCACGAGAAGGTGGAGAATAACCTTCTTGAATAAGCATCCACATGCGATAATCAGTAGATTGTAAAAATGTTGACATGCGAGTTTTTCAAAAATAAAAAGGTAGGTTATCGAATAGGGGAGGCCGGGTAATAGAATCCCCTTCCGTAGTGTTACGATTCCCAAGGTTAGCCATGGATCAAATTCAAAAAGTCTTCAAACTTAAAATTTTCGAATCCCACTCTGATACCACTTGAAAGTTTGTTAGGGATGTTATGCCCTATAGAACTGGCCCAAGCTAACCAAGAGGGGGGGTGAATTGGTAATTAAAAATTTCTTTTCTCAAAGAATAAAAATCACAAACCAAATTCACCACAGAAAAATAACGATGCGGAAATAAAAGTGCGGAAGCAAAAATAAGAACACAGAATTTATAGTGGTTCAGTCAACTCGACCTACATCCACTCCTTGGAGGCACCCTCCAAGTATTGCACTACAAAACATTACTCTCCTTAAGCCCCCACGGCTAGGCGGAGAAGCCCTCACAAGAACCTCCTTTTTACCACACCTGGCAAGGCAGAGAACCTACCTCCTTTTGCTTCCTCCAGAAGCTGGCAGAGAACCAAAACCAAAAGCTAACTCCTTACCTCTACCGACCCTTCCACGGACGAGAAACTCTAGACGAAGAACAAGCAGAGCGATCCTTGAAGCAACTCTTGTGAATCCCCTCACAAGCTCCCCCTCACAAAATCCTCTCTCTCTCCCTCTCTCTCTTTCTCTCCTCAAGGTCTTCTCAGGTCAAGGCAGCAGCCAAAGGTGTTCAAAAATGTTGAACAAGAGCTCTTAAATAGAAGAGCTTCAAAGGAGCTCATTAATTGCAAGTTGCCGACTATATCATCCAGGCCAATATGGAGATCGGCCTGGCCGATCAGTACAAATCAATGAAGATCGGCCAGAGCATCGCCCTGGATGCAAAGCAAGACGATTAAAAATTGGCTTGATCGTCCAGGTCGATCTCACGATCGTCCTGGCCGATCAGTTCAAATCAGAGGAACATTGTCCTGACAATAGCCCTGGATACGAGCTGGCCGATATTTATCGTCCTGAAGTAACTTAAGGTTTTTGACTGGATCATCCTGGCCGATCCTGCGATCGTCCAGGACGATATGATCGTATCAATCATCCTTAATTACTCCCTTGATTTCCTGAATAATTATGGCATAATTTGTGAATATCGTCCAGGACGATCCTATGATCGTCCTGGCCGATAATTTAAAAATACAGTATACCTTAATTATCTATGGCGGCAACTTCTTTCTGTTTTGAGCTTATCGTCCTGGCCGATACACGTATCATCCAGGCCGATATGTTAAAGTCGGCTGCCTTAATTAAGAATCCTTATTTAGACTTTCTGTTTTAAGCCTGATCGTCCAGGTCGATCCAAAAATCGTCCTAACCGATATGAGTAAAAACGGAAATTCTAAGTCTCTCAAGTGTGTGTGTGTGAAGGGTTACTTAGCATCAGTCTCTTTGACCATTACAAGTTGACTCAAGACGTGAAAAACAAAAGTACATACTGACTCAACCCTAAACCTACGCAATCCTGAATTGGCTTCGTCTTGTTTGTCCGATCTTTGATTCCTGAAACGTTAGAAGCAACAAGCTGTCCAAGAGAAATAGTGTTTGTTAATCATCAAAACATAAGCAATGAAAATAGAGTCACGTTTTGCAGTGCAATTCTTGGAGGGTGCCTCCAAGGAGTGGACGTAGGTCGAGTTGACCAAACCACTATTAATTTCTGTGTTCTTATTTTTTCTTCCGCACTTTTATTTCCGCATCATTGTTTTTCTGTGATGATTTTGGTTTGTGATTTTTATTCTTTGAGAAAAGAAATTTTTAATTACCAATTCACCCCCCTCTTGGTTAGCTTGGGCCAGTTCCATAGGGCTTAACATCCCTAACAAACTTTTAAGTGGTATCAGAGCGGGATTCGAAAATTTTAAGTTTGAAAACTTTTTAAATTTGATCCATGGCTAACCTTGGGAATTATAGCACTACGAAAGGGTATTCTATTACCCGACCTCCCCTGTTCGATAACCTACCTTTTGATTTTTGGAAAATTCGCATGTCAACATTTTTATAATCTACTGATTATCGCATGTGGATGCTTATTCAAGAAGGTTATTCTCCACCTTCTCGTGAAATTAATGGTGTTAAAACTGAAGTTACTTTTACTGAATGGACTTTTGATGAACGAGATTTAGCTCAATTAAATGCGAAATGTTTGAACTGTTTTTTTTTTGTGCTTTGAAATCTAAGGATTACATGCGTGTTTTAACTTGCAAAACTGGTAAAGAAATTTGGGATAAATTGTGCATCACTTATGAAGGTACTAATGAAGTTAAATAATCCCGTTTGAACTTTCTCTTGCATGACTACGAACTTATTCATATAAAACCTCATGAATCAATTTCTGACATGTACACTAGGTTTACTCATATAGTTACTTCATTGCATGCACTAGGAAAAGAACTTTCGAATTATGAAAAATTTAACAAGATTTTGAGATGCTTGCCTTCGTCTTATGATGCAAAAATTACTACCATCACTTAATCTAAGTATTTGAACACCTATTCTATTGATAACTTACTTGGCTCACTCATTGCTTACGAGCAAGGGGTGAATCAAAGAAACCTTGATGCAGGTGAGAAGAAAAAGGAGAAAATGATTGCACTAAAGGCGCATAAATCGGATTCTGAATCTTCCGGGTCTGAAAGCGATGAAGTTGCCTTCATTACAAGGCAATTCAAAAGCTTTCTAAGGAAGAAACAAAAGCATCATCAAAGTTGGAGAAAAGGTAAGGATCATAAATATATTAAAGGATCTTCTGATGTTGTTTGTTTTGAATGCAGGAAACCTGAACATGTGAGAGCTGATTGCCCTACACTTCAAGATCATTTAAGCAAAGAAAAGGAAAAAGGTGAGGAGAAAGCCAAGTCAAGGAAGGACAAGAAGAAAATCCAAAGAGGTTTCTGGGTAGAATCTGGTACTGATTCCTCTGAGACGGAACCAGAGGAAGAAACTACAAACTTGTGTTTCATGGGAGAAAACCAAGGTGATGAGGAAGAGATATGTAAACCAACCTATGATGAATTGTTTGAAATTTGTGAAAAAATCCATGCATCATACAAAAAACTTAAGAAGACTCATGCTAGTCTAAAATTAGAACATTCAAATCTACAAAAAGAGCATGAAGTTTTTCTCAAAGATCATGCAACGATTGATTCAAATCACATGGCTCTTCTTGATGAATTTGATGAGTTGAACAAAAAGCATTTGGAATTAGTTGATGAACATAATGCATTAAAAGCTTCACACACCTCACTTAAGGTTGATCTTAAGAAATCTAAAGAGATTGAGAAAAATTTGAAGATTGAGAATGATGCATTAAAAGGAACTAACTTGAGGATTCAAAATGATTTTGATACATATAAGAAAAATCGAATGACTTCCACTTTTGATTTTAAGCCAGAACCTAGGAAGAGGCATCATAACTCAAATCATTTAAGAAACCCTTTTTCTTGAATTAGATGTTTCTCATGTGGCATGCTAAGACACATCTCACACACGTGCACCGTTCACCGTAGTACACATTGGGTGTGGAGACCTAAGATGCATGATTCACAGCATACCATATATGCATTGCACTTTACTCTTCCTAAGAAGGGGCCCAAACCTATTTGGGTTCTTAAATCTGACTGTTGTTGAGTTTTGCAGGTGTGCTCTCACCAAAGACCTCGTGGGAGCATAGAATAACTGGACATAAGGAGGCTTGCAGCTCAAAATTGCTTAAACTCGCTGTTTTATCACATGCTTGAAATGTTTAATTTTTGTGTTTCTTTGTGCTAGTTTTTGTGCTTACTTGGTGGTAGTCTAGTTTGCGTTATTTTTATTCTTTTTGTTTGTTTTTATGTGTTCTGTCTTCGCGTTGCTCTTTAAATTTGATCTTTCATATGATGAATTTTTTTTTAAGCCTTTAGATTTTGGAGTTTTAGAGATAGTGTTTAGCTTTTTCTAAATTGGTTAAAGGGAGTAAACTGTTGATGTTTTCCCTTCTTCTGACTTTGTTTAGTGGTATGATTTTTTTCTCTAAACAAAAGTCTAAACTCAGTTTAACCAAAAGCTTTTTATTTAAGATATTTTTCTTATCTTGCTACTTTAATTTATCTTATGCATAATAGCCAAAGTTTTTAGATATCATTCAAGCTTTTGTAATCTCGCCATTACATTTATCACATGATTTTAATTTTGTGTTGTGGATTGTTCTTCCCTATATTAGAGAGAGAGCTCCTATTCTCTAATATTTGGAGGATATACTCACAACTAAGTTTTTTTAAGGGTATATTAAAGAGTCTCTAGCTTGCAAGAGTTAAAAAGGAAAGAGGCCAATGAAGCCAAATTGAAAAGAAAGCTATATACACAAAAGTGTATTAAAAATCAAAAGATGCTCAAAGAGCCAATCAAAGTGACAAGAGGCATAAAATGAGCCCACTAAATGCAAGCTATCATCTCTTTGCTAAAACTCTTAAAACTTAGAGAACTCATAGATTATGTGATGCTTTCAAAGACTTGATTTCATTTTTCATGATTGAAAAAAATTACTTTGGTTTATTAAATATGAGATATTTTCTTAGTAAACAAGTCTTGAATGGATCTTCTTATCCTTTTTTGTTATTCTGAGTTAGGCATCTGTTTTCCAAAAGAATTTTGTACCCTGAAGGATGTCTGATCTAGGGTTAACAGAATCAGATATTCTACCTTCTTTTGATTGGGATTTGTTAAACTTCTTGATCTCTTGGAACTTTAAAAGTTTAACTTTTAAAAAGAATTCTCATATGATACCTCCATAAAAAAAAAAAAAAATTAGAAAAATTAAAATCCAAAAATATTCGTTGTTTGGTTTTGGTTGTGTTTCTGTTTTTTGTTTTCCTTTACTATGTTTTGATTTTTTGTTGTTGTTTTATTTTTGAGGGTCTTGATCATCACCATTCCTTCCTTGATTTGAATTTCTAGTCACATCGTCCTGGCCGATACTTTTATCGTCCTGGACGAAATGATTAATTCTGTTCAAAATCCATCTGCTGACCTTTTTCTGTGCTTGTTGTATCTTATCGTCCTGGATGATCCTATATCGTCCTGGACAATTTGATCGAACTCATGATGATAGTCCTGGCCGATAGTATATTTGTCTGGCCGATACACTGGATCGTCCTGGACGATCCACGTGTCAACACGTTTTGATCTTTAAATTTCGCCCCGGACGATCCATTATTGGACAATCGGCCGGGCCGATCCACTGTTCGTCCTGGACGATACACGTGGCAGTGATTTAAAACATTTTAACTTCGGCTGGTACGATCAATTATTTCGCATCGTCTGGGACGATACACCTAATCGGCCAGGACGATCTTCTTTTTTAACGGTCGTCCAGACTGACTCCTCAGGCCGATCGCCTGTGTCTAATCGTCCTGGCCGATATCTGATCGGCCCGGACGATCGGACCGCCTTTTTGACTAATCAGCCTGTACGTAATTATTGAACCATATCGGCCTGGACGATGCTGCGATCGGCCAGGACGATATGTCCGTTTCTTTAAATTCAGGCCGTTCCAGCCATGTTTTTTCACTCTTCATCCTTTCTCCTCTTGTGATTTTGCTTAGTTCTCTCTATGGCTGGTGGGAAATGCGTCCGACAAACTTCTGGGAGTTCTTCAAGGGCAAGGATTGACCCTCATTTAAGAGAAGCAGAAGATGAAGCCGCCTATCATCATTACAAAGAGTGTGGAATTACTGTCTCCAGAATCATCAACCCTGTCCACATCTCTTACCCGGTAATGGATCTTTTCGCTCACACCTCTCTTTGCTTCATTCTGTCTCTTGCTTTCCCTTTCAATTCTGAGTTTCTTCAAGAGTTTTTCGCAAACCTTCACATCAACCCTACCTTCATAGTCCTGACCTCCTATGTGAATCGACGCCCTATCGAAATCACATATCAGGATTGTGTTGATCTTTTACAGCTATCCACCAGCGGGGATAAGCTGCACTTAATCGCCTCTGACCCTAAACTTGATTGGTCCACGGCAAATCACTTCCTTCGCCAGACAAATGTACCTTACCATGTTGGAGAGACTAGCTCTTTAGTCAAAGATGCTAGGACAATCCAACATGTCCTTCGCACCTCCGTCATTCTAAAAGCCGGCGACCGAATCCACATCACCCCTCTATTTTCACTCACTACTTTCTACATCACGGCTCATAGGGAATTTAATACTGCAGACCTAATTTTCTGATACATTGATCACTTAACCACAATCCGTGATCCAGGCCACAAAAGGAAACCCAATCTAGCCTTATGACACATCATAGCCTATGTCCTTGAAACTAAATACCAACTTCAGTATCCTATTCCACCGAACCTCTCAACTCCTTTATACTCAATCAATTCCTTCAGCACCCTTCACAGTACTCATCTCCACCCTGAGGAACCTCAGGGGGCTAGAAAGGAGGAGGCTCCCGCTCCCGCTCCCTTTCCTGACCCTGTTCCTCTCCACCAGCACTCACAGGTTGATCAGTTGATTGAGAAATTTGATCGATGGGAGACCCATTTTGACGCCTATGTTGCTGCATAGGAGCAGCAACACTCTGAGGACATTACCCGTTACGAGCATCACCGCGCTGAGGATCTAGCCCGATTTGACAGTTTCCTTACTATCCAGCAGCAACAGCATGACCAGGACATCGCCTGGTTTAATGCTCAGTTTACCACGCTTGCCAGTTACTTTTAGCACCACCTCCACCACCTCCAACTGATGATCAGGATCCCTCATTCTTTTAGTCTGTGCTTTGTGTTGTTTGTTTCCTATATTTTTGTAGTTTGCTTGTAGTCTTTTGTGATGCTTCTCTGTTGTTTCTGGACCCTCTTTTTGTGATGACAAAAGGGGGCGTAGGGTGTGGTAGAAAAAAAAGCTGTTGTAACTTTGATTTTCTAATGAACATGTTTTTTGTTTAATTTTTTCTACTTGTGTTTGTCATCGTCAAAAAGGGGGAGATTGTTGCAAATCTATTTTTCATGGTGTATGTTTTGATGATTGACAAATATTGTTTCTCTTGGACTGCTTGTTGCTTCTAACTTTTCAGGAATCAAAGATCGGATGATCAAGAAGAAGCTAGTTCAGGATTGCGTAGGTTTAGGGTTGAGTCAGTATGTACTTTTGTTTTTCACTTCTTGAATCTACTTGTAATGGTCAAAGAGACTGATGCTAAGTAACCCTTCACACACACACTTGAGAGACTTAGAATTTCTATTTTTACTCATATCAGCCAGGACGATTTTTGGATCGGCCTGGACGATCAGGCTTAAAACAGAAAGTCTAAATAAGGATTCTTACTTAAGGTAGCCAACATTAACAAATCGGCCTGGACGATACGTGTATCGGCCAGGACGATAAGCTCAAAACAGAAAGAAGTTGCCGCCATAGACAATTAAGGTATACTGTATTTTTAAATTATCGGCCAGGACGATCATAGCATCGGCTTGGACGATATTCACAAATTATGCCATAATTGTTCAGGAAATCAAGGGAGTAGTTAACGATTGCAGGATCGGCCAGGACGATCTAGTCAAAAACTTTAAGTTACTTCAAGACGATAAGTATCGGCCAGCTCGTATCCAGGGCTGTTGTCAGGATGATTTTCCTCTGATTTGAACTGATCGGCCAGGACAATCGTGAGATCGGCCTGGACGATCAAGCCAATTTTTAATCGTCCTGCTTTGCATCCAGGGCGATCCTCTGGCCGATCTTCATTGATTTGTACTTATCGGCCAGGCCGATGTCCATATCGTCCTGGATGATATAGTCGGCAACTTGCAATTAATGAGCTCCTTTGAAGCTCTTCTATTTAAGAGCTCTTATTCAACGTTTTTCAAGACCTTTGGCTACTGCCTTGACCTGAGAAGACCATGAGGAGAGAAAGAGAGAGAGGGAGAGGATCTTGTGAGGGGGAGCTTGTTAGGGGATTCACAAGGGTTGCTTCAAGGATCGCTCTGCTTGTTCTTCGTCTAGAGTTTCTAGTCCGTGGAAGGGTCGGTAGAGGTAAGGAGTTAGCTTTTTGTTGTGGTTCTCTGTCAGCTTCAGGAGGAAGCAAAAGGAGGTAGGTTCTTTTCCTTGCCGGGTGTGGCAAAAAGGAGGTTCTTGTGAGGGCTTCTCCGCCTAGCCGTGGGGGCTAAAGGAGAGTCACATTTTGTAGTGCAATACTTGGAGGGTGCCTCCAAGGAGTGGATGTAGGTCGAGTTGACCGAATCACTATAAATTTTTGTGTTCTTATTTTTTCTTCCGCACTTTTATTTCCGCATCGTTGTTTTTCTGTGGTGATTTTGGTTTGTGATTTTTATTCTTTGAGAAAAGAAATTTTTAATTACCAATTCACCCCCCCTCTTGGTTAGCTTGGGCAAGTTTCATAGGGATTTACATCCCTAACGAACTTTCAAAGTCTGTTTATGGAGATCGTACTGTATGATGTTGAATCGTACTGTACGAACAGTAACGGCTACTTTTGAAATCAGAGGGTTTTTGGAGCCTATTTTAGATGTTAATCTCGTCTTTTTTCAAAAAGTTTTTACAAAGAGGGAGAATGTGATTAGAGAGGGATTCCAAGGGAGAGAGCTCTAGAGAAGTTCTTTAGGGTTGAGAGAGGAAGGAGAAGGTGAGCGTTGTGAGGGAGAAGAGGTGTGAGGGAGATCACATGATTGCTCCAAACTTGCTACATCTTGCTTCTCCTGTGGCCCTAGAAGAATTTGAGGGAGGATCTCCAAGGGAAAGGCTCGTCTACATCCATGACCTCGAGGTTCTCTGCCTTCTCCAGGAGGGAGAAAAACGAGAAGGTTCTCTGCCATCGCTAGGAGGGCGAAAACAGAGTTTGGCACTCCGCCATGTCGGGTTGGTGAAAGGGAGGTTTGTAAAGGCTTCTCCGCCTTGCCAAGGGGGGCAAAAGGAGAAATATTTTTGGTAGTGAAAATCCAGAAGCGGAGGACTCCGGGGAGTGGACGTAGGTCATATTTTGACCGAACCACTATAAAAATCCTTGGTGTGTTTTTTCCTTATCGTCATTTATTTTTACTTGCACTTATATTTCCATAATTATTGCGTGGTGAATTTTGTGGAAGAAAATTTGTTTATGTTTTTGTTGTCAAATTTCAAAAATAACAAAAAGATTAGAACTCCTGTTTAGGGTTACTTTTTATTGAGAAAAAGTTTTTCACAATTCACCCCCCTCTTGTCATTTAGTAATTTCAATAAAAGCAGCTTGGTCCATCAAAATGATCTTGTGAATAACCTTCACCAATCTATTCAATAACATCTTTGCAATAATTTTATAAATAGTCATACAAAGGCTAATAGGCCATAAATTAGAAACCACCTGAGGATTTTGGATCTTCAGAATTAAGACAATTAATGTTTCCTTCCTTGACTGATGTATAACCCCAATAGACATGAATTGTCTCACAGCTAGCCATACATCATCTTTAATCCATTTCCAAAAGTTCTCGATGAATGAAAAGGTGATTCCATCCAAACCGGGAGAAATATTTCTCTTAGATTGTTCCACGATCACCTGGAGCTCCTCCCTTGTGAACTCAGCATCCAGAATACCTTGATCAATATTGTTAATGACTGTAGAAGGCACCGGCCAGCTATCCAGCAGACAATATTTATGCTTCCATTTTAGTTTGAAAAAATCTGAAAAAGTTTTCTGAATTTCATTACCATCCTCCATCTCAGTACCTTCAATGGTTTTAATATGACTGATCTAGTTAATGTTTCTTCTCGCATTTTCAAATGCATTAAAAAATGCAGAATTGCAATCTCCTTCTTCCATCCATTTTGCTTTTGCTCTTTGCCTCCACCAAGTGTTGAGCCGGGAAAGTGTAATATTGAGCTCATTGATTTTGTATCTTAAAATTTGCAGCTTTTCAAATGAAATTCCAGCTTCTTCCTCCTCCAATTGAATTTCTAGTACCTCCTCCTTTCGCTTGTCCCGTAGAGAGTTAAAATTTTTGAACTTTGATTTGCTCCAGAAAAAAGAGCTCTTAAAGTTCTTTTGAATTTTAAATTTAAAGATGTAGCCGGGTCACTCCCACAGTTTTTCTTCCAAGAATTCTGCACTATAGCCGCAACCTCATGGTAAGTAGCCCAAACCTCTTCATACCGAATATCTTTGTTATAGCACTCCATTGGTTTGAAAATCTCCAAGAGAATAGGACAATGGTTCGAATCTATCCGAGATAAATGTTTCACAAATGCAAGATGAATGGAATTCAAAGCTGTGGAATTGATAAGACTTCTATCAAATTTTTCTAGAATCCGAGCTCCTCCAGATTTATTATTCCACCAAGTAAATTTAGAGACCATCGACCCCACCTCATGAAGATCATTGTTGATCATGAAGTTCTTCAAATACTTCGATCCTTGAGGCATGATGTGCTTCTTCCCACCTCTCTTTTCATCTTGGGAGAGAACATAGTTAAAGTCTCCTCCCACCATGGTTGGCAAATCAACCGAGAAATGTCTCTCTAAGCCATCCCATAAAAGTTTCCTGTCATTAGCATTAGTACTCCCATACATGGTTACCACCATCCAGCTCCCCATATTAAGAACCTCCAGTTTCCCCACTATCATCTGAGTTTTTACTTCAATCACTGAGAAAGATGCCAAGTCCTTTCTCCATAATGCCATCAAACCTCCTGAGAGGCCTTTAGAAGGAACCATATAAGATTCCCAATTGTTGCCAAGAAAATTCAGAATTTGAGAATTATCCAAAGAACTTACTTTAGTTTCCATCAAACCAATAAAGAAAACCTTGTGATCTTTTATCACCTCCTTCAAATATAGAGCAGCCTCCACTTTCTTGGCTCCTCTACAATTCCAGAATACCAAAGAAGTCATTGCTTAAAGATGGGGGAAGGACCCCCAATCTTCTTAGCTTTTCCTCCATCCATCTTTCTATTATGTGCAATTATATTACCTGAACCAAGAGATTTAAGCTTTTTAGCAAGCTTAACTTTTTTATCAGAGGAAAGACTTCCAACCAAAGCCTTATTAGAATATGAAGTCTCCTTACCCATCACCTGATTTATTTCGGGCTTTCCATCACAAATAGCCTCCAAGTCTGCTATATTACCCATATCACTTTCTACAATTTCTCCATCTTCAGTACATCCACCCTCATGAATCCCCACAACATCAATAGATCTTGTTTTATCAAAACAAGATAAAATATCAAATTTATTGAGAATTTTAAGACAAATATCAACTCTTGTTACCTCCTCCTGATGTTCTTCAAGCAAAAAAAAAATAGAGGATCCATGTCAACACCTTCCTTTGTAGCTTCTCCCAGCGCACAAATATTTTCTACAGCCGATGATTTAGCTCCCAAACTATCTTCTTCAAATTCATAATTTTTCTTTGATGGGCCAAGCTTTGGAATATAAATCTTCTTCATTGGAACTGAGATTTTATTAAAAAAATATCTCTTTTCTACCACTTTTTTTATTTCTTCTTTTGTCATAGTTCACTTGAATCTAGGGAGTGTTATTAGCTTTTCCACCGTCAGCATTCGATCTCACAGCATCCTTCTGTATGACCCGTGCTTCAGATAATCCAGCTACAATTAAAGGCCTGAAGCCGCTCCTTTTTTTGTTATAACATCAACACAATATTCTAAGGTATGGCCAATCTTGCAACACTCACAGTAGATTTTTGAAACTCCTTCATACTCAACTTTTTGATAAGATTTCCAATTAAGCCTTCCACCCAAACACCCGTTCGTAACTTCATATCTAAGGGAATGCGTACACATACCCTTGCAAACTTCCTTCTACTCCACTGGAACATATTCCCATCAAGGAGGTAGGGCTTGCCCACCATAGAAGCAATTCTAGAAATGTTCACCTCATCCCAGCATTGAAGAGGTAAATTAGGTAGCTTTATTCACGTTGGAGCTGAAATGCCTTTGAGAGAAGTTGGATTGAAGGAAGCTGACCATTTATCCAACCCCACAACCTATCCTCTAACCCACCATGGACCACCAGATAAAATACTTTCCAAGGCATTTGATTCTTCAACCAAACACAGCATCTAGCCAAGGCCCAATCCAGTAAAGTGGAATTTCCCAAACTTATTCCACTGCCTTCTTAAATTCGGGCTCACCAAATGGAATGGAATGCTATCACAAAAATTTTCACTACTAAAGCTTTCTCCAGTCTTGTAGCATTCTCAATCTCCTTCTCAGCATGTAACTTCACACCCTTTCCATCATTAGATAAAAAAGATCCCAAATTCAAGTTATCAACCTTAACATTCTATTTTTTTTATTCCAAACAGACTGTACTACCACGTTGCTCCAATTATTTATAGGTTGAGAAGCCTTATTCAAAATAGTTTTTTCTTCCTCTGGAGCTCTTATTGAATTATCTGCATTCTTCTTTTGCCGCAAAACCTCATCCACCATGTCTTCATTCCGGGTTTTGCATTCCAACTGGGGGGATACAACTATGTCACTATGGCTCAGAGAAGACGGCAATGAAGCATAATTAAAACATTTGTTTGAGTAGATCCTTAGCCCAGCAGAGGAGGAAGCTTCCAAATTAAGATTCCCGATCACCTTGTTATCTCCTTCATGAATTTGAAAGCTTTCAGATTAATAAAACTATCCTCCTTGATAATCTCATTTCTTTTTCCCGACACTGAAATGGGAGTCTCCTTATTTAGCAATAAACCACCCTCATTAATGATAAAAGGTTTCTCTTTAAGATTTTTGAATTTCTTGTTGAACACTTCCAGAGTTTTAGAACCTCCATTGAAAACATCAGAAGCTTGCTGCACCGGAATTGAAATTCCTTTCATTTAATTCGCCCAAGCCTCCGACGATAGGAGACGATTGCGATCCATCTTCATCTCCCGAGGCCACCAGAATGCCGACAGATCGCCGGCCAAACCAGCCGCGAAAATTGAGGGCCGCTGAATTCAAACCAAAATAATGGAACAGAAATTTGAAAAGCTTGGAGTCTCTCTCTAACTTTCTTTCTCTCTCAAAGCTGCCTACCATCCGAAAATAAATCAATTCATAATAGATAAATATAGGGGAGATCCACTGGTCAACCAAGGAGGTTTAAAAAAGATTTGAAAATAATATTTAATTTCAAAATATATAACATATTATTTAATTAAATAATAGTTAAATAATACACATAATTAAATAATACATAAATAACATCATAAACATATATTTGTAAAGTTAGAAAATATTTTTAAATGAAAATATAGATTTTTTTTGAAAATTTGAAGGTATTATATGCAAAAATTTGATTCAAAATGAATTTTGTATGAATTTTTGAAGTTAATGGTAATTCAAAGTAATTTTTAAATAATTTAAAATGATTACCCTTTAAAAATAATTATTAAATTTGGTTAAAAATAAATGTTAAAGTTTTTTTATTTTAAAATAAATAGATGTATTTAATAAATAATAATAACAATAAAAATATAACAAAAGTAATTTAAATAATATAATATAATAAAATGTTTAAAATAATTTAAAACAATAATAATAATAATAACAATAAAAAAATTAATAATAATAATAATAACAAAATAATTCAAAAAATAATAATTAAAATAATTTTGATTAAAATAATGATAGTTAAAATAATTGTAACTAAAATAATAATAATAATAACAAGAAAATAGCCAAATTACTATTGTAATAATATTTTATAATATATATATTATTTATAATTGAAATTAATTTTAAATTAAAGAGGATTTAAATACCATCAATTTGATATATTTTATGTTATTTTAAGACTTATAATTATTTTTTAATAATTTTTAGAAGAAATATGAATTTAAAATGGATTTAAAAATAATTAAAATCAATTAAAATAGAAACAGCGGCGACGGTCAGACACTTGGCGGAGCAGGATTGGCTCCATATCACGGGCCAATCATTTGCGATGATTGTGGTGCTACGAAATTATTGCAAATGATTGGAAAGGCGGCGCGGTTATTAACCACATTAACCTTTGTTCTGGGTCATTGATTCTGCGCGGTATGGATTCAGCGGCTCTGATTGCATCGTACCAAAGCCAGATCCATGGGATCAGGATATATGGTCATTCTAAAATGTGGAACGATTGAATCTTGACCGTTGATCGTGAGATCAACGGTCGAGATCAAGCCCCAGCAGGCGAAACCCTAAACCGAGACCCAAAACAATATTTGGGATCATTTGTTTGATCCACTCAACCAAACTTTATGAAATTTTAAGTAGAGATAGCCTATATGAAGAGCATCAATGGGGTACCAAAAGCGTGGCCTAAAACATGCTTTAAAGAAAGCTATTTAACCATATGTGTCCTAGGGTAGAGTTTGCAATTTTACCTAATCCACACGGTGGATTTTCGAGATCTTGGGCTTGTTCCACTTGTAGATTGTCCACGCTCCTTTATCAAGTTGATTTGAAAGCTTGACATGCCTTCTATTGAACGGGAGGAGCTTTAAAATAAAAATGACCTTGGTAAGCCGGAGATCTTTCCGCCAGCGAGGTCTTGACATCGGGCTTGACTTGGAAAAAGTGGGGAGGAGTTAGAATAGCTCTCACCCCAAGTATCTCGCATTTTGGATGCTTGGAGGAAAAGTAAGAACAAAACGATCCCTAAGAAACCCTAGATTTTCCTATTTATAAGCTAGGGTTCAAGGGGGGGGGGGACGCCTAGAATTCAATCAATGGTAAATTAGGAGGGAAATCTGACAATCTAGTCGTGGTTTACTTGAATAAAGGAAAAGGAAAGTAGTTATGGCATTAAATGGGCTCTAATTGGGCTTAAATAGGTTAAATTGGCCTATTAAGACTTGGGTTGACGATGTCAAAGGTTTACCTAGTGAACCCAATCAAATGGGTTTGTGTAATGTGGGTTGAGCTAAGATAGGTTAGGATTTAAATAGGACTTGATATAGGACTCATGTAGGCTCGTTAGGTCAACCTGGGTTGACCTAGGGCATGGGTATGAGCTCAAGAGACTTGGTCTGACCCAAGGGAGGTGAGAGGTTGAGCCTAGAATGTTTAAATTGGATTTGAAATCAAGTAGGAAGGGTTTTATGTCAATCTGGGTTAACCCAGGTTGACCCAGGACCTGGGTTTGGGCTTAGCAGAATTGGCTTGACTCCCTGAACCCTTTGGGAAGGGTCTTGGGGTCTAGCGTTATCAAATTTGGCTAGGTCAACTCTTTGACCTAGGACTGGGGCAAAATAGGGTCAACACAAACAATCAAACACCTTAATCATCAAATAATATTATGTCTCTGACTTTTGACAACAACAAAAGGGAAGAAAACCTTGAAATGAAAAGTTTCTAATGATAAATCAAAAGAGTTAACAAAGAAGAAGATTTTAAACTAATTCTACATATAACATTAACTTCCTAATGCTAAAAAGAAAAATTCAAAGTTTAAATTAAATAACAACTAAGATAAGAAAAGTCAACCATGTTCAATATTCATTCTAGACAAATTGAATAAAAATTATTATTATAAAAAATGATGAAATAAAGATTAATTAATTTTTAATTTAATAATGAATATGATTGTCAATTATATGGATTTGGATTAGAGATAGAATGATAACAGAAAGAACAATATAAAATTTTGAGTTGGCGTAATTGCACATCTTTTCAAATGTTTGTGGTACACTTTGTGCATCTTTTCTATTTGGACTAATTTTGCGCCTCTTTTCACTTTGTGAACCATTGCGCATCTTTTTTATTTTTGCACGATTTGTGCATTTTTTTTTACTTTTTTGATCTTTCAAATATCAATAATCTTAATTCAAATTCTAGTAATAATAAAAATAAATACATTTAAAAATAAAATAAAAATAAATAAGACATCTATTTTGCAATAATTATATCAAAATAATGCATGTTTATACTAGCATAAAATTAATCTTCATTTCAACATCCAGTTATAAAGTTATTTTAAATTTTAAAAGATTAAATTTTATAAGAAAATTAATTTGTTGAATAAAATAATTCAAAATTTCATTCAAGTGGTCAACCACAAATGATTTTTTATAGAAAATATTGACATTTCAAGATAAAATTCAATGCATGTCAATAAAACATTTCATCATTTCATTGATCATTTAAAATACATACAACCACCTTTTTTCATTTTTGATCACATCATTTCAGAAATACAAAAATAACTCATGAAGACACTAACACTCAAAATAACTGAAATCATAGGAAAAAAATCTCAACAACAAACTCATAAGCTCACTAGTAACAGTAGTACAAAAGTTCAACTAATAATCAAAGGGTCCTTAATCTGGAGAAAGTGGTTGGTTGAATACTGAAAAGTAACTATTTATCATAGTTACATTAGTGTTAACCAAGTAAAAATGCCCTCAAATCCAATGCATGTCTTCATTATATCTAGCATCCTGTTGATTTAGGTGACTCTCAATTTGATCAAATCATTGATCAAAATGAGTTTCCATTCTATCAAAATGTTAGACCATTTCTTGATAGAAATTTTGGCCAGGTCCAGGTGCAGGTGCATGTATTGGAGCAGGAGCTCCTCCTTCTTCCTTAGAATTATCTCCATAAAAGCTTTGATCCTGCCCAAAGAGTACCCAAAAGAGGAATTAGTTAAAAAGGGAGTTCAATGTGAGGATCAAGATGGATAAGATTGTAGTCCTTTTTTAAGATATAGGCAACTAGATATCATAAAGCAACATTTTTCTTTATGTTTTTATGAGGAATTCCAGTATCAAAAAGTTTGTAAATATAATCCATGATAAGTTGGGCTTCATCAAAAGGTTTTTCAATCATTATCAAATAATTGACCGTGGACAAAAGTTGAGTCATGCTTATATGATCACCAGCTTCTAAAATAATTGAGGTTCTCAAAACATACTAGATAATCCGGACATTTTGATTGAGAGTGTAAACACGAGATAAATAACTCACTTGGGAAACCCCTCTAAAAGTTTAATTTATTTCTGACCAATCAAAATCAGCTGTAGAGGTTATGGTGTGCGCTCTTATTCCTTGGGTTCTTACTTGAAGGAAGTTGCCTAAGACTTCTTTAGTGATTTATACTCATTGCTTGAAAACATAAGAGGTATTCCTAACATGGTCTTGTTTACTTTCATGTTAGCCAGAAAAGTTTGGAATGTTTCTTTATGGTAGCATAGATGAGAGTCAGGATAAATGAAAATTGGGTTAAGGCGAATAAGGGCATGACAAAGAAATGGATATCATTCTGATTGAGGAGTCGAGAAGCGATAATTTTTACAGAAAAGTACTTATAGAAAGCATCATCATTCTCTTTGGACAGAAAATTGTCATCCCTACTAGATCAGAGGATGATCCCTTAGAGATATAAGGTTGTTTGCTACTACTTGCCATTTTTAAGATTAGGACTCAAGAAGGTTTGGAACGGATGAGAAAGTGATGAAAAAATTATCTAAAGACCCTTCTGATTAAAGAAAAATGACCTATCATCTAATATGAAATTTATATTGTACATATAAAAATAATTTTGTATGGAAAAAAGATAATTCGTACATACAAACATATACGACCAAAAATGAAACAACATTTCATAAAATGCCATTTCTTAGGCATCCTTTCAAATAGGCTTTTTGACCATGGGTCATACAGATGAACACCTATTCATCCGGGATGATTAGAATATTAAAGATTATTTTAAGATGGTTAGGTTCGTCCCCCCACAAGAAACTAACAACATGATCGTACAGAAGAAATGTAATTTTGTACGTACGATATGTAATTAATAACTGACATTTTCTAGAAAACCATCCCCAATCATATAGACGAAGCAACACATATCATACAATATGATGACATCATTGTATAGAACAAAAATTTATGAAAAACTAAGTTTTGTGTGCTCAACTCAGAAACCTATAATGTACATGCTACAAAATTCATATAGTACAAAAAAAAATTTCATACATTATAAAAAGAACAATTAAAAAATAAGACATGATAATAAAAAATTCTTATCAAACAAATTGACAATGCTTCCAATAAAATAAAAAATAAAGCAATTACAAAACTAACAAAAGAGAAAACAATCAAGAAACAAACAAACCAACAAAAACAAAAAATTAATTAACAAACTCTTACAATCAACCAACAAAAATAAACAAACATATAATCATACAAAAAATCAAGTTTACAGAATTTCAACTTAAGCATTAAGATCATTCACATCTTATATTGTCCTTAAAGTGTTAAATATAACAAAATATAGTGTTTTGTGAAAATTTCTACAAGTTGATTCTGCATAGCAATGTGATGCAATTCATTTTCTTCCTTAGCTACATGATCTTTATTGAAATGATGTCATATGTCTATATGCTCAGTTCTAGAATGTTGAATATGATTATTTGAAATGCATATGACACTAGTACTATCACAAAAAATTGGAATTATGCCAATAGAAAATCTTAAGTCAATCAATTATTATTTTAATGAAAGAACTTATGCCACACAACTACCAAAGGCAATATATTATTCTTCAGTAGTAGATAAGGTTACTGAATTATATTTTCTACTGTACCAGAAACTAAATAATTTTCAATAAATTGATAAGTTACAAAAGTACTCTTTCAATCAACCCTACAACATATAAAATATGAATTTGAATATCTAATAATTTTAAAAGAAGAGCTGTGCTTAGGATACCAAATCTTAAGTTTTAATTTCCCAAAAGATATCTCAGAATTCTTTTAACTACTATCAAATGTGATTCCTTTGGATCAGATTGAAATCTAGCACACAAACAAACACTGAACATTATATCTAGTCTGCTAGCAGTCAAGTAAAGTAATGATCCAATTATTTCTTTACATTTTTTGAACAATAGATTTTCCCTTAGGTCCTTATCTAACTGCACTGAGAAACTCATTGGTGTAGTCACTAGTTTAGTATTATTTATTTCATATTTATTGAGGATATCCTTAATATACTTCGACTCACTAAGAAAATTTTCTTCCTTATTTTGATATATGCTAAAACTAAGAAAATTTTCTTCCTTATTTTGATATATGCTAAAACTAAGAAAATAATTCAAATATCTCATCAAACTCATCTCATATTCATTATTTATTATTTTTGAAAAATTATTATAAAGATTTTTATTTGTAGATCCAAATAAGATATCATCAACATATATTGGAACAATAAGTATGTCATCTTCTATCCTTTTTTAAAAAGAGAGTGGTGTTCACACTTCTTTTCTTAAATGATCTCTATAATAGAAAAATGCTTAACCTCTCATACCAATCCATAGGTGCCTATTTCAGTCCATATAATGCCTTTTTCAATTTAAACACATGATTATAGAATTTAGAATTTTTAAATCCTAGAGGTTGTTCAATATAAACACTCTCTTGTATCACCTCATTAAGGAAGACACTCTTAATAATCATTTGATAAAATTTAAAACCTTTAAAATATGCGAAGACTAACAAAACCCTTATATTTTTAAGTCTGGCTACAGGGGCAAAGGTTTCTTTAAAATCAATCCCTTCTATTTGATTATACTCCTTGGCCACCATCTTATTTTATTTCTAATCACAACTCTTGAATCATTCATTTTATTTTTGAACATCCACTTGGTTTCGAAAACACTTTGATCCTTAAGTTTTTCAATCAATTCCCAAGCATCATTTTTAATAAATTAATTTAATTCTTCATATATGGCCAAAATATAAAATTCATCTGAAAATGCTTGATTTATATTAGTAGGTTCAATCATTAATATAAAGGCAGAATAGTTCACTTCTTTGTTAAGTCTATGCCTAGTCCTAACACTCTCACTAGGTTCACCTAAAATCAATTCCTTAGGGTGATTCTTAGAAATTATCCATTCTCTAGGAAAAGGGTTTTCATTTTCTTCCAAATTTATCTTTTAATTTCTTGGGAGATATTTTCAATATGACCATCTTCTAATATTGGCTCTTCTAAAATGTCAGATTCATCAAACACAACATGTGTAGATTCTTTAACTACCGAAGTTCTCTTGTTAAAAACTCTAAAAGATTTTTCAACACTATATATATCCAAGAAAAAATCTTTCATCAGATTTTATATCAAATTTTCCTAAAAAAGTTTTACCATTATTATAAATGAACACCTTGCATCCAAAAAATATGCAAATGTGAAAGATTTGGTGTTCTACCCTTAAGAAGTTCATAGGGTGTTTTATTCAATTTTGATATAATGTTCTACCTATTCAGAACATAATAAGCTGTAATAATTATTTCAACCCAAAAAAATTTTAGAAGTGTGTATTCTGCCAACATGGCTATAGCAGCTTCAATTAATGTTATATTCTTTCTTTCTATTACCCCATTTTGTTGATAGACCCTAGGTGCTAAAAAATTATAATTAATTTCTTTATCTTTGAAAAAATCTTCAAATTTTTAATTTTTAAAATCTCCATATTCACTTTGAATTGATAAAATCTCACATCCTAACTTCCTTTGAATCCAAGTAGAAAAACTTCTAAATTTCTCAAATGATTCACTGTTATGAAATAAAAATTTAACCCAAGTAAATTTTGAAAAATAATCCACTATCATAAATTCAAAAACTTTACCTTTTAGACTAATAGTGTTAACCGGTCCAAAAAGATTCATGTGAATGATTTCCAATAGTTTGCTAATTTTAGGATCCTTAATAGAATGAAAGGAGGACTTCACCTATTTTCCTATTTGACATGCATCACACAACCTTAGTAAAGTCTAGTTTAGGTATTCTTCTAACCAAGTATTTTTGGGTAATTTTCCTAATATTTTTTATCCTCGTGTAACAAAGTCTCTTATACCATAACCATGATTTATCAGTAATTATTTTGAGACAAAAGGCATTAGAAGATTTAATACAATTCAAATCAAGCATGTACACATTATTTACCCTAATTCCATGCAAAATACCAATTCCATTTTGGCTTATTATACAGTTAGTGGGAAAAGTTTTTGCACTATACACTACAGGAAAAACGTCATTTTCCGGCGACCATTTCCGACGGAAAAATGACCAAATATACGTCGAAAATTAGCATTTCCGGCGGAATTTTTTCCGCCGGTTACACGCGAGTCGGAAAATGACTTCCGGCGTTAAAAAATGCGACGGAAATATTTTCGGCGCATTTCCGACGAAAAATTCGCCGCAAATAATTTTCGGCGATTTGTTTTTGCGCCGGAAAAAAAAATTGAAAAAAAAAATGTGCAGACAGCCAACGGGCCGGCCCAAGCAGCTCGGCCGCAGCCCCCTCCAGCGAACGCAGAGCCCGCCGCCACCCCTTAACCGCCTGGCAGCCTGCCCGCGATTTAACCAAACGACTCAAGCTAGCCCCGCCCGTACGTGCGAGTCACAACGCTCAGGGGTTCGAACACCCGACCTCTCCAACCAGCGTGAGGTCCTCAACCACTCAGCCACAATGGAAAACCTGCTATTAATGATAACTCTTATTATTTAAAGTATAACGTTAAAATTTTAAAAGTGAATTGTTTTTTTAAAGCAAGAACATTTTTTAAAATTAATTAATTTAATTTAATAATAAAATAATGAATTAGTTAAAATGTCGTCGGAAAATATTTATTTTAAATAAATTAATTTAACAATACATTATTAAATTATTTAACTTAATTTAACTAAATAAAAAATCTAAATTTTATTATTAATAATTTTTTTAGAATTTTTTAATTTCCATCGGAAATCCGTCGGAAATGTCGTCGGATACTCGGCCGAAAAAAATCCGACGGCAAATCCGTCAGAAATTTTGTCGAAAAAAATAGTCGGAAAAATTTAACCTTAATCCGTCGGAAATGCGCCGGAAACAATTCCGCCGGAACTCCGCCGAAAAATTCCACCGGTAATAGACAGTTTTCCTGTAGTGATAATTTTTATCATATAGCTTTTTAATACTCAATAAGTTATGCTTTAAGCCTTCTACCAATAAGAGATTTTTAATAAAAAATTATTCAAATTTCCAATCATACATGTACCTACCACTTTCCTAGTGGTATTATCTCCAGTATAACCTTGCCTCCATTCTTGGCTTCCAATGATATGAATTATATTTTATCTCTAGTCTTGTGCTTCGAACATCCATTGTCAAGGTACCAAATTCTCTCACGAGGTCTTATATGAGATATTTTCTATAAGATAATCAAATTTCAGAATTGGGAACCTAAATAATTTTGGGTTCTCATCTTGGTAAAAATAATATAGATGCATATTTGATATGATTTAATTTATGTATCTTAGGTCTCCACACAAGAAATGATTTACTATGAATATTAAAAGTGTGAAAAATATGGCTAATCAATTCATAGGAAAAATATTTCACTCCAGAAAAATGATTTATCAATCTACGTGAGTTATACTGTCTTTTCCTAGGTTTAAAAATTTTAGGCTTCACATTAGAATTAGAAAAATCTTCAAGTGTTAAATGTATCCTATTTTCTTCAAGAGTTTTTATTTTCTCTATTAAATACGAGTTAGTACTTTCTAAAATAGCATTTTCAACTTTCAAATAATGCTCTCTACTATTAAATTCATCCATAAATATTTTAAAATCATTTTCAGGTTTAGTTTATGATGGTTTCAATAATTCATGCTTTTTGTTTAAATCAAATCATCAAACATATCCAATAATTTTATGTGGTTGCTATCAATCAATGTGTGATCATTCCTAAGAATTTCATGCTCATTTGGTAATTCTAAAAATTCTATATTCAACCTAGCATGCATCTTCTTGAGTTTCATATAGGCAATATGAATTTTCTCTGAAACTTCAAACAATTTTTTATAAGTTAAGTCACATAACTTCTCTTGAATTGATTGATCAAGCTTGTCAGCCATCAAATACAAGTTGGTGACTTCCTCTTCTACTTTTATTTCTAAAGAATCCAAAGCTGAATCCGCCCAAAATGCTATCTGCAATTTCTTCTTTCACTTCACATTTATTTTCTCCTCTACCTTCTCCTTGCTAGAATTAGCTTTGATATTTGGGAAATCAAATTTAATGTGTCCTAGCTTCCTATATTCATAACAAATTACATAATTAGAATCTTTAGCATTTTTATGGAATTTACCCTTATTGCACTGCTGATGTCTCCTTTGCTTCCTTTTTAAAAAACTTTGAGTTAATTTATTATTAAGGCAATGTCATCTTTATCCTTAGGTTGAGATTGACCACTCTCCCAATCATCCATTTTCAACGGGATATTTTTCTCCTTCTGCTTCTCACCTGTATCAATCTGTCTTTGAGTCACTCCTTGCTTGTAAGCAATTAGTGATCCAAAAAGATTGTCAATAGAATAAATATTTGTCATTTGATTCTATTATAACAATTATCTTTGCATCATAAGTAGTAGGTAAATAATGAAGAATTTTATTTAAATTTTTAACATTTATTAATTCCCTATCTAAAGTATGCAATGAGGTGACTATTTGTATGAAACCAGTATAGATGTCAGTGATTGATTCATTAGATTTCATGTAAAATAGTTTATATTCATGTAGTAGAATATTTAATCTAGATTATTTTATCTCATTAGTATCTTCATATTTAATGTAAAGCCTATCCCAAATTTCTTTTCTAATTCTACAAGTTGAGACTCACATATAGTCTTTAGACTTAAGTGTACAAAAAAACTATTTAAATATTAAGCGTTTAACATAACTAAGTCTTTTTCTTCTGCAGTCCAGTCAGTAAACCGTATTTGAATTATAATGCCATATACCAGTCTTGTTGGTCTAGTGTAGCCTTTATGTACTAAAATCTACATGCGATAGTTAAGCAATTAAAGAAAAGCAGACATATATATTTTCTAAAAATTGAAATGAATGTTATCAAATAATGGGGGATCTAGTGATCGAATATCCTTAGGGTGTGTTATAGTTTTCAAAAGTAGCCATGATAATTATCAAAAAGTTGTCTAAACCTTAAATTTTAAAAGTAAGCTATGATACCAATTATAAGTCCAAATAGGTTGTTAGACCTATTAGAATTATCCCAATGCTAACCAAGAGGGGGTGAATTTATAATTTAAAAATCTCTTGGTAAATTATAGAAATCTGTTTTATGATTTTAAGCACAATGATTTTTTTTTCAAAATTAGGTTTTCAACCACAAAATTAAAAGTGTAGAAAAATAAAAATGCAAAAAAAAAAAAAAATAGAAGAACATAGAAATTTGTAGTGGTTCAACCCAACTAGACCTACATCAACTCCATGAAGACTCCCTCTTTAGGTATTGTACTATACCAAAGTTACTCTGTTTCTTCTCCCACAATAAGGCGAAGATGCCCTTAAGAAACTCTGTCAAACACACTCCAAGTGCACTCTTAAAAGAAATTTGTAGTAGGAATTCATAGGAGTTCTTTGACAGTTAGTTTTTAGGACCTTATATATGAAAGACAAGAAAAAACTGTCAAGAAAACTACAAATTTCAATATGACCTTCATGAATCATACAATATGTACGATCAATTCAAAAAATGCTCGTATGATCCTATACAAACCAATTTCATACTCTGCAGTCATATGTACGAACTGTGTATAGTATGATAAGTTTAAAATTGAATTGATTCATCTGGTATGTGTTGTAAATTTGGATTCAAGGATTATAGTTTTGATGATAACAAATATTCTTGGCATTCATATTTCTCTATTATTGTTACTTCTACACATCTGTTTTAGTTTCCCTGCTTACTAACCTTTTAGGTCCATAAGGTCAATTTCAAATCAAGCTATCTCAAGATTAGGTAGATTACGACTAAGTCAATATGTAACTATTCCAGTGGTTTTTACTCTTTCTTGAGTCAAATGTAATAAGGTGGATCATGATGCTAAGTAGCCTTGCACACACACACACACACACACTCATGGAGAGAAATTCTATAAGTTTAAGAGTTTTTCTATTTTTGATCATATCGTACAGGATGATCTAAAATCATCCTAGATGATTAGTTAAAATTAGAAACCCCTAATTACGACATCTATGTCAAGCCAGCCAGATTAAGCAAATCCTGTTGGACGATATTAACATTATCCTGGATGATAGGTTCAAATTAGAAAGACTCAGCCGCCAAATTTTTTAAGTATGGTATTATTTTTATAAATCATATAGGATAATACCATATAGTTCTGGATGATTCATTAAAATCATGCCTAAATTAGTTAGGTGAATAAGGAAAGTAATTAAGGTTAGATTAATTGATCATATCTTCCTATATGATCGCAGAATCGTCCTAGACAATCAGTTCAAAAAATCTTAGTTTTCTCTTGAATCAGTTGGACGTCCTGAACTATTTGCTAGATAATTAGTTATAATTTTTCATTATTTAGATGTTTCTACTGGATGACCAGAATAATGTGCTGGATGATAATCACTAATTTTGAACTATTTATTTAGGACGATCCAATCATCATCTTGGATGATCAGTTATGTATCTTCATTGTCCAACATGGATCTATTGGACGACCAGAACTATGTGATAGACAATATGTATAATTTTGAACTCATCGTACAGTCCGATATCGTTTAACATAACTAAGTCTTTTTCTTCTGCAGTCCAGTCAGTAAACCGTATTTGAATTATAATGCCATCTACCAGTCTTGTTGGTCTAGTGTAGCCTTTATGTACTAAAATCCACATGCGATAGTTAAGCAATTAAAGAAAAGTAGACATATATATTTTCTAAAAATTGAAATGAATGTTATCAAATAATGGGGGATCTAGTGATCGAATATCCTTAGGGTGTGTTATAGTTTTCAAAAGTAGCCATGATAAATATCAAAAAGTTGTCTAAACCTTAAATTTTGAAAGTAAGCTATGATACCAATTATAAGTCCAAATAGGTTGTTAGACCTATTAGAATTATCCCAATGCTAACCAAGAGGGGGTGAATTTATAATTTCAAAATCTCTTGGTAAATTAAAGAAATCTATTTTATGATTTTAAGCACAATGATTTTTTTTTTCAAAACTTGGTTTTCAACCACAAAATTAAAAGTTTAGAAAAATAAAAATGCAATAAAAATAAAAATAGAAGAACATAGAAATTTGTAGTGGTTCAACCCAACTAGACCTACATCAACTCCATGAAGACTCCCTCTTTAGGTATTGCACTATACCAAAGTTACTCAGTTTCTGCTCCCACAATAAGGCAAAGATGCCCTTAAGAAACTCTGCCAAACACACTCCAAGTGCACTCTTAAAAGAAATTTGTAGTAGGAATTCATAGGAGTTCTTTGACAGTTAGTTTTTAGGACCTTATATATGAAAGATAAGAAAAAACTATCAAGAAAACTACAAATTTTAATATGACCTTCATGAATCATACAATATGTACGATCAGTTCAAAAAATGCTCGTAAGATCCTATACAAACCAATTTCATACTCTGCAGTCATATGTATGAACTGTGTATAGTATGATAAGTTTAAAATTGAATTGATTCATCTGGTATGTGTTGTAAATCTGGATTCAAGGATTATAGTTTTGATGATAATAAATATTCTTGGCATTCATATTTCTCTATTATTGTTACTTCTATACATCTATTTTAGTTTCCCTGCTTACTAACCTTTTAGGTCCATAAGGTCAATTTCAAATCAAGCTATCTCAAGATTAGGTAGATTACGACTAAGTCAATATGTAACTATTCCAGTGGTTTTTACTCTTTCTTGAGTCAAATATAATAAGGTGGATCATGTTGCTAAGTAGCCTTGCACACACACACACACTCATGGGGAGAAATTCTATAAGTTTAAGAGTTTTTCTATTTTTGATCATATCGTACAGGATGATCTAAAATCATCCTAGATGATTAGTTAAAATTAGAAACCCCTAATTACGACATCTATGTCAAGCCAGCCAGATTAAGCAAATCCTCTTGGACGATATTAACATTATCCTGGATGATAGGTTCAAATTAGAAAGACTAAGCCGCCAAATTTTTTAAGTTTGGTATTATTTTCATAAATCATATAGGATAATACCATATAATCTTGGATGATTCATTAAAATCATGCCTAAATTAGTTAGGTGAATAAGGAAAGTAATTAAGGTTAGAATAATTAATCATATCTTCCTATATGATTGTAGAATCGTCCTAGACAATCAGTTCGAAAAACCTTAGTTTTCTCTTGAATCAGTTGGACGTCCTGAACTATTTGCTAGATAATCAGTTATAATTTTTCATTATTTAGATGTTTCTGCTGGATGACCAGAATAATGTGCTGGATGATAATCACTAATTTTGAACTATTTATTTAGGACGATCCAATCATCATTTTAGATGATCAGTTATGTATCTTCATTGTCCAACATGGATCTCTTGGACGACCAGAACTATGTGATAGACAATATGTATGATTTTGAACTCATCATACCATCCGATATCCTCATTATCCTGGATGATCAGAACAAACAATATGTTTTAATTGTCTAGCACACATAGATGTCCCTGGATGGAAGGGCTGAAATACACTGATCGTACAGGATGATCTTTGATGGAAAGTTACAAATTAGGCAAATTTTTAAGGAATTCTTTATAAGATCTCTTGATTATTATTCAGAGGATCTGTTGCTAAAGTCTTGACTTAAGAGAGCTTAGATAAGGAGATGGAGAGTTTGGGAGAAAGAGAGAGAATCTTGTGAGGGGGTGTTTGTGAGGTATTCACAAAGGTTGCTCCAAACAAGAATTAAGTCATCTTCTCCATTTGTCATCCTTGGCTCCTTCATGGCTCTAGGGAGAACTTCATCAGCAATCAATCAAGGTTCTGTGCCTACTTCAGGAGGAAGTAAAAGGAGTTTGGGTTCTCTGCCTCGTTGGGGATGGTGAAAAGGAGTTTGTAAAGGCTTCTTCGCCTTGTTGTGGGATCAAAATAAGAGTCACTCTATTTTAGTACAATGTCTGGAGGAGAGGCTCTAGGGAGTGAACACATAACAAGTTGATCGAACCACTATAAAATCTAGTGTGTTCTTTCTGTGTTATTCCTGCACTTTATTTTTATGTATATTAATTTTTGTGGTTGATTGCATTTATTTTAAAATATTTAAAAGAGTTTAAAAAATTTGTTACTTTATTTTTAAGAATTTTTAAAACTACCAATTCATCCCCTCTTGGTTAGCCTTAGGCTAGTTCATTAGGGCTTAACAACCCTAACAAACTTTTAGTATGATTCTATATAAATGCATTTTGTACTATGGTTGGTGCACTATATGAACCCTATATCATACAATATGATCAATTTAACCAAAATCATGCTTCATTCGATTTGAAAATGGACGAGTCCATTTTGTGCTTTGGATGTTGTATGTACAAACCCATGTTCATATAGTACGAACATTTAAAAAAATTTACCTATTCTTATGGATGAATTGGTACACACCCATTTTTTACTCTAGATGTTGTTTGTACAAATCTATTATCGTACATGACTATCAGTTCAAAAAATTTTGAGTTTGTTTGGGATGAACTGGTACGTAGTAATTTCATACTTTAGACGTCATATGTAGGAATGTAACTTCATATAGTATAAATGAGATTTAGAAAATTTTCCAGGCATTATTCAATCAACTCCATTATGGAGGAATAATCAGGTCAAATCATCCCGTATGATCCATGATCATACAATATGATTAGTTTTAAAAATATAATTTTTTTTTCACTCCCATAGTGTGTATGTGAACGGTTATCAATTTGCATGTCACACAAAGTTTTTATTGATCATTTATGAGCTTTTATGCATGATTTCTAACAATTTTGATTTTTGCTTCACATCTCATGATGGGCTCATTGAATTATTCTCATATTATATACTTACATATTCTCTCTTTTATGATACTTGTGGGGGACTTATATTCACGTGATGGTTGATGAGTCATACTCCTCGACCCTCAGGAGAGCCCCCTTTATTACTTTGAGACGTGCGCACATGCTTGGGCTTTATTCTTGATTAAGATATATTTTTTGCAACTAAAAAAACCTCTATTTTGTTGTTAATGATTTGATGGCGTACACACACACACACTTTAGATTGCTATTTTTATTTTCACCCAAAGATAAGGTAGGGTTTGATAGAAATTGGCCCTAAGATAGCTCACTAGCAAATCTTTGGTATTTTTGGCTAAAGCTTTCCCCTTCTTGAAATCATATGGATCAAATTTTTTTCTTCTGCATGAAGCAAACCTCTCTATGATGATTTTTGTTGCTAATAAAATGCTTATATAGCTTAAAAAATTAATTCCTTAATGATTGTGAGCCTTTAAATTCTATTTTCATAAATATGAAAAGATGTAAAATATGAAATCTAACATGTTAGGTTGGTGCTCTTTTCCAATTTCCTATAATTTTTTTCAAGCAGTGTACTAACTCTACATAGGTTATTTATTCATAGGCAATATATTAGGCTCCAATGCTCAACCTAGTCTAGAACATATATTTGAAATTCATTTACAATAAGTATTAAATTATATATCTTATAAAAGAAAACTGTATTTTAATTTTTTTTCAAATATATCATCATGATGTTAAAAATATAAATGAACTTTAAGTTAAGCCCTGGTGCCTTAACTATGTCTTATTTGTATTTATCTTTTCATCATCTTCCTTAATATCAAATTCATGTGATGTATATAGACGATAATCATAAGGCTATGTGGCTATGAGTCCTAAGGAGGCATTGGTCCCTTGCCCTTTGTAATGATGCCACATACCTCACAAGTAAAGATAGAAGGATCCAAAGATTTGTATATATTTTTACATTTTAGAAATTTAAAACCACCTTTAGAAGCCTAATAATCCATATTCCTAAACCACCCAAGTATTAAACCATGGGTCTCATTGAACCCACGTATATCCTTATGTTGTGAGTTTTCATTCCCATGTCACCTTTTTAAAATTGATCAACTTTAGAAATATTAAGATTAGGATTTTTATGGAGTGTAATAGACCCACTTTAGTGTTTCACCTATTAGCCTTACCTCGAGTCTTAGGAAACTAAGGAGAGATTAGCCTCCCTTGTAGCCTTATAATCATTCTAGCCTTAGTTAGGTTTAAGATTAAGGATGGGCTACTTAACCCTCAATTCTTTACAACTCTAGCATATCTTTGGGGTTAAGTATTTTGGACTCTTTATAACCTAGCAAAAAAAAAAAAAAACTTTAAAAATAAAATTATATTTAATTTATCTTAAATGGCTAATTACTTAAAGACAAAATCACTAGGTTAATAAATTAATTAATATAAACTCAACCGTATAACCTGAACCCTTCACTTAAATTATAGTCACTATATAACATTAACTTTACATGCATTTAGCTGATGGATATGATATATTTTTATGGGCATCTTAAGGTAGGGTGTAGATAGGTAATATTTTTCAATTTATTTATTTTTATACATTGCATTTATTATATTGTGATATTATGTTTTATTGATTATGGTTTAGATTGTTTATTCTTGTATTTTTTTATTGATGAGCAGGCATTTGTTTTTAAGTGCTTACGTTTTTCTAGAGATATCTTATGTAGGTTTCCACATTCCCAAGGGGCTAATAAAATATTTTAATCATTATTAATGTACTTTCTAATAGGTACTATAAGGATTTCCAAGCTCTTGGAGATGTGTCTAAAGGACTAGTCTAGATATAGATATAATTTCTTTATTATAACTATGCTAACCTCTATTTTGTAAGAATATTATGTAATTTTCTTTTTAATGATGTAATTTCTACTTAAATAAGTTATGTAGGTATGTGAGTTATTTAGAATGACAAAAGGCCAATTACGGATGTAGATATAAGCGATCAGATCCTATATATCATTTAATTTATATATTGTTTTATGACTAATTTATAGATATGGTTGAGCTAAGGTACCTATCTTAAATAATCAATTAGCTTAAAAATGATTTTAAGAAAAAAAAATAAACATTTTATTAAAATTTAATAAATAAAAAATGTAAGGCATTATTTAAAGCTTTTTTTTTTTAAATAACAATAAATACAAGTCTAGATCAGTAAAAAGCACCAAACTAACACCTACATGCACATCCCAGTGAGCCAACATGTTTGATTTACCTTTTTTTTGGCAAATCAATTTAGATTTCGCTAATAAATTTTGCATAAGCATTTCATGTCCACATACAGTCGGGAAGCCCTTGCTTTAGTGGAGGGGTTATAAGTCCTATTGTTAAAAACAACATCCTCCCTTTCTTGCACTTGCATAGAGACTTAGTGTAATGAATTTAAATATTTTTAGGTGGTTCTAGATGGTTGTCCCTTTATAGGCAGGATAATAAGTCCATACCAGGGCTACATAGGTCCTTGGTGGATTTAAGTTATAAGTCCCCTCATCATCTTGCCGTATAAAGATTGAGGGCGTTAATACTGAGAGTATAGAAGACCCCTTATTGATTTTGGATCAAAGACATAAATTATAAGTATATCATTGCATGCCTTATTGTTAGGAAAGCTCTATATTCATAGGAGGCTATAAATTCCACGTTTCTACGTCACAATGTTGACATCTTTTACAACTCTCTTTAGTATGCCTTATATGTGATTTTCTTATCTCCCCCTTTTTTTCTTTCCCTTCCCTTGATTTCTTATCTTCATATGGCCCAAATGATTGCTTGGTCTTTGTGTGTGTCGAATATCTCGTTGAGCCTATCTCCTTTGAATTAATAGAATCAAGGAATACCACCACCCACTAAAACAAGAAAAGAATAAAATAACATTCCTAATAAATAGTGTTCTTAGTTTGAGGACTGTTGACCTCATTTTTGTATGAGGTCACTAAAGCCCTTCCAAACTCCAGATTAATTTTTGATCCTAGGATCTACTCTAGACCTTAGGATTCTTTCCTAGAGCTAGACCTTAGAGCCTACTCTAGAGCCCAGGATTCCCTTAAATCCTGGGTCTTAGAATCTCTCTAGATTCTAGGATAATTCCAGACTCAAATCAATCTCTACCCTTGATCAATCCAAACCTCAAATCAACCAGAACTCCATTCAATTCAAATCCAAATTAATTCAAATTTCAAAGATATCAAAACTTTGACTCAATTCACTTGAGAACCCAAATTTCAACCCAGACTTTGATCCTACCCTTAATCTAGCCTTGACCCTATCCATCCATTAGCAATCACAACATGATTGTAAATGGTTTGGATATTTCAATTTTAATTATTCAAACCTGAAATTCATTCCAAATCCAGAAATCCAAACTCAAATCCTAAGTCTTAAGGCCCTGTCCTAAAGACCCTTTTCAAAGAATTTTCAAACATTTCAAAACCCAGCCAAATGGTCTCTGATTCAGAGTCTATCACTTGCAAAGTGATAAGACATGTCTCTAGAGGTTACCCTCCAACTTTGAGCTCATTCTGAGGTCTCTAACCCCAGAATCTGAATTAAAATCCAAAGGCTGTAAAACCTTCAAATATTTACAGCCTATGCCACTGAACCTAACCCCTTTGAGATCTTGACCTTGGAACCCTTATCCAAGCCTCCAATCACTTCCAGACCCTTGATTTTAACCCATTGAGCAATAAACTGCATTTTTCAGACCCATTTTTGACCATAGTTGACCAATAGGTCAAAATTGACCAAAATACCCCTATGGGGCTCAAATAGGGATTCCAGACCGAATGAGCTCCAAATTGGATGCAACCACCTTTGACAAATTTCAAATGTCATTTCAAATCTTTTGAACCTATTTCCAACCCTTGGGTCAACCTGGTTGACCAAGTCAACTGGTTTGACCCAAGAGGCCCTTTAAGGGTCCAAACATGTGTTTTGACCCAAATGACCTCTCTAAGTCATCCAACCACTTCCATTAACCTTAAAATATCATTTTAAACCTGTTGAGCCCAAACCCAGACTCTGGGTCAACCTGGTTGACCAAGTCAACCCAGGTTGACCAAACAAGCCCTAAAGGGTTCAAATAGTGATTTGGACCAAATTGACCCCTCCAAACCCTGGGACCACATCCAGTAGACTCAGGATGACATTCTGAATTTGTTGAATCCATTTCTAGCCCCTGAACCCAACTGGTTGACCAAGTCAACTAGTTTTAGCCTAAAAGCCCATTAAGGGCCCATTAAGCTTTCTTAATTCAATTGGCAAAAATGACTCTTGGAATCACCTTCCAAGACACCTAATCAGCCCATTTAAATTACCTAGATGCAATTCCATAAACCCTTGATTGGGTTGACTGGTCAACAAGTCAACTCAAGGATCAAAGGAGCATTTTCATAGTCAAACCCTTCAACCCATTGAACCTAGCTCAAGCCACACCCATCCAGCCATTTGAAGAGGCTCCATGACCTGCTCCTATGCCACATCAGCGACCATTGACCAGTTGACCGGTCAAAATGGTCAATCCCCCTTAAACCCTATTTTTTTATGGTCAAAACCCTATTTCCTCCCTATATCACATGCCTAAAAGCCTATTTTTGCTTTATTTCCCTAACTAATCCCTGCTTAAGCTGCTCCAAGGGCTTGGCCTAGGCTATTTAGGCAATGTTCCCTCCCACTCATCCCAAGTCCACCCAATGGGAATGAGGCATGTCCAGCCTTTGGGGCAGCCTTCCAGCTTTCCCAGGGACAGGTGGCATCATCTGGAGAGCCCAAGAGTCGATCCCAGCCATCCATTTGGATTGGGGGCGTTTGAATAGGGGAAAAAGGCCTTAATGCTTGATATTCGAACCCTAACCCTCTCTCTCCACTTAAGCTCTCTCAAGCCCAGCCCCCTGTTCCATTGAGCTCTCCAGACATTTCCCAACTCATCCCCACTCAAATCCGGCCAGTCAAAGCGGTGGCCGGCGATCCTCCGGCGAGCTAACGTCCGATCCGTTCAAGGCTTTTACAAGGAGATCCGTGGAGCATTGGAACGTGGATTCAACAGGACAAATAAGCGTGGACAGTCTACAAGTTCAGAGAATCCAAAAACGGTCCAAACCGTCCTTTGAATCGCTGTAAAACTCTAACCCTAGTTTAAGACACTTAGTCTAAATAGCTTTCGATTTGGTGCATATTAGGCTAAAATTTTAATTCCCCACAATTTCTGTACATTCAAGCTATGTATATTTAAAATTTCAAGTAATTTCATCGACTGGATCGAGAGAACGAGCCAAAACATTGAACTCTAGGGCGCCGTTCGTTAGTTCACTGCGAGTATGCGCGATCTGTACCGTTGATGTTCTGATCAACGGTACTGATCGCGTTCATCAGCGGTTCCGTCCGACCGTGGATCTGCTCTGGCGGGTAGATCGTCTGTCCGGCGTGATCCTGACCGGTGGATCCAAACCACGGCTTTGGTTTTTCACCGTTTGATCATTCCCATATGAGATCAAACGGCGGGATCCACTACCCGTCGTCCGATTAAACTCCCCCAGATCGGACGGTTGAAACTAGATGCCGACGTGGTTAAGTGGAAAGCGTGTGGACCCCAGCCGCCGCCATCTGCTTAATGCCAATCATTGGCCGCGCTGCGCTGGCCCAGTGAACTGACGCCACGTGTCTCACCCGCCGCCAGAACCTGTTATTATGTTTAATTAGTGTTTTAATTAGTTTAATTACCAGGAAACTTTAAAAAATTATTAAAAAATATTTATAACTCCAAAAAATAATTTTAAGATATCAAAATTTTTCAGAATTTTGATACCTTTCCAGTAAAATTAAAATTTACTTTAAAATATTTAATATATTTTAAATAATTTTAAAATATTCAAAACATAATATTTTAATTAGTTGTTAATTAAAATAAATCAAATTAATTTAATATTTTCAAGATAATTTATTATGGAATAGTTTCAGAGCATATAAATTATTCCAAAATAAACTCATTAATTAAATTATAATATATTTTAAAATATTTGAGTTCCTTTAAATAGTTTACACTATTTAATTAAATATCTAATTTATATTTAACTATTAAATTAAATATTTTGAATAATTAAAGCCTTAATTTCAAAATATTTAAGTAAAATCAGAGATCTCTCAAAGATATTTTAAGACATTTTGATGATATTTTTATTTATTTAGTTTTAAAATTTATATTTGGTATATATGTCTATATTTATGCATATTTTAAAATTTATTTTAAAACTATATGTCTTTAAATCTTTAAACTTTGAGAGATTTCTCGAAATCTTAAATATATATTAAGCTTGATCGAATTGAATCAATGGGGAAGTGATTGGTGGAAAATCATATATTGATTATTCACTATTTTAGTTATTATTTAGATATTCTTTTGCATGCTTAGGTTGTGCACACACTTGCACCTAGTTTTAAGGCTCTCCTAGATCTAAGGATTTGTTTGATTGTGTGTGCATACTTTGTTAAAGTTGAGGGTTAGTTAAAACTTTGATTTAAACATATTTAAACTTAGTGTCATTAAGGACAATAATTAAGGACTTTGATTAGACAATTTAGAAAATGCATTGTGATTAGGATACACCTCATTTGAACTTGAAACTTGAACATATAAAACATAGTGACACTCAGAGCCATTAGGGAAGATTCCACTGATTTTTGAAGTCATTCAGATCCCTAATCAATTTTCTTAAGTTTAAACCCTAATTAAGCCTTGAAACCTTCCCGAAAATGTAATAAATCCATTTTAAACCCAAAAATTATGTTTAACCCCTCTAACTGACCATAATTAAACTCTTAACCAATGAAAAGTAAAATCAAAATTATTTGACAGCAATTTAAACCTTAATCTAATTTTAAGTGAAAATCAATATTTAATTCATTTAATTAATTAAAAATTATTAAAAATTCCAAAAACTTCCCAAACACTTGGGAATCTCTCCTTAGGTCATTTCTGATCTTTGGAGTTGATTTCAAGGAGTTGGGACCTTATTTGGAGTAAAATCAAAAAAAGGCTCTCTAATTAAGAAATTTCCAAAAATTCATTAAATAGTCAAAATTTCAAACATTCATAACTAATTCCAGAAAAATCCAAATCACCCAAACTCACTTGCATTCAATTTCTAATAAGCTCTAATATTTAATAAAAATATTAAATTCCAGAAATTTGCAATATTTTAAAAAATCAACAAATTGGTCAAACCGTAGTTAAAACTAGTTCAAAACTTCAAACCTTCGTAATAAAACATAGAAAAATCCGATTTCAACGTACTTACCTTCTAACTGATCGTAGTAAGGTATAGTATTTTAATAAAATACAAAAATTCCAGAATTTGAACTTAATTAAAAAGTCAATTTTCAACCCTTTAATTAAATGATTAAAATATTCAAAAAATTCATAAAATTCAAAATTATTCTAAAATTCCAGAAAATGTTAACTTAATGTTTAAAACATTCAACAAACCTTTTAAAACACAACAACCATCCTAAAGATGAAGTTTATTGGCTGGACTACTCCGGGCTGCGGGGCTAAGTGTCCTAAGGAGGCTGGTTCCTCGAGCCTGGTGGCACAACGCCACGAATGGATTCTAAGGGGTGTTAAACTTTAAAATAGATTAATCATTAATTATGTAACCTTTTAAAACCTCTAATTCAACTACATTAATTTGGTTTATCGGCTGGACTACTCCGGGCTGCGGGGCTAAGTGTCCTAAGGAGGCTGGTTCCTCGAGCCTGGTGGCACAACGCCACGAATCAATTAATGGCAAACTTAAATTAATCAAGCTTTTAAAATCAGTAAATAACTCATTTTAATGTTAATCCACTCTTTTAATTCCAACCAATTTAAATAACTTAATCAACCCCGATTGCTACTAGGTAACCCAGGCCTACGAGGCTATTAGCTTAGCCCCAAGGAAGGTGAAATAAACTTCACGGCCTCGGTGTGAAACAAAGGTAGTAATCAATTAACTTTTAAAATATGCCTAATTAAAATTCTTAATTCATTAATACTTAAAATTTTAATCTAAATTCCCTCCTAAGCCTTAACAAATCCATACTTTTAGACAACTTCAATTAATAACCCACTTTAGGATCTACCCCAGCCACACGACCTTTCTCACACACTTTAGATGATGTGCTAGGACAACCAACTCTAGATCTAGGTTAGGCCAGTGTTTACTTTACTGCCGTGTGCCGGATTTTTCGTAGTTTTCACTGCATGTTGTGGATGAAATTGCTTTGCTGTGTCTGCTTACTTTTTCTGTACTCTGTGGATGGATTGATGTGTTTGGCGACTAGGTTACCCTTAGGTTAGGTACGATCTGGATGTTGACACAATTTTCTGCAGGTGGCCACGCTCATGCAGGGCAATATAAAAAGGGGGCAAATAAAAATGCATAAATATTATAAACTCTTTGCACAGGTGCTTTAGATGCTAAAGCCCCTAAATCATAAAAAGAGCGTGGCCAGTGTGTTTACTTTTTTTCTGCTCATATACAACTGCTTGGGAATAATTGTTTTTTTATATATTAATTGCTTAGGATAACCCTGCAGGTGAGTCTAGATTTTTATTTTGTTATTAATGTAATTCGTGTAAGTGTCAAGTGTTGTGAAAGTTGATTTTGAGTTGGGATACATAAATCCAAATTTGGATCATACCTCTTCCTTACCCAAAGAGGAAAGAGTGGCCTTCCCCCTTAAAGGGAAGTTCCCTCTTGTCCATTTGGGTAATCCACTACGAAGATTCCAAGAAGATTGAAGAAAAGGAGTCCAAAGAAGAATGAGATTGAAGATCTGAAGATTTGAAGATTAAGAGTATCCCACTCAAAATAACTTGCGTCATTACTAGGTTTAGAATCCGGGTTGTTGTCAGTGGTGCCCGGCCACTTTACTTTATGTAATATTCTGGTTTGTAATAAACAAGGCAATTTTGCCTATGGACATTTATTAATTAATTTATATTTGATGTGATGATTTGATTGCCTTTAGGATTACTTGCTTTTACTAGTTTTTTTGGCGACTGCATGCCGCTCTTTGTTTTCGCCTAGATACGTGAGACTCGTGAGGGTGTGAAGCTTTTCTACTCATAATTTTAAAAGTCTAAAATTTTAGTGAGTCTAAATAACATAGAAAGATAACGAATCTAGGGAATTAGCCGGGGATCGACCCCGGGGTCGCATGCATATTTTTGCATTACTCTTTCCTTGCTTTAGACCCTTCCTCGCCTGCGGGTAGAGTCCGGATAGTCTGACCTATGAGGACGAGGTGCCGGACCTGGGGAAGTCCAGTCTTCTAAAAAATTATTTTATAAGCCTGTTTTTAAAAATTTCAAGCATATTTGATTTGAGGTTGTTAACCAGCATGCATTGCATTAGATACAAATTAAAGAGTCAAAATTTTAATTTCATAGTCCTTAGCATTTTTGCACCCAACATAAGTCAAAGGGGCCAAATAGGAGAATCTCTAGATGTCGGCCCCAACTTTCCAAAACTTTAAATACAACGTCCCTACCACTCTTTCATAAAAGACCGGATTCATGTATTTTAAATTGATTAGGTGGTTAGCTGGCTCCCCAATCCAGGCCGGGGTAAGTCCAGGTTCTGCACTGCATTAGTTAGGTTCGGACGACTGTGGTCCAGTGTCCAAAATAGATTTAGGATCCGGGGCAGATCTTTGATTATAAGACCCAAATTTCGGAATCTAATCCCAAATTTCTAATAAAATGCTCAACTCTAATTAAATACCATTTCAAATCCAAAACATAAAGCCTAACACTTAGATTAAGTTGGGACACTTCCGGATGGTTCTGGAATCTCAAAGTGTCCCCTACCTCTCATCCTTTAACTCCATTAATAACTGCTCAATTTTGATCCATTCCCTTTTGATTTTCCAATAATTCTATTCATACTTTGATATCACTCCTAGAAACTCTAAACAAAATTTTGCCATTATTTTAATCGGGAGTTTTCGTAGGAGATTTTATCTCCCTACGATGTAATTAACTACGAGGGCTTGCGCTCGTAGGAGATTTGGAACCCCACACACCTGATTTTAAAGAAAACTCAACTTCTAAAACTTCATTAGATTTCTTTGGGAAAAGTTAAATAATGATCATCATGGTCGCATTAGAAGAATTATCGTAGAATGGTGTCATTTCCCTTTGGGGAGATACATCCTTCTTCGATAAGGCTTTGGATGTGAATGCGACGATCATGTTTCTTGAATATTGTAATTGGGTACTTAGTTGAACTATACTTTGTCCCCTCGGGGCCATATAAAGTTCTTCTTAGAACCCGATCATAGTATTCAAGATGAGTTTACATAATTCTAAGTCTGAACACCGTTATGAAAGTTTATTTTTGTCCTTCGGGGTGATATACTCTTTCTAACGAGTCGATTCGACCTTAGAATTAGAACTCAACCTTAATCTTAAAATCCCCAAAGAAAACTAATTTTTTTTCAAAACCTGTTTTCCAAAATTCCACCAACAAGGACTAAGATGTAATTAACAATGGGGTCTTACACCTATAGAAAACTAACACCTACATCAAATAAATCTCATTCAGGTTGATATATTTAAAGATGAAAATCTTATTACTCTGGAATTATATATATAATTATCCATTTATATGTGTAGGTAAAAGTCACTATTTTCTAGGGGTAATCATATGTATAATTCAATCTACTCTTATATTGTCCTGCCTGTGTAGAGTGTGAAGGTCTACAACTATTCTATAATCATACCCTTTGTATTCTAACCCCTGTGAGATTTTTATTTTTGAGACCCATGAAATTTTGGCAACCCACTATGGGACTAGTTTATCTCTCCATCTTTGAACTTTATATTATTATTTTTATTTATATATCATGGTTTGGTGCTCCTTAATTTAGGTTATTCTTTTCCTAGCCTTCTTTACTATTACACCATTTTCTCCATATCATCTTATGATTTTTCTTATGTTAATCTTTTTTGTTATTAGCAGATATTTCCATGGAATTCTCAATTCCATTATTTACCCTTTATTTTGGCCTGAACTTTAGGATGACTCTTCCAGAGTCCCTGTTGTTTAACCTTCCTAATGGGGGTATTACTTCCAGCTCATTTTTTTATTCACATCATGTCATTTTTAGTGGGATGAACCCCTAAAAAAATGCTGTTTTTTTTCCCACTCAGAAGAGAGGCTACCATGCCATGTGCCCCTTTGATTATCTAGTTATCTGACAATCTATATCGCTTGGCTATGCAAGTTGTACCTAGGACACTTCATGCCAGACCTTCACATCTAGTAGTTAAGTGACTACCTATAGTTCCTACAGTCCAGATAATTCTGACCCTTTACCATCAATAGTCAGAAGTTCCTTTATATGTTACTCTGATAGAGGTTTCTCGTACTCAAGTTTCCCTTCTTTCTTTCTCCTCAAGGAAGAGGGGTGCCCAGGCCTACCTCTCATCTCCTTTATCTATTCATCATGTTTCTATTTTTTTCTCCTATCTCTCACTCTGAGATAATCGAGCGAACTTTGACACTCAGCCCTCCAATACTTATATTACTCTTACTATTTATTTAGTTGGTTTCACTATAATATCTTCCTATACCTTCATTCTCGGGAAAGGGGCCAAAGGAAAAATAATAAGAGGTTGCGCTTAGTAGTGTCTGAGGTTGTGATGCAGTCGATGGTAGACTCTTTTTGCACATTTAGAGCCAATACAGCTGAGGTAGGATCCCCTATCATTGTGGCAATAGACCACTAGTTTTACAAGTACCCAAGAAGATAGTTACCTCAGAGATTCATGTAATTCAGGGAGAAATTTTCTCCCCATTAGTACATAGTAGAAATGAGGAGAATTCCACTTACATTTTTGTGGCCCCTCCTATGGTTACTATCCTTCCATATGCCAGTCCTGAAGAATAGTGTTGCTAAGGTCCTCTCTCAAATGATTTTGAGCATTATCCACTCGATATGGGGAAGTGGCAATACTAGTGAGGAGATGTTACTTTACTAGATTTTTCATATTCATACTCAATATTAGCAGCAACCACCATGCTATAGTTTTAGGTGGTAGAGAGGGAAGCTACCATGCTAGCAGTATGGAAGTACAAACACTATAGTTATGTCTTGGACAGACGTTCCTATAGTTATATGATAGCCACATACACATAGATGTTTCCCACAATTAGATCAATCCCAACCTCTGCTCAATTATGTTATTATTATTTCCCATTTACGGTTTGATATTCATACAAAATCCCATCGCTATAGATAGCAATGGAGGTACAAGTAGAGATACTAGCTTGTCAAGAGAGTGCAAATAGTTACTACATCTCCGTAGTTAGATACATTTCCATTTTTAGTGTCAATAATAGTTTTGATGGTTTATGATATTTCTATAGATCATGAGGATATCATTATTTTGGATAGTTTTATAATTCTATTGGAGTTAATTCCCACTTCTAACCCCCATAGGATCTTCTCTTATGGGCCAATATATTGATGCTTTTTGTCAGAACTTTTTTGAGGAATACTTGTTAGGGGAAGATCTAGAAAATTATATCTCTATTCATTACGAGAAAATATATGTCAGATGGATAGGGGAGCCAAATATTAAAGTTGAAGAGTATGGAGAGGCTAATGTATCTTCTACTCTCAAACAAGGATGTTTTCCTCAGTCTGTTGATATGGAAGCTATAATTTTTTATTTATAGACTTAGATAGCTGAGATGGCTCAAGCCCTAGTGGAATGACTACCTAGTTTAAGGTGTTGGAGGCTACACCCCAGTTCATGGGTGTAGGCACTCCTATGACACCATAAATGAGATAACAATGTTGCATGCTTTAGTAGCATAGTCAATAGTAATGGATGCCTTGAGCGGAAGTTCCACAGGTAGCTCTATCCATGCCTTATTTTTCAGTAATAGAGCCTTTGAGGGTATATAGGGTCTAGGTAGCAGACCCAATAACATCCTTATCAGTATCCTTCATTGTTTCAATATAGATTCAGTTAGTACAGTTATATCCCTATCTTATATAAGATATAATTTAATAAAGGGTTGAGAAGGCCATATTGTCTAGAAAGTCTAGAGATTTAGTTGGTAGAGGTCATCCTTATGGCATCAAACCCCATTAACTTGTTCCCTCCAACTTTTTTGCAGTTTGATGGGTTTAGGAACCCCAGTTAGCTCTTGTCTCAGTTTAATGCCATATGTTTTAATATTGAAGGGAATTATTCACTTACGCTAGGGTTATTTGTTAGTAATTTAGCTAATGTGACATTCGAATGGTATGTTGATCTACACAATGATTTAGTACATATATTTATAGAGCTTGAATAATTATTCATTCAAAGATTTATAATTACTAAGCACTGATTTATAGTTGATGAGTTGGTAGTGACAAAGTGAGGCTCTTATGAGTCTTTTTCCTAACTATATCATTTGGTGGAAGAACCTTAGCCTTCATTGTGGGCCTCAACTACAAGAGAAGCATGCTGTTATGATCTTACAGAAGAGTATTAATGGTCATATCACTCCATATTTAAAGAGTTTCAATATTCAAATCTTTAAGAAGTTATTAACCAAGATCACTTATTTGTTGGACATCATGCCCATCACAATCCCTCTTAAGATTGAGAGTCAACCTTAATAGACCTCAAAGATAAGAGTTTTCAAGGGAACCAACTTCTAGGAAGGTAGAATTTCACCATACTTTTGAGTCTGTAGATAGGGGCAAGAGGCCTACGGTATGTTCAACAACACAGCGACCATCGCTATGACTGTATGCACATCCACAAACATAGTCATAATCATAAGATTGATAGTAGTCTAGACCCTTCTATAAGACTCCAGAGAGTCAATAGTGTTTATAGGAAAAGCTTAATAAGGAATATCTTCGTAAGAGGGAAAGTGTGTGAAAAATATTTAAATTCCATATTAAGAAAATGATTTTAACATTTTTCATTTAATAAGAAGCAAGTGAAAAGGGATAAATAAAATATTCATTATATCACCCTTCCAATAGCATATTGGGCATGCCTTTGATGATTATTTTGTATTCAAAGATAAGGTAGAGAGCCTTATGACTAGTAGAGAATTTTACTTATATAATAGTATTCTAATGCAGGCTCGAGGTACGACAACTCAAACCATTTAGATGATTATAGGTTCTTGTTAGAGTAGTGACAATAGAGCACCTATTAGTTATGGGGAGAGTGGCAGCTTGCACCTCTTGTAAGATAATGTATATGATTAGAAAAGGGAAAGGGAGTTGAGAGGAGGCCTATATAGGCTAAGTTAGTAGTTATCAGTTGATAAGTGTGAATTACATATAGTTTAATTTCTTTTATTTCCAATGAAAATTGATGTTTTTAATTATTTCTATGTAGGAAAAACTCAAAAGGCAGAAATTCTAAGGAACCTTTAGCAATGCGATGTTAGATGAAATAATGATGCAACACTACCTTCAACACTATTGAGGCGCTCAAATTCTAACATTACAGAGTTGAGTTCTCCATTTACAAGCACTAAGGTGGTAACAAAGATAAACCACAATACTATCATCCCCATAATGTAAAAATTTAGCTTAGTAGTAAAAAATTCTCTATTTTCAAAGGATGCGACACAATAATTTTTCACACCTTGGCACAATTTTTGTACTTTGAGCACCATAGTGCTTGAATGTCTGTACTGCCATATCATTATAGTTGTTACTTACTAGGAAAACATTTTACTAGTAAGGAGATGTAAAGGTTCATTAATTAATTGATCCACATCAACAAGGATTGCAGTGGTGCAAAAGCTCCAACATTGAGGTGCTAGTTCACTTTAGGGGCACAGTAGCACCATTATTTTAAGCGTCGCAGTGCCAGTTATCATATTTATGTTTTTTATAAATAGTTATGATGTTCCATTTTTAAGGGAGTTCAGTAACTTGTGTACTTTAAATACTTTTTAGAGTATTTCCTTAGTTCCCTCTTAGAGTAAAATCTAAATGAGGCTAGGAAATACAAGATATATTCAATTGAAGTGTTTAGCCTTTATTTCTTGAAGTAACTCTGTAAGTTAATGGGTGAAGGACTGTAGAGGATATACTTTGATTGTTCCTTGTGATATCTCACTCTTCTATTTTTCATTCTTCCATAAGTATCATGAAAATAAGTTTGCATGATATTTATTCCATGTATGGCTAATTCCCTTATCTTGGATTGATGTTATGAAATGTACGCTATGCACTAATGAAGGATCTTATTTTATAAACTATTAAAAGATGTTTTCAATGCTATCCCTCTGTTTATTTAATACACTTAGTGTCCATATATATAGTTAAAATCTAGTGTGATGTATAGTCTCTACGGAGGAATGCAAAAACAATCAGGAATATTAAGATATGATGTTTTGCATGCCTAAACATAGGATTTAAAATGTTCTAGGTTCTTAAGGAGATATTATAACTTTAAGATGTTAGTAGATATCCTTTCCACCCTTATAAGCTCGACAGAGATCTAGGGATGTATATGCTTTGAATCTCATTATTTTAAAGAGTCTCATTAGAAAAGATATAAAATATATACTCATCAATCCAAAACACTTAAATTTAATATTGTATCAAATATTTTACTTTTTATTTAGTGATAGAATCTCCAAAAATATTTTTTTTTTCAGTAGGATAATTATTGCAATTATAATAGATAGTAATTATTAAAAGAAAGCATATGTTTTCATGGGTTCGACACTCTACTTTATCATTTTATTTCTTGATTTGGCATGTATATTTATATGTATTAAGTGAGATTTATTATTATTTATATAAAGAAAACCTAAGCATTAGTTAGTGGTGATAAAGCCCTAGATCTTGATATAATTTAAAAGTTCACTCCACACAACTCCCACCAAGTTTTTTACCAGTTCCTAAAAAGAATTTTATTTTATTTTTATAAATTTTATCTATAATGTTGAATTAATTGTATAGTTTGACCCATTGGTATCTTTTAATTTATTTATTTCATTTTTATTCCTGATTGCATATTCATGGTTGCATGCTTTATATACAAAGAAAGGATATTTTTTAATTAGATGCTGAAATAGAAAAACCCCTTTCAAAAATTAGAAAAATAAAAAAAGATAGGGTTGAACCTTTATTAGATCAAGATCAATCTAGTCTGCTTAGAGATTATGCTAACCCTTTAGTAGATGGAATTCATCAAAGTATTAATAGACCTACACTTTATGGTAATAAATTGGAATTAAAACTTGTCATAATTCAAATGGTTCAAAATTCTCAATTTGGGGGAACTCTTGTTGAAGACCCTAACTTACTTTTAGCAAGTTTCTTAGAAATTTATGCAATATTTAAGTATAATGATGTTAGTGATGATGTTATTAGACTTAGATTATTCCCATTTTCTCTAAGAAATAAAGCTAATATGTGATTTAATTATTTACACCTAGGCTCTATAACCACTTTGAATTAGTTAGCTTTTAAGTTTCTTGCTAAGTATTTTCTACCTTCAAAGATTACTATACTGAAAAATGATATCACATCTTTTACCTAGTTTGAAGGAGAATCAATTTATGAGATTTGGGAGAAATTTAAGAAAATGTTTAGGAAATGCTCATCACACTTTTCCTGATTAATTTGTTATATAAATGTTCTATAATGGATTAGTAGGATCTCTTAGAGCAATAATAGATGCTGCAGCTAAAGGATCACGAATGTCCAAGACATTTAAATAAGAAAACATATTAATTAATAGAAAACATTGCTACTAATAATTTCTAGTGACCTTCTAAAAGAGTAAATGCTAAGAGAGTAGAATGAGTAAATTAATTTGATTCAATGTCAATTTTTACTGCATAGGTTGCAACAATTTTTAGGAAATTATATAACTTAAAAGTTAAAACTAGGATAGGTGGGTATACTAATATCAATAGATAACTTAAAATTTTAAGCGCCGCATCATCACATCATTCAGCGCCACAACATTATCATTCAGATTTTGAATAACTCCATCATGACAGGAATGGAAAGATATCCTTAGAAAAATTTGTTTCCAACTAGGAATCCAATTGCATAATCAATCTAATGCTCTTAGAAAAATTAAACTTGCTAGGTTGATTAATTATCAAAAATTGGAAGAACAATGTCATTATTTCCAACTCAAAAGTACAAAAGATTTGGGATATCCTTACAAATATAAAAATCCATCTCATAAGAATATGGTGAAATCAATCGAGTAGAAAATACATTTTTAACTGAACAACCTGACTCTATAAAAGAACCAGAAAAGTAATAAGGAATATTGTAGAGAGACTACCACCACATTTTCCTTAGGCATTAATCAAATAAAATTTTGACAAATAATTCTTAAAATTCTTAGAAGTATTTGAAAATTTAATCATTAATATACCCTTATGTGAAGCTTTAGAACAAATGACCACTTATGCAAAATTTATGAAGGATATTATGAATAAGAAAAGGAAGCTTGGGCAATTTGAAACTGTAAAACATTAACTAAAAAGTGTAGTGTTATAATTCAAACAAATTTCCTGAAAAACTTAAGGATCAAGGGAGTTTTACCATTCTTTTAACTATTGGTTATAAATTATGTGGGAGCACTTTATATGATTTAGGTTCTAGTATCAACCTCATGCTATTTTATATTTTTAAAAGCTAAGATATAAGAGAGGTTCAACCGGCTTCTATAACTCTACACTAAGTTGGTAGATCTTTCACTTATCCAAGAGGGTTAATAGAGGATATTTTGATTAAAGTAGATAAATTCATTTTCCCTATTGATTTTAATATTTTAGATATCCAAGAAGATTGGGAAAAACCTCTCATTTTAGGAATACTTTTCTTAGCTAATGGTAAAGCCATGATAGATGTGCAAAAGTGTGAATTGACCATGAGGATTCAAGATAAAGAGGTTGTAATTGATGTGCTTAAATTTATAAAATTCCCTCAATAGAAGAATAACGATTTCCTTCGGGTGGAAAGAGAAATTTTGGAAGTGGATGAAGATGAAAAGAATAAAGGGATATTAGGAAATCTATAGTAACAAATGAAGGAAATTATTTTTTGATCAATAGAAATTTGAATTATTAGAGACTTCTTCTTTCAAAAAATTTTAAAACCATCCTTTGAAGAGGCCCCTAAATTAAGGAAGTGATAGAGCTAATTCATTGGAGGACATTTCCGAGAGAGAGAGAGAGAGAGAGAGAGAGAGAGAGAGAGAGAGAGAGAGAGAGAGAGAGAGAGGAGAGAGAGAGAGAGAGAGAATCATTTTCTAAATGAGAAAATTCATACTCTCTCGTGTCTTCTTTGTTGTTGATCGCTATGACGGTGAAGCTTTGTTCGTCATTGCATTCCAATGATCGGACCACCACACTTCCAACATCTTCAAATAAACAGATTGGAATGAATTAAAATTAAGGATCCGGAGGTAGAACCATGTCCAATAATGGAAATGCTCATCAAAATTTTCACAAGAAGAAGACATTAATTATCAAAGAAGGTGGTCTTCCAATAGATCCAAAAAATGTTCCTGTTAAAGGTAAACTCAAGAAAATTCTTTTTCCTCAAGAATTGAAGCATTTGAAATAGGCCCAGATTTCTAAAGATCAGTAATTTTTTGATACAAAAAAGAGTTTAACTGGAATTATGCAAATAGCTAGTGATCTAGATGCTTCATCTTCATCTAATTTTAATTTGAAAGTGAATAGATTTTTTAAACATGTTTTTAATGATGGAAAGAAAGATGATAATTATACTTTGGTCCAAATAGATACAAATTTTATTACTAACAATTTGTCTCTTAAGACTGGTTTGAATTCTACAGATGATTTTGTTAATGTTTCTAAGACTGTAATGAGAATGCTTGGGAAAAAAATCATCACATTAAAGTTAATCATATTGATATGGATAATGATATGACGGAAGATGGAAATGCTGTTAAATTAAATGCTGAGAAAGAAATTGCAAAGTTTATATATTAAGGAATTCTTTAGTAATGAAAGTACTAGGGGTAAAATATTCCATTCCTGGTGTATAGTATTGAACTAAGATGGCAATGGGCCAAATTTGGTGGATTCCATGTAGCCTCACTAGGTTTATATTGGATTTTATGCTCTTTTCACTCTTATGAAGCTATTTAAAGGAGTTTTAATTGGTTTCCCTTAGTATGTTGGAGGCCATAAAATTGGAATTGATAAATGGACACGATAATTTTCTATGTTATCATTAAAAGTTTTATAATCTCCTATTTGGATTTGGTTGCCACAATTACCATTGCAATGTTGGGATGAATTAAATATTACAAAAAATGCTTCAAAAATAGGAATTCCTAGGTTACTTGATGTTAATATGTTTAAATGGGAAAGAAGTGATTTTGGAAGGGTTTTGGTGTGAACTAACTTGGATTCTAAATTACCTCAAGGTATTTGGATTGAAGGTTTAAGTGGAAGATTTTTTCAAATAATTGAGAATGAAAAAATATCATCTTTTTTGCTTCAAATGTGGGAAGATTAGGCATAAAGTTGATACATGTCCTAAAGTTTATAATGTAATTCAAAATAGTTTGTGTAAAATCATTATTGATTCAGAAGAAGGAAGTTCTAAGATGGTTAAGGATATTGTAGTTTCTAAATAAAAGATGAGTTTTTATATGGTCCATGGCAGGGGCGGAACCGGCTTCAATTTTGAGGGGGGGTAAATTCAATAAAAAAATAATTAAATATTAAAAATAATATATATATCACAAAAAGTTGTTTAAAAACGTTAAACAAGAAAAATGAAGAAAGAAAATTGTGTAATAAAATTGTCATAAAAGTATGAAAGAAAATATTAGAATTAAATGTTAAGAAATACTTAGATATTTTAGGGTATGTATTTATGATTAGCAGTAGATTAAAACTTGTCATCATTAGGATTAGTACAAAAAGGCTTTTAAGGAGGGGGGGGGGGGGGGGGGGGGGCAAAAGTGAATTTTTAGGTGGGTTAGAAAATAATTTACTCTCCTATAAAGTTCTTTTTTTTTTTTTTTGGGTAAGGGGGGGGGGGGGGGGGGGGGGGGGGGGAATTGCCCCCTTTGACTTGTATGTGGTTCCGCCCATGGTCCATGGATTCATGTGATATTCAGGAAAAATAGAAGGAAAAATGTTATTATTGATAATGCTGAGAAAATTGCTAGAAATAAATTTTAAGTCAATAATGATAATCATGTTCCTAAGCTATATAATTATGACAGTATAACTGAGGATAATTATTTGGACATTGTAAATAATTCTACGAGTTTAATGAAGGAATAGTCATCTGAAAAAGATAAGTCTTTGATTTTTGTTGATGAAGAACTTAATCTTCCGAAGCTAAATGGAAACCAACTTCAAACTATGCATATGGATGGTTCAAAAAATACTATTGATAATATTCAAGATGTTCCATATACAAAAAGCACTGATGTAGATGGTGAAAAACAACTTATAAATTTTAAGCCATCATTATCTTTGTTAAAAGCTATTAAATTCAATCTTTTATCTCATGGTATCATAGAAGAGGTTATTGAAGCTGCTGATGATCTTAATCTTTTATATGAAGTTGCTGCTGAGTTGAGTAATGAACCAATTAATGAATTTGAAGTTGCTGTTGATTTGATATCTGAAGCAAAAATTGCTGCTTGTTATGGAGTTGCTGTTGATTCAAAATCCATTTTGAAGTTTTCTCAATTATTGATTCTACGGAAGACGACTACCAAACAAATTACTGAACAAAATAGAGATTGTATGGTGAACATATGTGCAAATATTTTCACCATCCAAAATTATAATATTAAGATTAGTAAAAAGTCTTCTAGTTTGTTGAAATTTAATGAGGATGGAAGTTCTTTGAGTTCAAAATAAAAATATTTAAAGAACTAAAACCCTTAGGTCCTATAGAAGATATTCCCAAGAAAAGGAATAGCGACGGGTGTCGAGGCATGGAGGGGGGCAATATCCCCTGTACTATTTTAATGTCTTCATTTATTCTTTGGAATTGTAGATAAGCCAAAAAAAGTGAGGCTTCTCTTTATCTTAGAGAATTTTTTAGAGATAATAATGTTTTATTTATTGATTTAGTTGAAACCAAGTTATCCATTATTGATAGGAGGGAGGTTAATAGGAGTATTGGTGAGGATCGAGATTTTTCCATCATCCTGCTTAAACTTTAGGTGTTATTTTTGTTTTATGAAAAAGGGATGAGGTTATTTTTGATGTTTTAGAAAATTATTCTCAATTTAATTTTGGTTTTGTCCAAATTCCTAATAAGGGTAATGGATTGTTGTTACTATTTATGTGAATAAGGATTTGCATGCTAAGAGGAGGTTATGGGATGGTCTTTAAAAGTTTTCTTCTAATAACCTTTTATTGTGGGAGGAGATTTTAATTGTGTTCTTTCCAAGGAAGATGAGAGAGGTGGAAACAAACTCATTTTTTCTCAAGGCTCTCAGGAGATGAAATTGTTTATGGTTAATAATGATTTGCATGATGTAGGTGTCATTTGACCAAGATATAGTTGGTGCAATTACAAGGATGGAACCTCAAGAATTTTGGATATATTGGATAGGTGTTTACTCAATTCAACAGCTTTATAGAGTGTGCTATTTTCCATGATTAGACCTTGCAAGAGTTTCTTCTAATCATAATCCAAACAATATTAATGAAGTTACTCTTCCACAAAACAAGTTTATTAAATTTGAAGATGTTTGGAAATCATATCCATCTTCTTGGAAACAAATCTGATTTTGGTAATGATGTTAAAATTCTTCAAAGGAAGATGAGAAGATCATTGAAATCTCTTTATTATTGTAATAAGAACAAATTAAAGGATTTGAATACTATCAAAGATGATTAAAAAAAGGATAATTTTGATTTACAAATGTAGGAGAACATTAGTGGTCGACATAATCCTGAAAGTTTGAATTTTAGTGGAAGCTAATTCAATCCCTTTCATGAAAAATGTTGTTAAGAAATAGATTCTCAAATGGCTTGATGCTGGTATTATTTATCCTATTTCTAATAGTTCTTAGGTGAATCCTATTCATTGTATTCCTAAAAAAAGAGGATTGACTGTTATAATAAATGAACATAACGAACTTATACCCACAAGAACTCTTACAGGTTGGAGGATTTTTATAGATTATATGAATTTAAAAAAAGTTACTAGAAACTATTATTTTTACTATCTTTTCTTGATTAGATATTAGATAGATTGGCATGACATTAGTTTTACTATTTTTTAGATGGATATTCTAGATATCTTCAAATTCCTATACCACTTGAGGACCAGGATAAGACTACCTTCACTAGTACTTATGGAACTTTTATTTTTAGAAAATGCATTTTGTATTTGTAATGCTTGTGCTACTTTTCAAATATATATGATGTATATATTTTCAAAAACCTAATTGAGCATGGTATTAAAATTTTCATGGATATCTTCTCTATATTTAGCACTTCATTTGATTCTTATCTTGAGAATTTAAGCTTTGTTTTGAAAAGATGTGTAGAAATAAATCTAGTGATAAATTGAGAGAAGTGTCAATTCATGGTAACTGAAGGCATTGCTTTAGGGCATAAAATTTCCAAGAAAGGATTGGAGGTAGACATTTTAAAAAATTAGGTGATAGAAAAATTACCTCTTCCCAATTCCGTCAAAGGCATTAGGAGTTTCTTAGGTGATGAAAATTTTTATAGGAGGCTTATTAATGACTCTTTTATGTCAATTATTGGAGAAGGATATTCCTTTTGCATTTAATTATGTATATCTTGAAGCCTTTAATGCTTTAAAATAATGCTTAACTACTGCCCAAACAATTATTACTTTTGATTGGTTGTTAGATTTTATAGTGATGTGTGATGCAAACGATGTTGTTGTAGATTCAATTCTAGGACAAAAGTGATGTAAGAAATTTTATGACATATTTCATGCTAGCAAAACTTTAAATTCTGCACAATATAACTATACAACCACTTAAAAAGACTTGCTAGCTATTATTTTTCCTTTTGATAAATTTATATCACACTTGGTTGGTACCAAAGTAATTGTTTATACTGATCATTATGCTATCAAATTTCTTATGACAAAGAAAGATACTAAACTTAGATTGGTTAGGTGGATTATTTGGTTGCAAGAATTTGATGTAGAAATTTTTTATAGAAAGGGTTTTAAAAATCAAATTGCTAATCATCTTTCTAAACTGTCCATTGAAAAGCATGCATCATATAAGGGTGAAATTAATGAAAAATTTCTCGATGAATAATTATTTGCTCATCATTTGAATAAACTACCTTGGTGTGCTTACATTATTAATTTTATTATTAGTGTAATACTTCCTTATGATTTTTTGCAAATTTAGAAAAGAAAGTTTTTACATGATGCCAATTTTCATTTTGGGATGAATCTTATTTGTTTAAATTATACAATGTTCAAATTATGTGAAGTTGTGTTCCTAAAGAAGAAATGGAGCCAATCATTAAGGAGTGCCATATTCTCATGATGGGGGTCATTTTATAGTTTTTAGAATTGCTGCTAAAATAATTCAATTTGGATTTTTTTGGCCTATTCTATTCATGAATGTAAATGAATACATTATGAAATACGACAAAGGTGAAAAGAGTATAAATTATTTTAAAAAGAAATGAAATGCCTTTGAACTATATTTTGGAAATTGAAATATTTGATGTGTGAGGATTAGATTTTATGGGACCTTTTGTGTCATCTCATGGAAATCATTATATCTCATTACTCTAGATTATGTTTCAAAGTGGATCGAAGGTATGCCATCCTATAAAATTGATGCTCAAATTATGATCAAGTTTTTAAAGAAAAATAATTTTTCTAGATTTGAGATGCTGAGAGTTTTAATCAGTGATGGAGGAAGTCATTTCTATAATAAAAAATAGAAACAATTTTAAAGAAATATGAGATTTATCATAGGATTGCTATTTCTTATCTTCCTCAAACTAGTGGTCAAGTTGAGATTAGTAATAGAGAGTTTAAATGAATCTTGAAAAAAATGGTTAGTTCTAATAGGAAGGATTATGCAATTAATACAAATGATGCATTATGGGCTTATCAAACTACTACTATGACTCCTATTGATATGATTCATTATAAATTAGTTTTTATAAAAAACTTTCCACCGTCTTGGAGAACTTGAGCACAAGGCATTCTGGCAATTAAAGAATCATATTCTATTTTTTGAAGGTATAAAAGAAAAGAGATTGATACAATTGTATGAGTTGGAAGAAATCAGAAATGAAGCTTATGAAAATGCAAAGATTTATAAAAAAATTAAAAAAAATGAAATGATAGTAATCTTCTTAAAAAATATTTCACTTATGGACATGATGTTTACTTTTTAATTTTAGACTTAAGCTTTTCACGTGAAAATTAATATCCAGATGGTATGGACCTTTCACTGTTAAAAAGAACATTTCCTTATGGAATTGTAGAAATTCAGGATAAGAAAAATATGGATATTTTTAAAGTGAATGGTTAGAGATTGACACTTTATTTAGGTGAAGTCATTGATTGATTGTAGAATATAATTGATTTGATTCATCTTGAACGAAAATCATTGGTATAGTCTGGTTAATTACTATAAACTTAGCGCTTGTGGTAGGAAACCCACTTATGTTTTTAGTGAGCTTATTGTGATGTTTTACGGTAGTCCTTATAGAATTAGTTATCTTTATATTGTAGTAGATTAGTTTGTATCACATGTTTAATTGTTTTATATCATTCATATAAAAACATGCGTTAGTTATTAATGTTTGTTTCAATCATTATTTACATTTTATGAATTCCATATATGTTTACTTTTTTATATTATCTTCCATTTATTTATCTGCATTCTGATTATCTAATTAATCCTAATAAAAATGATAATTAAAACTTATTTAAAATTATGATAATAATAAAACCCTAAATTATAGCTAAATGAACATTGCTCTATAGTTCATCGATAAGAAAAACTAATGACTACCTAACCTATATCATTTAAGTTACTGAGTTAACTTGAATTTATAAGTTATACCTTTATACATAAACCTTTAAAGTAAATGATGAATAATTAAGGTTAAAGAATATATATGGGTGACGGGGGCGGTGGAGTAACCTAAGGAATTGTAAAAATATTTTTAGGGCTCTATCAATCGCTAAACAATATTTAGGTTTCCTTTGAGATAAAATTTATAAAAACCACACTTAATATAGTGATAGAGTATAGTATTAATCCCTCGAGAAAGAAAAGTTTACTTTCAAATACTAGTATTGTCTACTATAATTACAATAATCATCCTGCTCAATCAAAATATTTTTTTTTTAATATTCTATCACTTAGTTTAAAATAAAAAAAAATTAAATGAAATATCATTTTGATAAAATCTTTTGGATTGATGGAATGTAAATACAATATGTTTCCTATTGATTCTCTTTTATATTGATACTATTCAGTGCATATGCATCACTGACCACTTAGTCAAGTGTGGAGAGACAAAGAACATATTAAATCCTCCAATCTCAATACCACTCTAAAGTACTATATTTGTTGAAACTTGTTCAATGAATTAGGTTATTATACCTAAGCTTATATCCCAGTGGCTAACCAAGAGGGGGGGGGGGGGGGTGAATTGGTAATTTTAAAAAAATTCCCTCTTTAAATTTTAAACCAATAAAAGCTTATGTTAAATTTGAAAAGTATTTTTCAACCATAGATTAACACAGAAACAATAAAGTAAAAAGCAGCAGAAAAAATAAAATGACATAAGATTTATAGTGGTTTGGTCAAACATGACCAACATCCACTCCCCGGAAGCACCCTCCGCGTATTGCACTAATACCACTAGTGACTCTCCTTTTGCCCCCACAGCAAGGGGGAGAAGCCTTCATAAAAACTCTCTTCCACCACTATCGGTGCGGTAGAGAACTGTCATCCTTTTACACTCTCCAAGTGTAGGTAGAGAACCCTTCGTCCTTTCACACTCTCCAAATGTAGGCAGAGAACCCTTCATCCTTTCACAATCTCTAAGTGTGGGCAGAGAACCTTTGTCCTTTCACACTCTCCAAGTATGGGAAGAGAACCCTTCATCCTTTCACACTCTCCAAGCGTGGTAAGAGAACCCTTCATCCTTTCACACTCTCCAAGTGAACGCAGAGAACCCTTCATCCTTTCACACTCTCCAAGTGTAGGCAGAGAACCTCCTGTTATTCACACTCTATGAGTGTCGGCAGAGAATTGGATCTTCTTGAAAAATGTTCTCACGAGAAATCTAAAAGGACGAGAGAAAAGAGTGAAATAATCACAATTCACAATTGGAGATTCTTACCTTTGAGTACCAAGTGAACCCTTCAAGCTACAGTAGTAAGAATCTTCCTTCAAACACTCTCTCACACTCTCTCCTTCAATCTCCCTTCAGTTTTCATAAAGACCAATGGGCAAAAAGATTACAAAAAAGTTTTAATTGGACCTTTTATAAGACAGACATGAAAAACCATCCAAAAACTACAATTTTCAATTTATGGTCGCACTCGATTGTCCCGTATGATCATGATTTTGTACGTATAAATAGTGTAAAAATTATTGCGTACGAACCCAATGTCTTTTGTACAAAATGACTTTGTACTTGATCATCGTCCCGTACAAACTAAGTTTGTCTAGTGCTAATAGTTATATCAAGGGTTTGTTTGAACAAAACTGCAGGGCTGTCCATATTTTCAAGGAATACAGGACATCGTCTTGGGAGGAATATAGAAGTTCATCTGGACGATTAGTTCAAGTCATGGGTCCAGAGGGCATTATCCAGGGAAAAATGGTGCACTTCATATGGATGAATAGTTTAAAGTGAGAATTCAGAGGAAAACGTCTAGGGACGAATGATACACTTCGTCTGGAGGAACTGTTCAAAGTGAGAATCTATAGGAGATCGTCCAGGGATGAATAGGAAAATTTATCTGGAGAACCAGCACTTAAAAAATTTTTCTCACTTTTCTGTTCGTTTCATTGCTCTCCGAGGGGTATAACTGACCTGATCATCCAGTAAAAATATGGTTTGTCATGTACAATCAGTATAACAAATTTTGACTTTTAAAGATATCGCCCAGTGTGTGTGCTAAGTTACTCAATTACAAACACACTCTCTCTGACTCAATAAAATAAAAAATACAGACTTCAATATATAAAATATCTTATACTGAATTTGATTTGAAGTCTTCATTAGTTTGGAGTATGATTATCGTGAAATGTTATTCCACACAAGAGCAAAAATAATTCTTCCAAAAAGTGTTAAGAGAAAATAATAATTATAACAATAATATTTAGAATCATTAAAACTATATAAGTTATAAGAATGTAAATTATGCAAAAGCTAAGTAGCAACTCTCTTAACAATCTCCCCCTTTTGATGATGGCAAAACAATTATTATTTGTATAATTTTTAAATTCTAAGTATCTCCTAAACTCCCCTTAAATTGATAAATATATGAGAATAAGGGGTATTCAAACTAAAACAAAAAATTGTTTTTAAAATTAATTTTTGAACACACAGAACAGAACAGAACACACAACATGACAATGATAAATCAAAGATAAAACAAATGCAATGAGATAGATACTAACAATATTTCTCCCCCTTTTTACGACAGCTAAAAGAGAAGGAGAAAAAGAACATAAATAGAAATGTAAGAAGTCATATTATAATCCTTTGATAATTGATCCTTAAAAGAGATTGAGATATATTTACAAAAACAAATATAGATCATTAGAGAAATAGAAGGATTCATATGATTTAAGAAGATACATAACATAGATAAGGAAAAAATATCAAAAACATGAATCAATTTAGACAGTGAGATAAACAAAATCATTACAAAGTAGATGAATGTAAAATTTGTATATTTTTGTTGAAACTTATTCAATATGAATTAGGTTGTTAGACCTAAGCTTATATCCCAGCGGCTAACCAAGAGGGGGGGGGGGGGGGGGGTAAATTGGTAATTAAAAAATTTCCCTATTTAATTTTTAAACCAATAAAAATTTTAATGAATTTTTGTAAAAAGATTTTTTAACCACAGATCAATAGAAAAAAGTAAAGCAAAAGAGAAAGGCAGTAGAAAATAAAAAGATACAAGATTTATAGAGGTTCGATCAAACACGACCTATATCTACTCCCTGGAGGCACCCTGAAAGTATTGACTCTCCTTTTGTTCCAACATCAAGGCGTAGAAGCCTTCACAAAAACTCTCTTCCACCACTACCCAGTGCGGCAGAGAACTGTCATCCTTTTACACTCTCCAAGTGTTTGCAGAGAACCGTCCGTCCTTTCACACTCTCCAAGTGTGGGCAGAGAACCCTTCGTCCTTTTACACTCTCCAAGTGTGGGCAGAGAACCCTTCATCCTTTTACACTCTCCAAGTGTGGGTAGAGAATCCTTCGTCCTTTCACACTCTCCAAGTGTAGGCAGAGAACCTCCCGCTATTCACACTCCATGAGTTTTGGTAGAGAACCAGATCTCATTGAAAGATCTTCTCATGAGAAATCTAGAAGGATGAGAGAAAAGAGTGAAGTAATCACAAATCACAATTGGAGATTCCTACCTTTGAGTAATAAGTGAATCCTTCACGCTCCAGTAGTAAGAATACTCCTTCAAATACTCTCACACTCTCTCCTTGAATCTCCCATTAGTTTACATGAAGACCAATGAGTAAAAAGATATTATAAGACAATTTTAAGTGGACCTTATATAGGAAAGACATGAAAAAGCGTTCAAAAACTACTAATTTTCAATTATGTACGCACTCAAACATCCCGTACGATCGTGATTTCATCCTGTACGAATAGTGTAAAAACTATTGCGTATGAACCCAATATATATTGGTATGAAATAATTTTGTACCCGATAATCATCCCATACGAACTAAGTTCATCCGGTACGAACAGTTATATCAAGAGTTCGTTTGGATGAAACTGCAAGATGGTCCAAGTTTTCAAGGAACAGAGGACTTTATCCTGGGACGAATGGGGTGAATCATCTGGATGATCTGTTCAATTCAAGGATCCAGATGACATCATCCTGGGATGAATGGGGTGAATCATCTGGATAATCTGTTCAATTCAAGGATCCAGAGGACATCATCATGGGATGAATGGTACACTTTGTCTGGATGAATAGTTCAAAGTGAGAATTTAGAGGACATCGTCAAGGGAAAATTGGTACACTTCATCTGGACGAACAGAGCAAAGTGAGAATCCAGAGGACATCATCCAGGGAAAAATAGGGAATTTTTTCTAGACGATTAGGACTTAGAAAATTGTTCTCACTTCCTGTTCATTACATTGCTCTCTGAGGGATATAACTGATTTGATCATCCTGTATGAACATGGTTCGTCCCGTACAATCAGTATAAGAAAATTTTGGATTTTTAAAGATCCCCCCAACTGTGTGTGTGCTAAGTTACTCATTTACAATCACACTATCTCAAACTCAATAAATTGAAAAATACAGACTTTAATTTTCAAACTATCATATGCTGAATTTGATTTGAAGTCTTCATTAATCTGGAGTTCGATTATCCTGAAATATTAGTCCACATAAGAGCAAAAATAATTCTTCCAAAAAAGTGTTAGGAGAAAATAATAATTAGAGCAATAATATTTGAATCATCAAAACTATACAAGTTGCAAGAATGTAAAACATGCAAAAGTTAAGTAGAAACTCTTATAACAATCTTCCCCTTTTTTATGATGGCAAAATAATTATTGTTTATATAATTTTCAAATTCTAAGTATCTCCTAAACTCCTCCTGAATTGATAAATAGGTGAGAATAAAGATGCATTTGCACAACATTATTTATTTATTTTTTTTAATGAACAGAATTGATACGATACGAACAAAAATGATAGGAATACAAATAATATTTCTCCCCCTTTTTGACAACAATAAAAAGTGAAGAAGAAAAAAAACTAAAATGGAAATTTAAGAAGTCATATGACAATCCTTTGATAATTGATCCTTGAAAGAGATTGTGATATATTTGCAAATACAATTGACTATCATTAGAGAAATAAAAGAATTCATATGATTTAAGAAGAGACATAACATAGACAAGGAAAAAATATTAAAATACATAAATGAATTTAGATATTGAGATAAACAAAATCATTACAAAGTAGATGAATGTAAAATTTGTATATTTAAAATTTCAATGCTAAATAAAGTTATACAAAAGATCAATTTGAATTAAGAGATTGAAAGATTGAGGAAAGAATTAACTACCATATGTGACGCTTTGTGCATCTTTTTCAATAGTTGTGGCACAGTTTTGTGCATCTTTTTACTTGTGGGCTTATTTTGTACATCTTTTTCAAATTACAAACTATTGTGCATTCTTTAGATTTTTGTACTTTTGTACATTTTTAAGAGTAATCTTGATCTTTCCAAAATCAATAATAAAAAATTTAAAATTTCTCTGAGTACAATAATATTTATTGATAAGTAAAATACAAAAATAAGAAAATATCATAATTGCAATAATAGTATAAAAATTATATTAGTCCAATAAGAGACATGAGATTGACATTTTTAACAAGATCAAGTTATAATCACAACTTAAATTTTTTGAAAAATTAGATTTTCTAATGAATTCAATTCTATGTTGCAATTCAAGATATAGCATTTTCTAGATCAAAAATTTGAAGAATGTTCGTATAAGCTAACACACATTTTTTAAATGAAATAAAAAATAGTAAAACAAGACAAGATAACTTTTATTGATATTATTTGTAGAAGATAATACATTTTGCATGAATGATATCAATACATTGACTATTGAAAATCACATAAAACATGATATTTTACTAAAACACAACATAAATACATAAAAGAAATCACTGGTCACATCACATCACATCTAATGTAGTAGAGAAAAATATATAAAACAAATACATTAACCACTCAGACGGGCCCTGATCTGGAAGAGGTGGCTAGTTGAAGAAATTAAAATAATTGCTCATCATAATACCATCTATTTGCTCTCACATCCATCCCATATCCTCATGGTACTGAGCATTCTATTGTTGTAAATGAGTTTAAATTTGATTGAAGTGTTGATCAAAATGAGTCTCAAGACGATCAAACCTGTGAACCAAATCATGATAATTTGGTTCACCAACAGGTGCAGGTGGAAGTGCTCCTATTTCCTCCTCTGAGTCACTAATAATATGTTGTTCATGTTGTTCATCTTTATTGAAGATCACTCAAAAAGATCCATCATTATTGTAGAGAGGCTCCTTTAAATCATGATCTAGATAAACTAGATCATACTTCTTATCCAAAATATAAGTCACAAGATGTCCTAAGTCAATATTTTTCTTTCTTTTATGGGAGACATGGCCAATCTCAGAAAGTCCATAAATGTAGTCAATGATTAGTTGTGCTTCATCTATAGGTTGGCTAGTCATGATCAGATAAGTCACTGTAGAAAGAAGAGGTGTGATATTTACTCTATCACCAGCTTTAGGTATGATGGAGGTGCGAAGAATATGTTGGATGATATGGGCATTGTGATTAAGAGTGGCTACCTTAGGTAAATGACATACTCCTCTACATCCTCTATGAAAGTGCTCTGATACCACTTGAAAGTTCGTTAGGGAAATTAGGCCCCTTATAAACTGGCCAAAGGCTAATTAAGAGAGTGGTGAGTTGGAATTTTAAGATTCTTTAAATAAAAAACAACAAACCAAAATTACCACGAAAAAATCAACGATGTGGAAATAATAAGGAAAGAACATACCAGATTTATAGTGGTTCGGTCAAACCTTTGTTGAAACTCGTTCACAATGAATTAGGTTGTTAAACCTAAGCTTATGTCCCACGGCTATCCAAGAGGGGGGGGGGGGGGGTGAATTGGTAATTAAACAATTTAACCCTCTTTAATATTTTAAAATGAAAATAAACTTTAATGAATTTTTTTATAAAAAATGTTTTTCAACCACAAGTTTTAATCGTTAAAAACAAAAACAACGAAAAAATAAAAGACAAGAGATTTATAATGGTTCGGTCAAAACCAGACCTACATCCACTCCCCTAAGGCACCCTCCGAGTATTACACTAATACCATTAGTGACTCTCCTTTTGCACCCATAGCAAGGCGGAGAAGCCTTTACAAAAAAACTTTCCACCACTACCCAGTGCGGTAGAGAACCTTCATCCTTTTACACTATCCCCAGTGTTGGCAGAGAACTGTCCGTCCTCTCACACTCCCCTGGTGTCGGAAGAGAACCGTCTGACCTTTCACACTCTCTCAGTGTAGGCAGAGAACCCTTCATCCTTTCACACTCTCCTAGTGTGGGCAGAGAACCCTTCGTCCTTTCACACTCTCCTAGTGTGGGCAGAGAACCCTTCGGCTGTTCACACTTTTTAAGTGTTGGCAGAGAACCGAATCTCCGTGACAGATCTTCTTCATAAGAAATCTAGAAGGAAGAGAGAAAAGGAGTGAAGTAATCATAATTTAAGAGTAGAGACTCTTACCTTTGAGTACCAAGTGAAACCTTCACGCTCCAATGGTAAGAAATCTCCTTCAAATGCTCTCTCACACTATCTCCTTGAGCTCCCTTCAGTTGGCACGAAGATCAGAAGGAAAAAAAGATTAAGTGACAGTTCAGATTAAACTATTTATAGGAAAGACAAGAAAAACCATCCAAAAACTGCAAATTTTCAAGTCAATACTCAGTGGATCGTCTAGTATGATCGTGGATCGTCTTGGACGATTTTACTTAAATGCGTTGGAAACGAACCCATTGTATATGGGTACGAAATGACTTCGTACACACATCGTCCCGTACGAACTAGGTTTGTCCGGTACGAATGGTTATTCCATAAGTCGGTTCCCAAAAACTGCAGAACGTCGCCAAAATTTTAGAGTTGGTTCACTTTGTCCTGGGACAAATATGGGTTCATCCGGACAAAATTTTTACAGAGGACAAATCATCCTGGGATGATTTTGCATTCATCTGGTACGAAAATTGTCCAGAGAGCAACTCTTCCTGGCATGATTATAAATTTTGTCTGAACAAAAATTCTTCAGAGGACATTTAGTCTTGGGATGATCTTGAGTTCGTCTGGACTAAATTTCTCCGAAGGGAAACTCGTCCTGGAATGAATATAAATTTCATCTGAACGAAAATTTTCCTGAAAACATTTCATTCTGGGATGAATAAAAATTCATCTTGGACGATCAGGACTTAGAAAAATTTTCTTCAACTCCTGTTCGTTCCATTGCTCTTACGAGGAGATAACTGACCTGATCATCCTGTACGAACAATATTCATCCCGTATGATCAGTACAAATTTTTAAAGATCTCCTTAATTGTGTGTGTGTTTATTCACTCAATTACAATCACTCCCTCTCAAACTTAATTCAAAGAAAAATACAAGCTTCAATTCAAAAAGTAATTCATGCTGAATTTGATTTGAAGTCTCCGTAGTCTTTTTTGAATAAAGGATGCAATTGGAATTAAAAAACAACAAAGAAATACAATGATCAACAACTAAGAGACTCCTTGACAGTCGTTCCTAAACAAGTGTAAAAAACTTGTTGGAAGTACTATTTCAACACAGGAGTCCCAGAAGAAATCGCCTAACAAAGCAAACTTGGCACAGTAATTGGCCAACTTATTACAATTTCTTAGATTAAAGAGAAAAAGAATATTTTTGAACACATAAAGGAAAGATAGATCTACTCTCGTACCTTTATTAGTCTTCATTTTGATAGAGTCTTGGAGCATCTTTATGATATTCACATTATCTCCTTCAATGATTATTCCCCTATATTCACAAAACCAATCTTGTATGTATTTTTTCAACATGAGAATTGCTTTAAGTTCCGAGTAGGCAACATCCCAATGTATCATCTTCTTTCCATAAGCACAAATCATTCTTCCTTTACAATCTCTGATCAACCTTGATATTCTCGCCAAGTTTGAATTCAACAAAGCTGCATCTACATTCAATTTTAGCCAACCTTCAGGAGGGGTACACCAAGCTTTAGGCAGCAATTGCTGATTAGTGCTCTAGTTCTTCTCGGTTGGTGCTGATTGAAAAAAGGATGCTTGATATATGACTTCAACTGCTATATAGGCGATGGGACGTTCCAAATTTCTATGTTTGCCCAGATTTCTTGACCTCTAGTTGGAATAAACAGTCATTGCATACATTTTTGCAAGTCCATTATCAGCTTTATAACTGAGTTCTTCAATGCATTCAGCAAGATTTTGAAATGAAGGTACATTAAAACCCCAATACCTCAGTTTCATTACGATCTCCAAAAGCTTACCACATTTAATGGTTATATGCTCTGTATCTTCCCTCGTCTTGCATCCTCTAGGACAATCTGAATTATTCGCCAACTTCCTATAGCTTAACTAGGAATTAGTTGGTAGTGCATCATTCAGCGCTCTCCACCAAAACAAGTGTGTTCTCTGATTGAGTTTCAGTTTTTTTAGCCAATTGGACTTGCTTAGATTGGTTTCAATATTCCTGTTATTGTCTTCATTACACAGAGATGATATAGTCTTCCCCGAATTACTGCAAATCAATTCGATCTTATCTTCTCTTTTACTCTCCCCTTTATCCATTTGAAGAATCAGATTTACCATATCTTTAGAGAAAAAATCAGACAATTTCTCTAAATTCCAGCCTCAATTTTGATCCATTAGGAAAGAAACTTTTTTATCTGAGAGATCTGCTATATTACACGTTGTAGGCCAGCTGTTAAGAATACGATCTAGAATCCAGTTATCATTAGTAATATTAATGCTATTACCATTGCTAACTTCCCATCTTACAATCGGTTTCAGGAATTTGATGCCATCTTTGATGATTTTCCAAGCTGACGAAAAACCTTTCTTCATTCCTTCCTCCCATATTTTGTCACCATATTTCCTCTTGAGAATTTTACAGAGCAATGAGTCATTGTTCTATAAATACATCCACGACATTCTTGCTCTTAAAGGTCCCTTCCTTTCCAATGCTCCTTGAATGCCAAAATCTCCCAAACTGGTAGGTAGACAGAGATTTGACCAAGCAATGTAGTGCATTCCTTATTTTCCATTTTCTTTATGCCATAAAAAGTTCCTACACATTTTGTCATTATTTAGTAGAATACTTTTAGGAACAAGGGAGTGAGCTACCTGATAAGAAATCATATTTGAGTATGCTGATTTGATGAGGGTTATTTTGCCAGCCAAAGATAAATATCTAGCTCCCCTTGAGTTCAATTTACTCATAGCCTTTTCAACAGTATTTCTAAAATCTTCAGTTTTTAATCTCCTCAAAGCCAATTGGATGCCCAAGTAATTGTGCTCCTTGACTTCCTTATATCCCAATATTCTATTTAGTTTTCTTCTTCTTTTCCTGGAAACTCTCTTACCATACAAGACCATGGATTTTTGAGAGTTTATAGCTTGTCCTATCCAGCCACAGTAATTTTTGAGGATGTTCTTCAAAGTTATGGCATTCTCATTAGATGCCTTAGCTACTAAAAGAATGTCATCTGCAAACAGCAGATGATTAATTTTCTCTATATTTAAAGTTAATTTCATCCCCAGCTTGTTGTTACGCTCATGAAGAGCCTTGGAAAGAAGGTCGGAGCATAAAATGAACAGGCTTGGCGATAGGAGGCAGCCCTGTCTGAAGCCACAGCTAGCCTTGATCCATTCCATTCTTTTCCCATTTATCACTATAGAGTATTTTGGGTTAGAAACACATTGCATAATCAGCTGTATCAAATTCACAGGAAAGCCAGTGAATGTCAAGACTTGATTTAGAGTTTCCCAGCACATGCTATCATAAGCTTGTTCCATGTCAAGCTTCAATAGAAAATATCGCAGTTTAGCCACAGACGTTTTCATTTTGCTAGTGATTTCCCGTGCAACCAGGAAATTATCTGAAATGCTTCTTCCCGGAACGAATGCCCTTTGATATTCGGATATAACTTTTGGGAGGTGATTTTTTAATCTATTAAGAATCATTCCAGTAGCTAGTTTGTAGACCGTCAGACAAAGACAAATGGATCTGAATTTAGAGCATTATTTAGCATTTTGAACTTTCAGAATCAATACAACCACTGTATCCTTCCATTATTCATGCATCCTACCATATTTTAAAAAAATCATCAATTGCATTCTAGGTAGCTTCTTCAACAATGCTCCAGTAGTTTAAAAAAAAAACATGCGTTGGCGCCATCTGTTCCATGGGATTTGTTGTTATCCATTTTCCTCAACGTAGCTACCAGCTCCACTCTTGTGAAGTTAGCCTTTAGAAAATTTAAACTGTCTGCCTGGATACATTCTGATGCTTTATAATTAGGACAATTCTGTAATCTGCAATTACGTTTCTGCCATTTCTTTGCATAGTAATTCTCCAAGATTTTATGAATAGCTTCCTGGTTTGTTTCCATTGATCCATCTTCCCTTTCAATCTGTAAAATTCGGTTGCCTCTTTTCTTAGAAGTTGCAAAAGTGTGATAGTATCTAGTGGTTTTCTCCCCTTCTTCCATGCACTGACATTTGGATCTCTATCTCCACTAGGTTGAAACTCTTGCCAAGTTAGTATAAAACTCAATCACCTTACTGCGTAGAACTAATAGATTATCCTGGCTCAAACCTCCATCTCTAGCTTCTTGGTTCTGTAGCAGCATTATCTCCTTTTTTAGTTCCTGAATTTTCACATTCAGCTCTTTCAACTTATTTTTACTCCAAAAATACAGGTTTTTGAGAGACCTATTAATCTTTCGTTGAAGAATTTCATTGGGACTACCAAAATCTTTCTTCCTCCAAGATTTTGCTATGATTCCTTTTGCTGCTTAATAAGAACACCACAAGTTTTCAAATCTAAATTCTCTTTTATTATGTTGCTTTCTGTTGTCAATTTGTAGAAGAACTGGACAGTGATATGAAGAGATTCTAGGGAGATTCTTAACCACTGCATTAGGGAATTCCAATAGAGCTTTGGAGTTTAACCAAACTCTATCCAACCTCTCCCAAATTCTTGCTAGGCCTTCTTTGTTATTGCACCAAGTCTAATTTGGTCCCTGAAACCTGATATCATGAAAGTCATTGTCTTTCATGAATTCTTTCATTTCCATTGGTTGAGAAAAAATAAATTTCTTCCCTCCTTTCTTCTCATTATGGTTCAGTAAACAGTTGAAGTCGCCTCCAACTAAGCAAGGCTGTTCATAGTTCATGTTTTCCTCTATTAAATTCCAGAGTTTCCTTCTTTCATTTATGTTTTTGTTACCATAAACAATACATACTTTGGTCGTTGTACCTTTAGGAGTGATGATATTGCCTATAATACATTGTCTAGAAGAGGTAATGACGTTAAAAGAAATAATTCTTGATTTCTAGAGAGCTAGAATGCCTCCTAAAGTGCTAGTGGCTGCCTCATGATAAAATTCCCACTCATTCCCAACCAAATTTCTTACTTCATTACTTCCCAACTTTTCTAGTTTGGTTTCTGTTAAACCAATAAAGCAAAGTCCATTCTCTCCTATCATATTTCTTAAGTAGTGGGAGACTTCTTTCTTCTTTAATCCCCTATAATTCGAGAATAAAAATGAAGACATTAATTTTAGTGTGGGGTTGAGGCCCCAGCCTCCTCTGCTCCTCCCTCACCTTTCCTTGTTCTGTGATTCCCTTTAATGGGTCCTAACATTTTCATTTCTTTGGCAAGTTTAATTTTACTGTTGGACACTTTGTTGATCAAGTTACTGCTATCCCCCTGTTCCTTTGTGGTAGAAATTTTGTTGTCATGTATTACATTCTTGATCAATTTGGAGTTGTCATTCTTCCCATTTTGTTTTTCCAACTCTTCGTTCACAATGTTCATCAGATTTTCTATCCCTTCTCTATCCAGAATTTCAAAGGGGTTACAAATTGGCAAATTTCCAAACTCTGTTTTTCCTTCCCATGACCTCTGTAGTTTTTTAGCATTATTACCTTCTGAGTGATCAAGTTCAAGATCAACTGATTTATTGCGGTCCAGTTCTATTCCATTCACCTTGTCTATAATAATTTCTCCTTCTTCAATTTCTCGAATATCATTAGTTAAATGTGATTCCAAAGTTATGTTGTTCTATCTTTTCTAGATTCCCAATACTATTTTTCGCTTTCCAAGTATTCCTTTGAGAAGTATTTCTTGCAGCTGCTTTCTTGGTTACCTCATTATTGATTGCAACATTTGTCTTCTTCTTCTTATTATTCACCAATACCCATGGGCCATAATTGCTGCTTTCTTCCATAGCCTTCATCTTCTGTAAAGCTAAAGAGCTTTCTTCATGAGAGCTGATAAATTCTTCCACATTTTGTTTCTTGCAGTCACCTTTAGCATGACCGATTCTACCGCAATCAAAACAAAGACTAGATATTTTTTCATACTCTAGTTTTTGGAAGAATCTATTCCCATACTATCCACTCACAATCCAACAGGAAGCTTCTGATCAAGTTTGATTCGGACACAAGCTCTGGCAAACTCTCTTCTTCCCCAGTGAAACAGGTTGCCATCTAGCATCAAAGGTGTTCCAACTCTCGAAGCAATTCTGGCAATATTATTTTCATCCCAACATTGGAGCGGCAGATGAGGCATTCTGATCCAAAATGGCGATGAAAGATTTTTCATAGATGATGATGAGAATTCTGGAGTCCAGCGTTCCAAGCCTATTATATGTTCATTCACGAACCATGGTCCTCCCATCAGGACTCCTTCCATAGCTTCCACCGATTTGAAAGAGAAGAGAAACCATCCTAAACCAAGAGTGGTGAAATGAAACTTGTCATACTTAGCCCATTGTCTTCTAAGCTCCCAAGATACAACATGAGGTTGTATATCCTTGCCAAAGACCTTGCGTACCGAAGATTTATTGAGCACTTCTACAATCTTCACTTCCACGTCTTTGTTTAGCAGTACATCTTTTCCATCCCCTGATAACTCAAAATCGGCTTCACTGAAGTTTAATTTTATATATGGTTTTCGAAGCCATATGTTGTCATTTTCCAGATTAGCTACATTCTTCATTGTTAATTGATTAGTAATGTGGTTAGCAACTATATCCTTATGCTGATCTATAACCCCTTATGTTTGGATTGCCTGCTTGTTTGATTTTAGAATTGCCTTTTTGTTTTCTGGTTTCTGGGTAATTTCATTAACCACATCGCTATCAGAGATAGCTACTGGGTTACCAAATATTTGAACAAAGATGTTCATACCTGAGGATGACGCCTCCAATTCATGCCTATTCACCGATGATTCCAGTTTATTCAATGCGCAAGGCGTATTGATATTATAATTAGAATCTATCGTTTTTCCTTTACCTTCTACCTACTTGACGATACGGGAAACATCACCAGTATTTTCATTTATGACAAGCAAATCTCTTGATCTTCTTCTCCGTGCTTCCTCTACATCCATCAATTTTCTTGAAGTTGAATTTTCTTCAAGTACCATTCCATCACCAAATTCCTTCATCGGGCTGTTGCTTGCCTTCCTATGGATCAAAATGTCCACCGATGATCGACAAACATCCACCTCCATAGATGTTCAATCCTCAGGATCGCCGGCTAACAAGCCGGGAAAATGAAATTTGAAACTTTCTCTCCCTAGTTCTTACAGTTGGGAGAGATGCTCGGGGATTCGAAAGTTATGAAAATTAGAGGTTGTGTTTTACAAGAGGATTTCGAATAAAGGAAGCTTCGGCCTGGGTTCGGTGCTACATCAGAGATCAGGAAGTCTTTAGGGTTTAGGAGTTTGATTTTCCTGAAATGTTAGTACACACGAGCAAAAACAACTCTTCCAAAAAGTGTTAGGAGATAACTACACATAAAACAAAAATATTTAGATTTATCAAAACTATACAAGTTGCAAGATTGTAAAACATGCAAATAGCAACTCTCTTAATAATCTCTCCCTTTTTTATGATGGCAAAATAATTAGTGTTTATATAATTTGAAATTCTAAGAATCTCCTAAACTCCCCTTGAATTGATGAACACGTAAAAATAAGGAGGCATTGAACAATATAAATTTTTGTTTTCAAAATTTTTAAGATACTAAACAAACAAAACAAAACAAACACACATACACAAAACAAAACAGACACACATACAAAATGATAGAACAAACAATTTTAGTATATGGCATTGAACAATATAAATTTTTATTTTAAAAAATTTTAAGATACTAAACAAACAAAACAAAACAAACAAACTTACAAAACTTAAATTTTTTTAAAAAATTAGATTTTCTAATGAATTAATTTTAACTTAAAATTCAAGATATAACACTATTAAGATCAAAAGTTTAATGATTGTCATAAAGTCTAACACACATTTCAAAAACTAGATTAAAGCCAAAACATGATAACTTATATTGATATCAAAATGAGCATATTACGTTCTGACCAAAGGATATTAATACAATAATAAAACATCTAAAGAAAAGAAAATACATCTAACTATCCTAAAACATCAACTAAAGAAAACACATAAAATTGAGTGCAACTATCACTCAGAAGGACCCTGATCAGGAGGAGAAGGAGGAGGTGCATCACCAAAGAGATTAAAATAACTACTCATCATAAGCACATTGGTACTGATATCATTCATTTGGTCTCTCATAAATCCCATGTCATGCTGATACTATGCATCCTGCTACTGAAGATGAGTCTCAATTTGATCAAAATGTTGATCAAAATCCCTAGACGATCAAATTGTTGAACCAAATCCTGATAATTTGGTTCATTTGTAGGTGCAGGTGCAGCTTCATGTTCTTCTTCAATATCACTAATGAGATGTGCTTTACTTGATTCATCAGTTTTGAAGATTGCTCTAAATGATTCGTCATTGTAGTAGAGCGGTTCTTCAAACTCTTGATCAGGATGAACTAATCCATATTTCTTATCCAGAATGTAGGCAACTAGATGTCCTAAGGCAATGTTCCTCTTTATTTTATGCTCGACATGACCAATTTCAGAAAGCCCATAAAGATATTCAAGGATAAGTTTGGCTTCATCTATAGGTTCTCTAGTCATAATAAAAAAGGTCTCCATAGATAGAAGAGGAGTGAAGTTGATTCTATCACCAGCTTTAGGAATAATAAAAGTTCTAAGAACATGCTGGATGATACGTGCATTTCGAACGAGACCGGATACTTTAGCCATATGATCGTTAAAATTGTATCTTATAATCACATTATTAATTTAATACCATTCATAATCATGAGTGGTGATCAAGGTATGTGCTCTAGCTCCCTCAGTCCTTCAGTTCAAAAAGGCTCCTAAGTCAGCCTTGGTGATTTCAACTTTTTGTTTAAAGACAAAGAAACACATTATAGAATGGTCAGAATTAAAAGGCATGTTTGTGAGGAAGTAGTGGAAGGTTTCTTTGTTGTAGAGATAGACGAGGGTGAGGATAAAACCAAACTGTGTTGAAGCAAACAAGTTCATCACCTGAAAGGTTAGTTATTATTGGATTAGAATTCTAGAAGGTGTGATCTTTGCTGAGACAAACCTAGGAAAGGATTCCTCATTGGCTTTGGAAAGGAAGTTCTCAAAAGAATTTCTATGTGGATTCTTGGCAAGAACCTTTTGACGCATGCTTGAACTTGCCATTTAAAAAGATCTAAAGTACGAAAGAGTTTGAAAGTGAAGTTTAGAGTTTGACTGTTGAGTTCAAAAGCCTGTCTATTTATTGAAAAATGACTTATTCGTACAAGATGAAATCACTTTCGTCACGTACGAAATTCAGTTAATCCCGTACAAAAAAAATTTGTATGGACGAACCAATGCGTCAAAATGAAATGGCTTTTCATAATCAACATAACTTACGAAGCAACCTTTCATACAAACTTTTGACCAGACTGATCGTACAAACAAGCACGTGTTTGTCTTGGGATGATCATAACATATGTTCATTTTAATGACAGTTGAAACCGTCCCTAGCATTGAACCGACATGTGTTCATCCGAATTATATTAAAAACTACCTTATCCATTCAACTGCTTTAGTCAATCATCCGTCGTTTGAAAAACATTTCATCCTGGATGATCATGACTATCGTACAGATGAAGTTACAATTAAAAACTAAAAACTGCACGCAAACGGTTCAAAATCCGACAATTTGACCCACTACACAAATCGTCCCGTACAAAAAAAATTTGTTCCGAATGATTGTCACTTAAAATTTTCAAATCATGGACTCAATCAAAATAAAAACACAAAGCACACTAAAAACATAAATTATTTCAAATGAGGAGCTAAACTTAGGATACCAAATTTTTAAGTTTTGAGTTCATAACAGATATCTTAAAATCCTTTTCACTGCTGTCAAATGTGATTCTTTTTTATCTGATTGAAATCTAGCACATAAGCAAACACTAAACATGATATCGGGTCGGCTAGCAGTCAAGTATAGTAAAGATCTAATTATCTCTCTAAATTTCTTTTGATCAATAGATTTTCCCTTAGGGTCCTTATCTGAGGAACTCATAGGTGTACTAACAGGTTTAGCATTATCGATTTCATACTTTTTGAGGATGTCCTTAACATATTTTGATTGACTAAGAAATGTACCCTCCTCAATTTACTTAATGCTAAATCTTAGAAAGTAACTTAAATCTCATATTAGACTCATCTCAAATTCACTACTCATTCTTTTAGAAAAATAATCACAAAGATTTTTATTTGAAGATCTAAAAATGATATCATTTACATAAATTTGAACATTGAGTATATCCTTTCCAAATCACTTCAAAAAGAGTGTTGTATCCACAGTTCCTTTTTCAAAAGATCTTACAAGTAGGAAGGTGCTCAACCTCTCATAACAAGCCTTAGGTGCCTGTTTCAATCCATATAATGCCTTTTTTAACTTGAAAATATAATTTGGGTATTTAGAATTTCCAAATCCTGGTGGTTGTTCTACAAAAATATCTTCTTGAATTACCACATTTAAAAAGGCACTTTTTACATCCATTTGAAACAATTTAAATCCTCTAAAACAGGTAAAGGATAACAAAACCCTTATTGCTTCAAGTCTAGCCACAGGGGAATGTTTGAATAGTTGCTATTTGAATGATTTATATTTGTGCAACTTATGTAGTTTTGATGATTCCAAACATTATTGTTCAAATGAATAGTTATCTCCTAACAATTTCAGAAGATTTGCACTTGCTCTTGTGTGTACTAACATTTCAGGAAAATCAGACTCCAGACTACGAAAACTTCAAATCAAATTCAACATGAGAAATTTTGTTTATTTGAAGTGTCTTTTCTTTGAATTAATTTTGAAAGGGAGTGATTGTAATTGAGTGAATAAAATCTCACACACACAAACTAAGGAGATCTTGAAATTCTATACTGATCGTACAGGACGATATATATCGTACTGGACGATCTGTCAGTTATCTCCTATAGAGCAGTTGGAACGAATAGGAACTTGCTTCGAAAAATTTTTCTAAGTCCTATTCGTCCAGGATGAATTTTTATATCGTCCCCGGCGATGGGCGCTCTAGAAAATTTTCGTCCAGACGAAAATAAATATCGTACCGGACGAACAGCTCTCTGGAAAATTTTCGTCCAGACGAAACCAAATTATCGTCCCCGGCGATGGGCGCTCTGGAAAATTTTCGTCCAGACGAAATAAATCATCGTCCAGGACGATCGGCTCTCTGGAAAATTTTCGTCCAGACGAACATATTTTCGTCCAAACGATAAACCGACTTAGGACAGTTTTCAGCAGTTTCTAGAACCGACCTTGTAATAACCGTTCGTACTGGACGAACCTAGTTCGTACAGGACGATCAGCTGTACGAAGTCATTTCGTACACATATACAAATAAGGTCGTTTCAGATCATTTAAGTAAAATCGTCCAGGACGATCCACGATCGTACCGGACGATCCACTGCGTACAGAATTGAAAACTTGCAGTTTTTGGGCGGTTTTTCTTGTCTTTTGTATAAATACTTCAAATTAGACTGCCACCCAATCTTTTTGTCACTTGAACTTCGTGCCTATTGAGAGAATAGTCAAGGGGAGAGTGGAAGAGAGCATTCAAAGGAGGATTCCTACCATTGGAGCAAGAAGGCTTCACTTGGATTGCTAAGGTAAGAATCTCTACTTGTGAAATTGGATTTCTTCACTCTTTTCTTTCTTTCTTCTAGGTTCTTGTGAGAAGATCATTCAAAAAGGTCCGGTTCTCTGCCGACACTTGGAGAGTGTGAACAGACGTGGGTTCTCTGCCTACACTAGGAGAGTGTAAAAGGAAGAAGGTTCTCTGCCTACACTAGGAGAGTGTGAACAGCCGTAGGGTTCTCTGCCCACACTAGGAGAGTGTGAAAGAACGACGGTTCTCTGCCAGCACTGTGGTTTGTGTAAAAGGACGACGGTTCTCTGCCAGCACTGTGGTTTGTGTAAAAGGACGACGGTTCTCTGCCGCACCGGGGAGTGGTGAAAAGAGGGTTTTGTATAGGCTTCTCCGCCTTGCTGTGGGTGCTAAAGGAGAGTCACTTTGTGGTATTAGTGCAATACTCAGAGGGTGCCTCTGAGGAGTGGATGTAGGTCTGGTTATAGACCGAACCACTATAAATCTGGTGTCATTTACTTTACTGCTTTTACGTTTCCGCATTTTAAATTTTAGTTTTAACAACTCTGTGGTTGAAAAACATTTTTCTACAAACTTTAAAAGAGAATTTCATTTCGGTTCAACTTTAATTTTAAGAGGGTTTAAAATTTTAAAACTACCAATTCACCCCCCTCTTGGTAGCCGTGGGACATTTACTTAGGCTTAACAACCTAATTACTAGATTCAACAAGTGGTATCAGAGCATAGTTTCAAAATCATAAGTTTGAACTACTTTTTGATTAACGTAGATGGCTACATTTGGAAACCGAAACACACCTGAGGGTTACTCTATCACTAGACCTCCACTGTTTGACAATATTCCTTTTGATTTTTGGAAAACACGCATGTCTACTTTCTTACAGTCACTTGATTATCGCATGTGGATGTTAGTCCAGGAAGGTTACACAAAACCAACTAGATTAGTTGATGGAATTAGGGTAGATACACCCTATGCAGATTGGACTATAGAAGAACGTGACTTAGCACAATTAAATGCGAAATGTTTAAATAGTTTCTTTTGTGCTTTAAAATCTGAAGACTACATGCGAGTTTCCACTTGTAAAAGCGGAAAAGACATATGGGATAGACTTTGTATTACTTATGAAGGGACAAATGAGGTTAAGCAATCAAGGCTCAATATCTTGTTACATGACTACGAACTATTTCGCATGAAACCTAATGAATCTATATCTGACATGTACACAAGATTCACTCAAATTGTCACCTCTTTGCATGCACTTGGTAGGGAATTAACTAATGCTGAAATGGTTAATAAGATTCTTCGTTGTTTACCTACTGCATACGATGCTAAAATTACTGCAATTACAGAGTCAAAAGATCTGAACATTTATTCTATTGACAATCTTCTTGGTTCACTCATTGCTTACGAGCAAGGAGTAAGTCAAAGAAAGATTGATGCAGGTGAACCAAGAAAGGACAAGAATATTGCACTAAATGTGGAAGAGTCAGAAAGTGAACACTCACAACCTGAGGATGAAGATGATATAGCACTGATGACTAGACAATTCAAAAGCTTTTTAAAGAGGAAGCAGAAGAGACGCCAGCAATGGAATAGAGGTAAGTATAATAGAAATGGCAAGGTTTCTAATGAAGTGATTTGTTATGAATGCAGGAAACCAGGTCATATAAAGACTGATTGTCCAAAACTCAAAGCCTCTCCTAGCAAGGAGAAGGTAGAGGAGAAACCAATGGTAAAGAAGGGCAAGAAGAAGTTTCAAAAGGCTTTTTGGGCGGACTCAGCTTCAGACTCATCTGAGACTGAAAAAGAAGAAGAAGTCACCAACCTTTGCTTGATGGCAGATAAAGCTGAACAATCAGATCAAGAAGAGGTATGTGATTTAACTTATAATGAATTGTTTGAAGTTTCTGAACACATGCATGATGCATATAGGAAAACGAAAAAGATGCATGCTAGTTTAGTTTTAGAATTGGAAGAGCTTAATAAGGAACACGAAATCCTTAGGAAAGATCATGCTTTAATTGATAGCAACCACATGAAACTACTTGATGAATATGATGACTTGAATAAAAATTTTGAGAATTTAAAATCATCCTATGCTGAACTTGAAAAAGAATTTGAGAAATTTAAGGATGAATCTGAGCACAAGACATATAGAGTAATTATACAAATCGAATCTTGGAGGAAATGAATTCATTTTACAAACTTACTATAAGAGCTCTCGAGGATAATAGGAACCCCCCTAAACTTGAAGATTTTACAAATCCTAAATATTATCCTAAATTCATGAAATCCCTTAGAAGACAATCATATGAGAGAAAACATAGGAATATTTTTCCTAATGTTAAATGTAACAATTGTGGATTTTTGGGACATATATCTCACACCTGCACTTTAAAGATGAAATCCTAATTTGGTGTGGAGAACTAAGATGCATAAACCTAGACATATCACACATGCATCTGATTATAAATTTCATAAAGGTGAACCCAAACTAGTTTGGGTTCCCAGGTCTAACATTTGAGAATTTTGCAGGGATACTCTCACACAAGACCTCGTGAGAGTATATGGTACCTGGACAGCGGATGTTCTAAGCACATGACTGGAGATACTGCTCAATTCATAACGCTGGAAGCCAGGAGTGGAGGCAAGGTTACACTTGGAGATAATACCACAAAGAAAGTGGTTGGATCAGGTATGATTGGAAACTTGAAAAACTTTTTCATAGACAATGTTTTATTAGTTGAAGGCTTAAAACATAATTTGCTTAGCATAAGTCAGCTATGTGATAAGGGCTATAATGTAAAATTTTTACCTACTAGCTGCATAATTAGCCTAAATGGGAAAATTGTTTTAAATGGAAAAAGGGTGAACAATGTTTACATGCTAGATTTAAATTGTATTCAATCTCCTACTGCTTTTTGTTTGAAAACTGTTTCTGATGAATCATGGCTTTGGCATAGGAGACTTTGTCATTCTAGTATGAAAAATCTTAGAAAAATTACCCAAAAGAATTTGGTGAGAGGAATACCTAAACTAGACTTTACTAAGGACCATCTGTGTGATGCATGTCAATTAGGAAAACAAGTGAAGTCCTCTTTTAAGTCCATTAAAGATCTTAGGACCAGTAAACCTTTAGAAATTCTACACATGGATCTTTTTGGACCAGTAAGCACTGTTAGTCTAGGAGGAAAGGTATATGGATTTGTTATAGTAGATGATTTTTCAAGATTCACCTGGGTTAAATTTCTTTTTCATAAGAGTGAATCATTTGAGGAATTCAGAAATTTTTCAACTTGGATACAAAGAAAACTAGGATGTGAAATAATTTCTATACAAAGTGATCATGGAGGAGAATTTGAAAATGAAAGATTTGAAGATTTCTGTAAAGAAAAGGGATTGATCACAATTTTTCTGCACCTAGAACTCCTCAACAAAATGGAGTAGTTGAAAGAAAGAACAGAACATTAATAGAAGCCGCCCGAGCAATGTTAGCAGAATACTCACTTCCTAGATATTTTTGGGCTGAGGCGGTTAGCACTGCATGCTATGTTCTGAATAGGGTGAATGTGAGATCAAATTTGAATAAAACACCCTATGAGTTGCTAAAAGGAAGAACACCAAATTTGTCTCATTTGCATGTATTTGGTTGCAAGGTGTTCATACATAATAATGGAAAATCTGCCTTAGGAAAATTTGATCCAAAATCAGATGAAGGAATTTTTGTTGGATATTCAAGTGTTGGAAAATCTTATAGAGTATTCAACAAAAGAACTTTAGTCATTGAAGAAACCACACATGTTGTTTTTGATGAAAATGGAAACTTGGAAGAGCCAAAAGTTGTTGAAGAAGAAATTGAAGAAAACTCCCAAAATATTGATAGATTAAATTTGGAAGAAAATGTGGAAGAAAATTTAGAAAGAGAAGACCCTTTGCCTAGAGATTTGAGATTTTCTAAAAACCACCCAAAGGAATTAATCATAGGTGAACCAAGTGAGGGTGTTAGAACTAGGCGTGGATTAAACAAGGAAGTCAATCATTCAGCCTTTATTTCAACTGTTGAACCCACTAACATTGATCAAGCACTTTCAGATGAATTTTGGATATTGGCCATGCAAGAAGAGTTGAATCAATTTGTAAGAAATAAAGTTTGGGAACTAACTACAAGGCCAAAAGATCAAAGTGTTGTTGGAACCAAGTGGGTGTTCAAGAATAAAATGAATGACTCAGGAGTAGTCATTAGAAATAAGGCTAGATTAGTAGCTAAGGGGTATAATCAAATTGAAGGAATTGATTTTGAGGAAACTTTTGCCCCTGTAGCTAGACTTGAAGCAATTAGGGTTTTACTAGCCTTTGCCTGTTTTAAAGGTTTTAAATTGTTTCAAATGGATGTCAAAAGTGCCTTTTTAAATGGAGTAATTGAAGAAGATGTTTTTGTAGAACAACCTCCAGGTTTTGAAAACTCTAAATTTCCAAATCATGTTTTCAAATTAAAAAAGGCATTATATGGATTGAAACAGGCACCTAGGGCTTGGTATGAGAGGTTAAGCACCTTCCTACTTGAAAGATCTTTTGAAAAAGGAAGTGTGGATACAACTCTCTTTTTAAGGAAAATTGGAAAGGATATACTTATTGTTCAAATTTATGTGGATGACATCATCTTTGGATCTTCAAATAAACATCTTTGTGATGATTTTTCTAAAACAATGAGTAGTGAATTTGAAATGAGTCTAATGGGAGATTTAAATTACTTTCTAGGATTTAGCATTAAGCAACTTGAGGAAGGTACTTTTCTTAGTCAAACCAAATATATTAAGGACATCCTCAAAAAATATGAAATGGACAATGCTAAACCTGTTAGTACACCAATGAGTTCTTCAGTTCAGTTAGATAAAGACCTTAAGGGAAAATCTGTTGATCAAAAGAAATTTAGAGGGATAATTGGATCTTTACTTTACTTGACTGCTAGCCGACCAGATATTATGTTTAGTGTTTGCTTATGTGCTAGATTTCAATCAGATCCAAAAGAATCACATTTGACAGCAGTGAAAAGGATTTTAAGATATCTACTAGGAACTCAAAACTTAGGAATTTGGTATCCTAAGTTTAGCTCTTCATTTGAAATTATTGGTTACTCAGATTCTGACTTTGCAGGCTGTAGAGTGGATAGGAAAAGCACTTCTGGAACATGTCAATTCATTGGAAATTCATTAGTTTCATGGTCTAGTAGAAAACAAAATTCAGTGGCACTATCTACTGCAGAAGCAGAATACATTGCATTAGGAAGTTGTGTGGCACAAGTACTTTGGTTAAAACAACAGTTGATTGACTTAGGATTAACTATAGGCACTATTCCAATTTATTGTGACAATACTAGTGCTATTTGCATTTCCAAAAATCCTATTCAACATTCTAGAACCAAACACATTGATATAAGGCATCATTTCATAAGGGATCATGTATCCAAAGGAGAAATTGAACTCATACATGTTTCAACTGAAAATCAACTTGCAGACATTTTTACAAAACCTTTAGCCTTTGATACCTTCAGTACTTTAAGAACAAGGCTTGGTGTTATTGATTTGAATGCTTAACCAAAATGTCTTTGCAACATTGATATTTGTTGTATTTTGTTTTTGTGATTTTGTAAATTTTGTGTTTTTGTATGAATTGTTTTTGAATTTATGTTTTTGTCTTATGTTTTCTGTGTTGTTGATTATTTTTGTTGTTTTTGTTAATTTAAAAATTTAAAAATCAAAAATTTTTTTTTGGAGATCGGCCAGGACGAAATTTTTCGTACAGGACGATGTGTTAAGAAACAGTTTGCGCGAATTTAAACCGTTTTGAGAGCAGTTTTTTATTGGATCGTCTGTACGATCTGTGATCGTCCAGTACGATTTTTTCTTTTTCTCAAACGTCGGGACGATTGAATGCAGCGGTTGAGTGGATAAGACAGTTTTTAATACGAACTTTGTCTGTACGAAATTTTTTTCGTATGTACGAACATGTGTCGATTCATTGTAGGGGACGGTTTTCAAGAGTCATTAAAACGAAACGCTTTTTGATCGTCTGTACGAAATATTTTCGTATGTACGATCGGTCAAGTCAAAAAGCCTGTACGAAGGGACGCATCGTAAGTTGTGTTGAATACGAAAAGCCGTTACATTTTGGACGAATTGGATCGTCTGTACGAAATTACTTCGTCCAGACGAACAATAATTTTTCGTCCAGGACGAATATTTTCGTCCAGGACGAACATATCGTTTTTCTTTAAATATGAGGGCTTTCAAACTTGAAAATCACACTTTCAAACATCTTTTTCAATCCCTTTCTACATCAAATCAACTATGGCCTCCTCTAGCAAGAGACAAAAAGTTTTGGTGAAGAAACCCAACAGGAATGCTCCAGACAACTTCCTTTCCAAAGCAAATGAGGAATCTTTTCCTCGTTTTGCTTCTGCGAAAATCACTCTGTCTCGCATTCTTATCCAAACGGAGTTGAAATTTAGGGTATTACACCTCTTTGCCTCAACCCAATTTCATTTCATTCTCTCTCTTGTCCACCTCTACAATAAGCAAACCTACCATTACTTCCTAGCCAACATGAGTTTCAATCAAGACCACTCTATCATTAGTTCTTTTGTTTTTAAGAAAAAAGTTGAGATCACCAAGCACGATCTTGGTGCATTTTTAAACCTAAGAACTGAAGGATATAGAGCCCACACCGTAGCATCAGACAACACCTTCCATTGGTATGAAATCAATAGGGTAATTAGAGAAAATGGAATTGACAATCATGTTGCTAGAGTGGCCGGTATGACCCAAGATGCCCGAATCATCCAGCATATCCTTAGATCCTCAATTATTCCTAAAGCTGGTGATAGGATAAACATAACTCCTCTCCTCTCTTGTCTAACATTTTTAATCATGAAAAGACAACCTATTGATGAAGCCCAACTCATCCTAGATCATATCTATGGGCTTTCAGAAATAGGACATCCTGATCAGAAGAGGAAGAAGAATATTTCTTTAGGGCACTTGATTACTTATGTTTTGGAGAAGAAGTACAATATAGTACATCCAGATGAGGAATATGAAGAGCCAGTTTACTACAACGATGCATCTTTCAGACTGCTCTTCAGGGAGGAAAAAGAAAAAGAAAAAGCACATGGTAGTGCTTCAGAAGAAGAAGAAGAAGGAGTGCAAGCTTCTGCTTCTCAATCAGATTACCAGAATCTGATTGAGAGATTTGATAGACTAGAGACTCACATTGATCAAAGGTTTGATCAATTTGATGCTCATCTTACGCAGCAGCAACATGACATTGGTAATATTAGAGATGAAGTTCATGAAATAAATACCAATGTAATGTTAATGGCCTCCTACTTCAATCTCTTTGGCGGCATTCCTCCACCTCCTCCTCCAGAACAGTAGAAGTTTTTTTTTTTTTGTTGTGTGTGTCTGTTGTAGTTTTTGTTTTGTTGTTATTTTTTTTAAGTTCAATGTTTTTATGTAATTTTCTTTTTAATCAATGAAAGTTTGTTTGTCTTAGATTTGTTTTGAAATGTGGCTAATCTTTATGAATTTCATTAATATTATTTTTAATCTACATTGTGCTCAAATTTGATTGTAATATGAGATTATCTATATTAGAAAATCTAGACTTTCTAAATTTATAATTTGTTTATAACTTGTTGTAGTTAGAATTGTTAAATTCATGTCTATTCATTTAGACTACATAAAATTTAATATTGTTATTGCAATTTTGATGTTATCTTATTTTGTATTTCTATGCTCAAATGATATTTATGCACCTAGAAATATTTGAAATGTTAGATTATAGATTTTGGAAAGAATTGGTTAAATTACTCTTGAAAATTGTACAAATGTACAAAAATCAAAAGGGATTCGCAAAAATTTGCAAAGTGAAAAAGAGGCACAAAATAAGCCCAACCAAAGACAAATGCACAAAAATGTGCCCCAAAACTTTGAAAAGATGTGCAAAGCACCACATGAGGTAATTCTCTTCTTTCCAAATTCGTTTAATCTCTTAATTCAAGTTGATCTAATGTTCATTTATATTCTATTGAACTTTGAAATATAGAATTTTTTTTACATCTCACTTGTAATGATTTTCAATAATCAAAATGTCTAAATTGAATCATGTCTTTGATAAATTCTTCTTACTTACAATGTTATATCATTTCATAAATTTTATGAATTTCTATGATTGACCTAATATCTTTAGTTTAAAATTGCATACTCTATGTCAAATCACAATTTAGATTAAATTTTAACAATGAATTTCATATTATTATTTACATTTCTTGTCTTTTTCTTCTTCACTTTTTGTTGCTGTCAAAAAGGGGGAGAAATTATTATGTTTGTGTTTGTGTTTTTGTTTTGTTTGTGATTTATGTTTGTGTTTGTGTTTTTGTTTTGTTTATGATTTGTGTTTTCTGTTAAAATTTTAGAAAAACAAAAATTTTTGTTCTTTAATGCCTCCTTATTTTAATGTACTCATAAATTCAGGGGGAGTTTAGGAGATAAGAGATTTTGTCTTAACTTGAAACCATACTAATAATAATTGTTTTGCCATCATCAAAAAGGGGGAGATTGTTTGAATAGTTGCTATTTGAATGATTTATATTTGTGCAACTTATGTAGTTTTGATGATTCCAAACATTATTGTTCAAATGAATAGTTATCTCCTAACAATTTCAGAAGATTTGCACTTGCTCTTGTGTGTACTAACATTTCAGGAAAATCAGACTCCAGACTACGAAAACTTCAAATCAAATTCAACATGAGAAATTTTGTTTATTTGAAGTGTCTTTTCTTTGAATTAATTTTGAAAGGGAGTGATTGTAATTGAGTGAATAAAATCTCACACACACAAACTAAGGAGATCTTGAAATTCTATACTGATCGTACAGGACGATATATATCGTACTGGACGATCTGTCAGTTATCTTCTATAGAGCAGTTGGAACGAATAGGAACTTGCTTCGAAAAATTTTTCTAAGTCCTATTCGTCCAGGACGAATTTTTATATCGTCCCCGGCGATGGGCGCTCTGGAAAATTTTCGTCCAGACGAAAATAAATATCGTACCGGACGAACAGCTCTCTGGAAAATTTTCGTCCAGACGAAACCAAATTATCGTCCCCGGCGATGGGCGCTCTGGAAAATTTTCGTCCAGACGAAATAAATCATCGTCCAGGACGATCGGCTCTCTGGAAAATTTTCGTCCAGACGAACATATTTTCGTCCAAACGATAAACCGACTTAGGACAGTTTTCAGCAGTTTCTAGAACCGACCTTGTAATAACCGTTCGTACTGGACGAACCTAGTTCGTACAGGACGATCAGCTGTACGAAGTCATTTCGTACACATATACAAATAAGGTCGTTTCAGATCATTTAAGTAAAATCGTCCAGGACGATCCACGATCGTACCGGACGATCCACTGCGTACAGAATTGAAAACTTGCAGTTTTTGGGCGGTTTTTCTTGTCTTTTGTATAAATACTTCAAATTAGACTGCCACCCAATCTTTTTGTCACTTGAACTTCGTGCCTATTGAGAGAATAGTCAAGGGGAGAGTGGAAGAGAGCATTCAAAGGAGGATTCCTACCATTGGAGCAAGAAGGCTTCACTTGGATTGCTAAGGTAAGAATCTCTACTTGTGAAATTGGATTTCTTCACTCTTTTCTTTCTTTCTTCTAGGTTCTTGTGAGAAGATCATTCAAAAAGGTCCGATTCTCTGCCGACACTTGGAGAGTGTGAACAGACGTGGGTTCTCTGCCTACACTAGGAGAGTGTAAAAGGAAGAAGGTTCTCTGCCTACACTAGGAGAGTGTGAACAGCCGTAGGGTTCTCTGCCCACACTAGGAGAGTGTGAAAGAACGACGGTTCTCTGCCAGCACTGTGGTTTGTGTAAAAGGACGACGGTTCTCTGCCAGCACTGTGGTTTGTGTAAAAGGACGACGGTTCTCTGCCGCACCGGGGAGTGGTGAAAAGAGGGTTTTGTATAGGCTTCTCCGCCTTGCTGTGGGTGCTAAAGGAGAGTCACTTTGTGGTATTAGTGCAATACTCAGAGGGTGCCTCTGAGGAGTGGATGTAGGTCTGGTTATAGACCGAACCACTATAAATCTGGTGTCATTTACTTTACTGCTTTTACGTTTCCGCATTTTAAATTTTAGTTTTAACAACTCTGTGGTTGAAAAACATTTTTCTACAAACTTTAAAAGAGAATTTCATTTCGGTTCAACTTTAATTTTAAGAGGGTTTAAAATATTTAAAACTACCAATTCACCCCCCTCTTGGTAGCCGTGGGACATTTACTTAGGCTTAACAACCTAATTACTAGATTCAACAGGGAAAAGGTCTCCTCAAAATCAATCCATTCAATTTGATTATACCCCTTAGCAAAAAATCTAGCCTTATTTCTAATGACCACTCCTGAGTCATTCATTTTATTTTTGAATATCCATTTAGTTCCAATTACACTTTGATCCTTTGGCTTTGTAGTTAATTTCCAAACTTTATTTCTTACAAATTGATTCAACTCTTCTTGCATGGCCAAAATCCAAAATTTATCAGAAAGTGCTTGATCAATATTAGTAGGTTCAATTATTGAAAAGAAGGTTGAAAGATTGACTTCTTTGTTTAATCCATGCCTAGTCCTTACACCCTCACTAGGTTCACCAATTATCAACTCCTTTGGGTAGTTTTAAGAAAATCTCAAATCTCTAGGAAAAGGATTTTCTATCTCCAAATTTTTTTCCACATTTTCTTCCAAATTTATTTTATAAATCTTTTTGGAGTTATCCTCAATCTCATCTTCTACAACATTTGGCTCTTCCAAATCTCCAGATTCATCAAATACAACATGTGTGGTCTCATCAATTCTCAAAGTTCTTCTATTGAATACTCTATAAGATTTTCCAACACTTGTGTATCCAACAAAAATTCCTTCATCTGATTTTGGATCAAAGTATCATAAGGAAGATTTTCCATTATTATGTATAAACACCTTGCAAAAAAAAAAATGCAAATGAGATAAATTAGGTGTTCTTTCTTTTAGCAACTCATAGGATGTTTTATTTAAATTAGATCTCATATTCACCCTATTCAGAATATAACATGCAGTGCTAACCGCCTCAGCCCAAAAATATTTTGGAAGTCAATATTCTGCCAATATTACTCAGGCGGCTTCTATTAATGTTCTATTTTTCCTTTTGACTATCCCATTTTGCTGAGGGGTTCTAGGTGCAGAAAAGTTGTGATCAATTCCTTTCTCCTTTCAAAAATCCTCAAATCTTTCATTTTCAAATTCTCCTTCATGATCACTTTGTATAGTCATGATTTCACACCCAAGTTTTCTTTGAATCTAAGTAAAAAAATTTCTAAATTCCTCAAATGATTCACTCTTATGAAATAGAAATCTAACCCATGTGAATCTTGAGTAATCATCCACAATCACAAATCCGTATACCTTCCCTCCTATACTCACAGTTCCAACTGGTCCAAAAAGATTCATATGCAAAATCTATAATGGTTTACTAGTTCTAAGATCCTTATTGGACTGAAAAGAGGACTTCACTTATTTTCCTAATTGACATGCATCACAAAGGTGGTCCTTAGCAAAGTCTAGTTTTGGTATACCTCTCACTAAGTTCTTTTGGGTAATCCTCCTAAGGTTTTTCATGATAGAATGACAAAGTCTCCTATGCCAAAGCCATGATCCATCAGAAATAGTTTTTAAACAAAAAGCAGTAGGAGTATGAATGCAATTCAAGTCTAGCATATAAACATTTACCCTTTTACCATTCTAAACATCAATTCCATTTAGGCTTAATATGCAGCTAGTTGGAAAAAATTTTACACAATATCCTTTGTCACATAGCTGGCTTGAAGTTAACAAATTGTGCTTTAAGCCTTCTACCAATAACACATTTTCTATAAAAAAGTTCTTAATATTTCCAATCATACCTGTCCTAATCGCCTTCCTTGTGGTGTTATCTCTAAGTGTAACCTTGCCTCCACTCCTGACTTCCAGCGATATGAATTGTTCAGTATCTCCAGTCATATGCTTGGAGCATCCGCTATATAGGTACCATATGCTCTCACGAGCTCTTGTGTGAGAGAGACCCTGCAAGGATATCAAACGTCAGACCTGGGAACCCAAACTAGTTTGGGTTCACCTTTTGGCAATTTATAAATAAATGCATGTATGATATGTCTAGGGTTATGCATCTTAGGTTTCCATACCAATTAAATTTTTATCTTCGAAGTACAGATGTGAGCTATGTGTTCAACCAATCTACAATTATTACATTTAACTTTTAGAAAAGGATTCCTAAGTCTTCTACCATTCATCTATATTTTTAGGGATTGCATAAATTTAGGATACAAAATAGGATTAGTGAAATCTTCAAGTTTGGGGGCTATCCTATTATCCTCGAGAGCTTTTATCTTCAAAATATAAAACGAATTCATATCCTTCAAAATCCGATTTGTATAATTAGATCTATAAAGTTTGCTCTCTAATTCATCCTTAAAATTATTAAATTCACTTTCAAGTTTTGCATAGGATGATTTTAAACATTCAAGATTCTTATTCAAGTCATCAAACAAATCAAGTAATTTTAAGTGGTTGTCATCAATCAAAGCATGATCTTACCTAAGAATTTCATGATTCTTTTATAGTTCTTCAAATTCTAAACTTAGGCTAGTATGCATTTTCTTCATTTTCCTATATGCATCATGCATGTGTTCTGAAACTTCAAAAAGTTTATCATAACTAAAGTCACATACCTCTTCTTGATCTGACTGATCAAGATTGTTGGCCATTAAGCATATATTAGTGACTTTCTCTTTCTTTTCTGTCTCTAACGAGTCCGAAGTTGAGTCTGCCCAAAAAGCTCGTTGGAACTTTTTCTTGCCCTTCTTCACAAATGGCTTCTCCTCTACCTTCTCCTTGCTAGGATTGGCTTTGAGTTTTGGGCAATCCGTCTTTATATGTCAAAGTTTCATACACTCATAGCAAATAACATCATTTGAAACCTTGTCATTTTTATTTAACTTACCTCTATTCCACTATTGGCGTCTCTTCTTCTTTCTCTTCAGAAAACTTCTAAACTGTCTAGTCATTAATGCAATGTCGTCTTCATCCTCAGGTTGTGAGTGTTCACTCTCAGACTCCTCCACTTTTAGTGCTATGTTCTTCTCCCTTCATGGTTCACCTGCATCAACCTTTCTTTGGCTAACTCCTTGCTTGTAAGAAATAAGCGAACCAAGAAGATTATCAATAGAGTAAATGTTTAAATCTTTAGACTCTGTAATTACAGTAATTTTAGCATCATAAGCAATAGGCAAACAACATAGAATCTTATTAACCATTTTAGCATTTCTTAGTTCCCTACCCAGTGCATATAAAGAGGTGACAATAATTGTGAATATTGTGTACATATCAGATATGGATACATTAGGTTTCATGCGAAATAGTTCATAATCATGCAATAAGATATTAAGTGTAGATTGCTTAACCTCATTAGTCCTCTCATATGTTATACAAAGTCCATCCCATATGTCCTTTCCACTCTTGTAAGTAGAAACCCGCATGTAGTCTTCTGATTTTAAAGCACAAAAGAAATTATTCAAGCATTTGGCATTTAGTTGTGCTAATTCACGTTCTTCTACTATCTAGTCTACAAAAGGTGTTTCAACTAGTCTAGTTGGTTTTGTATACCCTTCCTAAACTAAGATTCATATACGGTAATCAAGTGACTGTAAAAATGTAGACATGCATGTTTTCCAAAAATAAAAAGGAATATTGTCGAACAATGGAGATCTAGTTATAGAGTAACCCTCAGGTGTATTTCAATTTCCAAATATAGTCATTTACGTTAATCAAAAAGTAGTCTAAACTTATAATTTTGAAACAATGCTCTGATACCACTTGTTGAAACACGTTCACTATGAATTAGGTTGTTAAACCTAAGCTTATGTCCCACAGGTATCCAAGAGGGGGGGGGGGGGGGTGAATTGGTAATTAAAAAATTTAACCCTCTTTTAATATTTTAAACCAAAAATAAACTTTAATGAATTTTTTTATAAAAATGTTTTTTCAACCACAAGTTATAAACTTTAAAAACAAAAATAGCAGAAAAATAAAAGAGACAAGATTTATAGTGGTTCAGTCAAAACAAGACCTACATCCACTCCACGGAGGCACCCTATGAGTATTGCACTAATACCACTGGTTACTCTCCTTTTGCACCCACAAAAAGGCTGAGAAGCCTTTACAAAAACTCTTTCCACCACTACTCGGTGCGGCAGAGAACCATCATCCTTTTACACTATCCCCAATGTTGGAAGAGAACCGTCCATCCTTTCACACTCCCCCGGTGTCGGTAGGGAATCATCCATCCTTTTACACTCTCCCGGTGTAGGCAGAGAACCCTTCATCCTTTTACACTCTCCTAGTGTAGGCAGAGAACCCTTCGTCCTTTTACACTCTCCTAGCGTGGGCAGATAACCCTTTGTCCTTTCACACTGTCCTAGTGTGGACAGTGTTAAGTCCAGTAATTAGGTTGTTAAGCCTAAGTAAATGTCCCACGGCTACCAAGAGGGGGGTGAATTGGTAGTTTTAAAAATTTTAAACCCTCTTAATGATAAAGTTGAACCGAAATAAAATTTTATTTTAAAGTTTGTAGAAAAATGTTTTTCAACCACAGAGTTGTTAAAACAGAAATTTAAAGTGCAGAAACGTAAAAGCAATAAAGTAAATGACACCAGATTTATAGTGGTTCGGTCTATAACCAGACCTACATCCACTCCTCAGAGGCACCCTCTGAGTATTGCACTAAAACCAATAGTGACTCTCCTTTAGCACCCACAGCAAGGCGGAGAAGCCTTTACAACACACTCTTTTCACCACTACCCGGTGCGGCAGAGAACCGTCGTCCTTTTACACAAACCACAGTGCTGGAAGAGAACCGTCGTCTTTTTACACTCTCTTAGTGTGGGCAGAGAACCCTACGGCTGTTCACACTCTCCAAGTGTAGGTAGAGAACCTTTCCATTGTTCACACTCTCCAAGTGTAGGCAGAGAACCCTTTGGCTGTTCACACTCTCCAAGTGTCGGTAGAAAACCCTTCGGCTGTTCACACTCTCCAAGTGTCGACAGAGAACCAGATCTCCTTGACTGATCTTCTCACAAGAATCTAGAAGGAAGAAGGAAAATAGTGAAGAAATCCAATTTCACAAGTAGAGACTCTTACCTTAGTAATTCAAGTGAAGCCTTCTCGCTCCAGTGGTAGGAATCCTCCTTTGAATGCTCTCTTCCACTCTCTCCTTGGCTATTCTCTCAAGAGGCACGAAGATCAAATGACAAAAAGATTGGGTGGCAGTCTAATTTGGACTATTTATATAAAAGACATGAAAAACCGCCCAAAAACTGCAAGTTTCCAATTCTGTACACAGTGGATCATCCTGTACGATCCTGGATCGTCCTGGACGATTTTACTTAAACGATCTGAAACGACCCAATTTGTATATGTGTACGAAATGACTTCGTACAGATGATCGTCCTGTATGAACTAGGTTCGTCCAGTACGAATGGTTATTACTAGGTCGGTTCTAGAAACTGCTGAAAACTGTTCTAAGTCGGTTAATCTCGGATGATGTTACCAAAAATAATAAACTCTAGGGAATAGTCAGAAAATCTTCTAAGGTGTGTGTGTTCAAAGTTACATATCATCAAAAGCCCCACCAGTTACAATAGACTCAAGAAAGAAAAAATGATACAAACTGACTCAGACCTAGTCTACCAAATCTTGAGCTAGTTCCAAATTGCAGTCTGATCTTGTGGACCTGAAATATCAGTAGATAAGACAGTCGTATAAAAATAAGAGTGTTTGCTATCATCAAAATTATAAACCATGAAAACAGATATGCAACAGTCTAATTACTTGATTTATTATTTTCCTGTCATAGTCAGAGGAATAGGTCAAAGTATGGGCTCTAATCCCTTGAGTCCTTAAGTTTAAAAATATTCCTAAATATTTATTTGTTATCTTTACTTTCTTCTTAAAAACATAAGACCAAATTACAGAATGATTAGAGTTAAAGGATATGTTCGCAAGAAAGTAGTGGAAGGTCTCCTGATTGTAGAAATGGATAAGGGTGAGATTGAGGTCAAGCTAGGTGGAAGAAAAAAGGTTCATTATCTTAAAGTTGAGATGTTCTTGAAGAAGAACTCTTGAGGGAGTGATTTTGGATGAAGCAAACCTAGGGAAGGACTCCTCATTTGCTTTGGACAAAAAGTTTTCAGTTGTGTTTTTGGGAGGACCCTTAGCAAGTACCTTTTGCCTCTTGCTTGAACAAGCCATGGATGAAATCTAGGGGAATAGAAGATTGAAAAGGATTTTTGAAGTGATGAAATTTGAGTTCAAAACCCTTCAATTTAAAGAAAAAATGAGTTTTCGTACAAACAAAAATAATTTCGTCCCGTACGAATTTGAGTTCGTACGTATGAAAAATATTTTGTATGGACAAACTAATGAGTCCAAAAATGAAAAAAACATTTTGTAAGCACACATGTTAGGAGGCATACTTTTGTACAAACTTTTGACCAAATGATCATACAGATGAACAGGTGTTCATCCCGGATGATCAGACATTTAAGATCGTTCTTATGACATTTTGAGCCATCCCCCACATTAGATCGCCACGTGTTCGTATGTACGAACCAAATGTTTGTACAAACGATCATGAATAATAAAAATGAACTTATCCATATAACTGTCTACATTCATACATACAATTGTGTACATATCATCTGGACGATCGTACAGACGAACAGTAAAATGAAAAATGAAAAACTATTTGCAAACCGTTCAAATCTGACAGCTAATACACCACAAAATTTATCTCGTATGAAATGAATTTCGTACGAACGATTAACACTCAATTTTCAAGTAAACATTCAAAAATTTAGATGTGAGAATTTTTCAAAAATAAACACTAACACAAACAAAAACAATTGAAAAATGCAGAAAATCCTAAAATAAAATAGACACACAACACACTAACGAAAAAACCCACATCAATGTTGCAGAATCACTTTAATTAAGCATTCAAATCAATCACATCAAGCCTTGTTCTTAATGTACTGAAAGTATCAAAGGCTAGCGGTTTTGTAAAAATGTCTGCAAGTTGATTTTCTGTTGAAACATGAATGAGTTCAATTTCTTCTTTGGATGTAAGATCCCTTATGAAATGATGTCTGATGTCTATATGTTTGGTTCTTAAATGTTGAATAGGAGTTTTAGAAATATAAATAACACTAGTGTTATCACAATAAATGGGAATAGTGCCTATATTTAATCCTAAATCAATCAACTATTATTTAAACGAAAGTACTTGTGCCACACAACTTCTTAATGCATTGTATTCAGCTTCAACAGTAGATAGGGCTACTGAATTTTATTTTATATTAGACCAAGAGTTTAAAGAATTTCCAATAAACTGACATGTTCTAGAAGTTCTCTTTCTATCAACCCTACAACCTGCAAAGTAAGAATCTGAATAACCAATTATTTCAAATGAAGAACTAAATAGAATACAAAATTCCTATGTTTTGAGTTCCTAACAAATATCTTAAAATCCTTTTTACTGCGGTCAAATGTGACTCTTTTGGATCTGATTAAAATCTAGCACATAAATAAACACTAAACATGATATCGGGCCGGCTAGCGGTCAAGTAAAGCAAAGATTCAATTATCCCTCTAAATTTCTTTTGATCAACAGATTTTCCCTTAGGGTCCTTATCCAACTGAATTGAGGAACTCATAGGTGTATTAATAGGTTTAGCATTGTCCATTTCAAACTTTTTGAGGATATCCTTAACATATTTTGACTGACTAAGAAATATACCATCCTCAATTTGCTTAATGCCAAAACTTAGAAAGTAACTTAAATCTCCCATTAGACTCATCTCAAATTTGCTACTCATAATTTTAGAAAAATCATCACAAAGATTTTTATTTGAAGATTCAAAGATGATGTCATCAACATAAATTTGTACAATGAGTATATCCTCTCTAAATTTCTTCAAAAAGAGAGTTATATCCATACTTCATTTTCAAATGATCTTTCAAGTAGGAAGGTGCTAAATCTCTCATACCAAGCCCTAGGTGCCTATTTAAATCCATATAATGCATTTTTCAGTTTTAAAACATGATTTGGGTGTTTAAAATTTTCAAAACTTGGAGGTTGTTCTACAAATACATCCTCTTGAATTTCCCCATTTAAAAAGGCACTCTTTACAAACATTTGGTACAATTTAAATCCTCTAAAACAGGGAAAGGCTAATAAAACCCTAATTGCTTCAATTCTAGCTACAGGGGCTAAAGTTTCCTCAAAATCAATTCCTTCAATCTGATTATACCCCTTAGCTACTAATATAATCTTATTTCGAATGAATACTCCTGAGTCATTCATTTTATTTTTGAATACCCACTTAGTTCTAACTACACTTTGATCCTTTGTCCTTGTAGTTAATTTCCAAACTTTATTTCTTACAAATTGATTTAACTCTTCTTGCATAGCCAAAATAAAAAATTCATCCGAAAGTGCTTGATCAATATTTATGGGTTCTATGGTTGAAATAAAGGCTGAATGATTGACTTCTTTATTTAGTCCACGCCTAGTCCTAACACCCTCACTAGGTTCACCTATAATCAATTCCTTTGGGTGGTTTTTAAAAAATCTCAAATCTCTAGGTATCAAGCTTTTTATCTCCAAATTTTCTTTCAAATTTATTTTATCAATCTTTTGAGAGTTAATCTCTATCTCATCTTCTTCAACATTTGGCTCTTCCAAAATTTCAGATTCATCAAATACAACATATGTGGTTTCCTCAATTACCAAAGTTCTTTTATTGAATACTCTATAAGATTTTCCAATATTTGAGTATCCAATAAAAATTCCTTCATCTGATTTTGGATCAAATTATCCTAAGGCAGATTTTCTATTATTATGAATAAACAACTTACATCCAAAAATATACAAATATGACAAATTAGGTGTTCTTCCTTTTAGTAACTCATAGGGTGTTTTGTTTAATTTTGATCTAACATTCACCCTTTTCAGAACATAACATTCAGTGCTAACTGTCTTAGCCCAAAAATATTTAGGAAGTGAATATTTTGCCAACATAGCTCGAGCAGCTTCTATTAATGTTTTATTTTTCCTTTCAACTACCCCATTCTGCAGAGGGGTTTCTAGGTGCAGAAATATTGTGATCAATTCCTTTCTCTTAACAAAAATCCTCAAATTTTTTATTCTTAAATTCTCCTCCAAGATTACTTTGAATAGTCAAAATCTCGCTACCTAGTTTCATTGAATCTATGTCGAAAAATCTCTAAACTTCTCAAATAATTCACTTTTATAATATAGAAATCTAACCCATGTGAATTTATAATAATCATCCACAATCACAAATCCATATATTTTTCCTCATAGACTTACAGTTCTATCTAGTCCAAAAAGATCGATATGCAAAATCTCCAATGGTTTACTAGTTATAAAATCCTTATTAAACTGAAAAGAGGACTTCAACTATTTTTCAAATTGACATGCATCACAAAGGTGGTCCTTAGTAAAGTGTAGTTTTGGTATTCTGCTTACTATGTTCTTTTGGATAATTCTTCTAAGATTTATCATGCTAGAGTGACAAAGTCTCCTATGCCAAAGCAATAACTTATCAGATATAAATTTTAAATAATAAGCAGTAGGAGTGTTAATGCAATTCAAGTCTAGAATATACACATTATTTATCTTAATACCATTCAAAATATCATTTCCATTTAGGCTTAATATGCAGCTAGTAGGAAAAAAATTTACACAATATCTTTTATGACATAGCTGACTAATACTTAACAAATTATGCTTTAAGCCTTCTACCAATAACACCTTTTCAATAAAAAAGTTTTTAAGATTTCCAATCATACTTGACCCAACCATGTTTCTTCTGGTGTTATCTCCAAGTGTACCTTTGCCTCCATTCATGGCTTTCAGCACTATGAATTATGAAGTATCTCTGATCATATGCTTTGAGCATCCGCTGTCTATGTACCATATGCTCTCATGAGGTCTTGTGTGAGAGCGACCCTCTTCTATATCTGACTGATCAAGATTATCAGCCATTAAGCATAAATTAATGACTTCCTCTTGCTTTTTAATCTCTGATGAGTCTGAAGCTGAGACCGCCCAGAAAGCTCTTTGGTATTTCTTCTTGCCCTTCACAATTAGTTTCTCCTCTACCTTCTACTTAGTAGGAGTGACTTTGAGTTTTGGGTAATGTGGCTTAATATGTTTAGGTTTCCTGCACTCCCAGTAAATAACCTTATTTAAAACCTTAATATTTCTATTAAATTTACCTCGATTCCCTTTGTTGGCATCTCTTTTGCTTCCTTTTCAGAAAGCTTTTGAATTGTCTAGTCATCAGTGCGATGTCATCTTCATCCTCAGGTTGTGAGAGTTCACTTTCTGACTCCTCCACTTTCAGTGCTATATTCTTCTCCCTTCGTGGTTCACCTGCATCAATCTTTCTTTGGCTAACTCCTTGCTCATAAGAAATTAGCGAACCAAGAAGATTATCAATAGAGTAAATGCTTAGATCTTTAGACTCTATAATTGTAGTTATTTTAGCATCAGAAGTAGGCAAATAACGAAGTATGTTATTAACCATTTCAGCATTCTTTAGTTCCCTACCCAATGCATGTAAAGAGGTGACTATTTGTGTGAATCTTGTGTACATATCAGAAATAGATTCATTTTGTTTCATGCAAAATAATTCATAATCATGCAATAAGATATTAAGTTTATATTATTTAACTTCATTAGTCCCCTCATAAGTTATACAAAGTCTATCTTGTTGTGGATTTATGGCTTATGATTTTGATGATAGCAAACATTTTTTTTTTCTCTACAACTGCCTTATGTACTGACATTTCAGGTTCACACGATCGGATTGCAATTTGGAACCAGCTCAAGATTGCGTAGTCTATGTCCGAGTCAGTTTGTACACTTTTTCCTTTCTTAAGTCTATTGTATTTGGTGTGGCTCCTTATGTATTGTAGCTTGGAAGATTTTCTATTGCTCCTTAAAGATTTTTATTTTTGTTAACATCATTCGGTACGATATTTATATTGTCCTGGATGATCTATCCAAAAACAGAAACCCTAACTAGGGCATCCTCAATAAGGAAGCCATCATTAGCGGATCGGCCTAGACGATACTTATATCGGCCAGGATGACAGTTTCAATTCAGAAAGAATCAATCGCTATAATCAGTTTAGGAATTTTTTGTTTTAGGAAATCGGCCAGGACGATATTTATATCGTCCAGGCTGATTTAACTCAATTATGCCTAAATTGATCTAGTATCTTTGGAAAGCATTAATGGTTGATTGATACGATCACATCGTCCGGGACGATTGCAGGATCGGCCGGGATGATGTCCTGGACGATCTACATCGGATAGCTCGGATTCAAGACAATGATCAGGACGATTGAAATCAATTTTAAACTAATCGGCCTGGACGATCGTGATATCGGCCAGGACGATGTAACAAATTTTCTTCTAATCGTCCCAATTCGTCCCGCGCTGATGAGCTAAATTTGTACTGATCGGCTATAATGATATACTTATCGTCCAGGATAATAATGTCAGCAACTTGTATTAATGAGCTCGTTTTTAGCTCTTCTATTTAAGCTATGACAAGGCACTTTGTAAGTGTCTTTGACAGCCATTGTAACATCTTTCTTATTGGGGAAACTTGAAGAGAAAGCTTGAAAGGGAGTGAGGAACGGGTGAAGTCTGAGAGAGGGAGAAGATCCTTTGAGGGGGGACTCAAGGGAGTGTGGAGGGGGATTCCACACGGTTGCTCCGGCAGGCTTGCACCTTAATATCGTAGGATTCAAGGCTCGTCTCGAGGGAAGTTCACCAAAGAAGAAGATCTCTTTGGTGTCAAAGGACCCGGCGACTCCGCCGCATCGGGGAAGGTGGAAGTGATTTTGTAAGGGATTCTCCACCTAGCTGGTGGGGATAAAGGAGATACAGTTATTTTAGTGCAATACTTGGAGGGTGCCTCCAAGGAGTGGACGTAGGTCAAGATTTGACCGAACCACTATAAATCTGGTGTGTTCTTTTCTCATTATTTTCTTCTGCATTTGATTTATGTAGTGATTTTGGTTTGAGTTTTATCTTTAGTTTTAAAGTTATCTAATTCACCTCTCTCTTTGTTAGCCTTGGGCCAGTTCTATAGGGCTTAACATCCCTAACAAACTTTCTAGTGCCATCAGAGCACCTTTCAAGTGGTATCACAACACTTTCTAGTGTCATCTGAGCACCTTTAAATGGTATTAGAGCCGTATTCATAAAATAAGTTTTTAAAAGCTTTTGAATTTTTCGATCCATGGCTATTCATAATATTGCGGAAGGTTATTTAATCACCAGACCTCCTTTATTTGAAAATATGTCATTTGATTTTGGAAAAGTCGTATGTCTGTCTTCTTGCAATCGATTGATTTTCGCATGTGGCATATGATTTAACTAGTTATTCATCACCTTCATGTATTGTTAATGGAGTTAAAACTGATATTCCTTTTAATCAATGGAATAAAGTAGAACAACTGAATGCTCAACTGAATGCAAAATCTTTAAATTGTTTTTTCTATGCTTTAAATTTTGAAGATTTTATGTTAATATCCACTTGCACTACTGGTAAAGAAGTTTGGAATAAACTACATATCATATACGAAGGCACAAATTAAATCAAGCAATCCAAGTTGAATTTATTAATGCATGATTTTGAATTATTTTCCATGAAACCTTTTGAAACGATCTTAGACATGTATACCAGATTCATTCAAATTGTAAACTCTTTGCTTGTTTTAGGAAAAGAATTTTCAAATTTTGAAAAAGTTAACAAAATTCTTCGTTGTCTACTAGATAAGTTTAATGCCAAAGTAGTTATTATTTGTGAATCAAAAGATTTGAATGAATATTTTATTAATAATTTAATTGGCTCACCCATTGCCTACGAGCAAAGTTTGGGTCAAAGACTTGTGGATGCAGGTGAAACGATTGTTCTAAAAACTAAAGATATAGAAAGAGATAGCTTAGTTGGTGATGAATGCAATGACTTGTCAAGCAAATCACAAAGCTCACCAAAGAATAAGCAAAAGTGGAAAAAGGTAAAAATGGTAGGATATTCATATTCCTTCTGATGTTATTTGCTTTCGATGTAGGAAACCTAGGCATATAAAAAATCAGTGCCATAATTTAAAAATTCTTTTTACGAAACAAAAGGGCAAGGCGAAGCAAAATTTAAACTAGAGAAATAATGAAAGGCAAAAAATCTCATGGGCAGATCTGGCTTCTGAAGCATCGAACTAGGAGAGAGATAATGGTTAAAAGCCTTTAATGTTTTTGTGTTGTGTTTTTATTTTTTTGTTTTAGTTTTGTTTATTATTTAAAAATTTTGTTTTAGTGAAAGTTTTTCTCTGATCAACACACACATTAACTTTTCTAAAAATTAAAAATCTACTTCCTATTTTTTCTTGAAATCTTTGGTAAGTTGTGTTTGACTTCTCTAAAACAGTTAAAGGAAGGAAACTCATGTTTTTTATTCTCAATCTCTATTTCCTAAAAGAGGTTATTCTACTTTTGATTTAAAATCTTTTTTATCTTTTAAATTGGTTTTTGAAACTAAATTTTTTATCTCCTTACATTTTATTTATCGCGTAGGGATCTTTGCAAGTTGTTGAATCTAACTCATAATTTTCTTAATCAAGAAATTCGCTTTGTCAATAGGATGAGTTTACTTTTGTTTTTAATACTTCAGAAAGGTAGCATATTAAATAAAAAAAATTGGCCAATTATGCCAGAACTAAAAGATGTACAATGACGTCAAATTGAAAAATATACGCAAAAGTGTATCAAAAATCAAAAGATGCGTAGTGCGCCAACCAATTATCAAGAGGCATAAAATAAACCCATAAAGTTTAATTCTTGCCATTCTTGTACTTCTTAAAATCTTAAGAAAATTTTTGATACTTTCGATACTTGAGTTTGAAAATCTTGATTCCTAATTCAACAATTCGAGCATTAATCTTCTATTAAATATATTTTATGGAAGTAGTTTTGAAAAATAACTGTTTCTTTCTCTAATTTATTCTTTGAATTAGACATTGAATTAAAAAGTTTTTGAGCCTTTTAAAAGAACTTGAGTTTGGATGATCAAATTATGAATTTCTAACCTTTTCTGGACTATGCGTTGTCAATCCAATTCAACTAAGTTTTTGATTAAAACCAAGAGGATACTTTCTCATTTTAAGAATATTTATTTTTTCATTAGATCAGGGAATGTTTTTGTCTTTTGTTCATTTTATTTTTTGTTTGTGCCTCCTCTCTTTTTGATAATGACAAAGGGGGAGAACGTACTGTTGAATTTGTATAATTTTTTTTCAATAATTTAAAACAACAAAAATATTTTTATCTCTCCTATTTTTTAAAGTGTTATTCAAGTGAGGGGGAGATTAGGAGAAAATATTCCTTTTTGTAAATTCAAATTGAAATGTTTGCCATCATCAAAAAGGGGGAGATTGTTAAGGATCTATGGCTTATGATTTTGATGATAGCTAACATTCTTTTTTCTCTACAACTGCCTTATATACTGACATTTCAGGTTCACACGATCGGACTGCAATTTGGAACTAGCTCAAGATTGGGTAGTCTAGGTCTGAGTCAGTTTGTACACTTTTTCCTTTCTCAAGTCTATTGTATTTGGTATGGCTCCTTATGTTTTGTAGTTTGAAAGATTTTCTATTGCTCCCTAAATAATTTTATTTCTGGTAACATCGCCCGGGATGATATTTATATCGTCTTGGACGATCTGTCCAAAAATAGAAACCCTAATTAAGGCATCCTCATTAAGGCAGCTGTCATTAATGGATCGGCCAGGACGATACATGTATTGACCAAGACGATAGTCTCAATTCAGAAAGAATCAACCGCCATAATCAGTTTAGGAATTCTTTATTTTAGAAAATCGGTCAGAACGATATTTAAATTGTCCAGGCCGATCTAACTCAATTATGCCTAAATTGATCTAGTATCTTTAAAAAACATTAATGGTTGATTGATACGATCAAATCATCCGGGATGATCGCAGGATCGGCCGGGATGATGTCCTGGACGATCTACATCGGACAGCTCGAATTCAGGGTGAAGATCAGGATGATTGAAATCGATTTTAAACTAATCAGCCTGGACGATCGTGATATCGGCCAGGACGATGTTACAAATTTTTTCTGTTCATCCCAATTCTGTTGCAAATCTTTTTTCATGGCTTATGTTTTGATGATTGACAAAACACTATTGATTCTTTTGGACTGCCTGTTACTTCTAACTCTTCAGGAATCAAAGATTGGATGAACAAACGAAGCCAGTTCAAGATTGTGTAGGTTTAGGGTTGAGTCAGTATGTACTTTATTTTTTCTCTTCTTGAGTCTATTTGTAATGTTCAAAGAGACTGATGCTAAGTAACCCTACACACACACACACTTGAGAGACTTAAAATTTATGTTTTTACTCATATCAGCCAGGATGATATTTACATCGTCTTGGACGATCGGGCTTAAAATAGAAAATCTAAATAAGGATTCTTAATTAAGCCAGCCATCATTAACAGATCGTCCTGGACGATATGTGTATCGGCCAGGAAGAAAATCTCAAAATAGAAAGAAATTGCCGCCATAAATAATTAAGGTATTATGTAATTTTTAATAATTGGTCAGGACGATATTTTATCGGCCTAGAATGAAATTCACAAATTATACCTTAATTGATCAGGAAATCAAGGGAGTAATTAAGGATGATTGATACGATCATATCATCTTGAACGATCGCAGGATCGGCCAGGATGATCTATTCAAAAAACCATAGTTACTTCTGGACGATAAATATCGGCCAGCACATATTTAGGACGATATGCTGGACGATCGGGATCGACAGCTTGAATTCTGGGCGATGCTCTATGTTGAGTCCAGTAATTAGGTTGTTAAGCCTAATTAAATGTCCCACGGCTACCAAGAGGGGGGTGAATTGGTAGTTTTAAAAATTTTAAACCCTCTTAATGATAAAGTTGAACCAAAATAAAATTTTCTTTTAAAGTTTGTAGAAAAATGTTTTTCAACCACAGAGTTGTTAAAACTGAAATTTAAAGTGCGGAAACGTAAAAGCAATAAAGTAAATGACACCAGATTTATAGTGGTTCGGTCTATAATCGGACCTACATCCACTCCTCAGAGGCACCCTCTGAGTATTGCACTAAAACCAATAGTGACTCTCCTTTAGCACCCACAGCAAGGCGGAGAAGCCTTTACAACACACTCTTTTCACCACTACCCGGTGCGGCAGAGAACCGTCGTCCTTTTACACAAACCACAATGCTGGCAGAGAACCGTCGTCCTTTTACACTCTCCTAGTGTGGGCAGAGAACCCTACGGCTGTTCACACTCTCCAAGTGTAGGCAGAGAACCTTTCCGCTGTTCACACTCTCTAAGTGTAGGCAGAGAACCATTCGGCTGTTCACACTCTCCAAGTGTCGGCAGAGAACCAGATATCCTTGACTGATCTTCTTACAAGAATCTAGAAGGAAGAAAGAAAAGAGTGAAGAAATCCAATTTCACAAGTAGAGACTCTTACCTTTGTAATCCAAGTGAAGCCTTCTCGCTCCAGTGGTAGGAATCCTCCTTTGAATGCTGTCTTCCACTCTTTCCTTGGTTATTCTCTCAAGAGGCACGAAGATCAAATGACAAAAAGATTGGGTGGCAGTCTAATTTGGACTATTTATATAAAAGACAAGAAAAACTGCCCAAAAACTGCCCAAAAACTGTAAGTTTCTAATTCTGTACGCAGTGGATCGTCATGTACGATCCTGGATCATCCTGGACGATTTTACTTAAACGATCTGAAACGACCCAATTTGTATATGTGTACGAAATGACTTCGTACAGATGATGGTCCTGTACGAACTAGGTTCGTCCAGTTCAAACGGTTATTACAAGGTCGGTTCTAGAAACTGCTGAAAAACTGTTCTAAGTCGGTTAATCGTTTGGACGAAAATATGTTCGTCTGGAAGAAAATTTTCCAGAGACCCGATCTTCCTGGACAATTATTTATTTCGTCTGGACGAAAATATTTCAGAGGACCAATCGCCACGGACAATAATTTATTTTCGTATGAACGAAAATTTTCCAGAGACTTGATCGTCCGATACGATATTTAATTTCATCTGGACGAAAATTTTCCAGAGGACTGGTCGCCTCGTACGATAATACAATTCGTCTGGACGAAAATTTTACAGAGAACCCATCGTCCGGGACGATAATAAATTTTCTCCTAGACGAATAGGACTTAGAAAGATTTTTTCGAGCAAGTTCCTATTTGTTCCAAGTGCTCTATAGGAGATAACTGATGTATCGTCCAGTACGATCAATATCATCCCGTACGATCAGTATAAAATTTTATGATCTCCTTATGTGTGTGTGTAAGTTTTTTATTCACTCAATTACAATCACTCCCTTTCAAAATTAAATAAAAAAAAATGCAAACTTCAAATAAACAAAATATCTCATGTTGAATTTGATTTGAAGTTATCGTAGTCTAGAGTCTGATTTTCTTGAAATGTTAGTACACACAAGAGCAAATACAAATCTTCTAAAATTGTTAGGAGATAACTATACATTTGAACAATAATGTTTGGAATCATCAAAACTACATAAGTTGCACAAATATAAATCATTCAAATAACAACTATTCTAACAATCTCCCCCTTTTTGATGATGGCAAAACAATTATTGTTTGTATGGTTTCAAGTTAAACAAATCTCCTATCTCCTAAACTCCCCTTGAATTGATGAGTACATTAAAATAAGGAGGCATAAAGAACAAAATTTTTGTTTTTCAAAAATTTTAACACAAACAACTACAAAGTCAAAAACTTGCAAACAGAACAATCAAAATAGAAAATACAATAATTTCTCCCCCTTTTTGACAGCAACAAAAAGTGAAGAAGAAATAGACAAGAAATGTAAGTAATTATATGAAATTCATTTTTTAAAATTTAATCTAAATTGTGATTGACATAGGGTATGCAATTTTAAACTAAAGATATTAGGTCAATCATAGAAATTCATAAAATTTAAGAAGTGATATAACATTGTAAGTAAGAAGAATTTATCAAAGACATGATTCAATTTAGACATTTGACTATAGAAAATCATTACAAGAGAGATGTATAAAAATTCTATATTTCAAAGTTCAATAGAATATAAATGAACATAAGATCAATTTGAATTAAGAGATTGAACGAATTTGGAAAGAAGAGAATTACATCATGTGCCGCTTTGCGCATCTTTTTCAAAATTTTGGGGCACATTTTTGTGCATTTTTTCTTGGTTGGGCTTATTTTGTGCCTCTTTTTCACTTTGCAAATCTTTGCGAATTCCTTTTGATTTTTGTACATTTGTACAATGTTCAAGAGTAATTGAGACCAATTCTTTCCAAAATCTATAATCTAAAATTTCAAATATTTCTAGGTGCATAAATATCACTTGAGCATAAAAATATAAAATAAGAAAACATCTAAATTACAATAGTAATATTAACTTTTATGTAGTCTAAATGAATAGACATGAATTTAAAAGTTCTAATTACAATAAGTTATAAACAACTTATAAATTCAGAAAGTATAGATTTTCTAATATAGATAATCTCAAATTACAATCGAATTTAAGCATTATGTAGATTAAATAATACTAATGAAATTCATAAACATTAACCACATTTCAAAACAAATCTAATAATAAAAAAAACATAACAACTTTCATTGATATTAAAGAAACGGATTACATAAAAAAAAATAAGAAGAAAATACATTGAACTTAAAAAGAAAAAAAAAACCAACACAAACACAAACACTTAACAATTAAACAGACACGATAAAAATATAAAAAACAAATACAACAGGCACACATAAAATCATTTCTACTGTTCTGGAGGAGGAGGAGGAATGCCGCCAAAAAGGTTGAAGTAGGAGGCCATCAACATTACATTGGTATTAATTTCATGAACTTCATTTCTAATATTACCAATGTCTTGTTGCTACTGCGTAAGTTGAGCATCAAATTGATCAAACCTTTGATCAATGTGAGTCTCTAATCTATCAAATCTCTCAATCAGATTCTGGTAATCTGATTGAGGAGCAGAAGCTTGCACTCCTTCTTCTTCTTCCTCTTCTGAAGCACTGGCATGTGCTTTTCTTTTTTCCTCCTTGAAGAGCAATCTGAATGATGCATCATTATAGTAAACTGGCTCTTCATATTCTTCATCAGGATGCACTATATTGTATTTCTTTTCCAAAATATAAGTGATTAAGTGTCCTAATGAAATGTTCTTCTTTCTCTTCTGATCTGCATGTCCTATTTCTGAAAGCCCATAGATATGATCTATGATAAGTTGGGCTTCGTCAATAGGATGACATTCCATAATAAAAAAGGTTAGAGCAGAAAGGAGAGGGGTAAAATTAATCCTATCACCAGCTTTAGGAATGATTGAAGATCGAAGGATATGCTGGATGATTCGGGCATCTTGGGTCATACCGGAGACTCTAGCGACATGATAGTTAAGACCATTTTCTCTAATTACCCTATTGATTTGAAACAATTTGAAGGAGGTTTCTGACATTAGGGTGTGGGCTCTATATCCCTCAGTTCTTAAGTTTAAAAATGCACCAAGGTCGTGCTTGGTGATCTCAACTTTTTGCTTAAAAATATAAGAACTAATGGTGGCGTGGTCAGAATTGAAACTCATGTTCGCTAGAAAGTAGTGGTAGGTTTGTTTGTTGTAGAAGTGGATGAGAGAAAGAATGAAATGAAATTGGGTTGAGGCGAAGAGGTGTATTACCCGAAATTTCAACTCAGTTTGAATAAGAATGCGAGAGGGAGTGATTTTTGCGGATGCAAAATGAGGAAAAGATTCCTCATTCGCCTTAGAAAGAAAGTTGTCTGGGGTATTCCTATTTGGTTTCTTCACCAACACCTTTTATCTTTTGCTTGAGGAGGCCATTGTTGATTTGAAGTAGAAAGGGATTGAAAATGAAGTTTGGAAGTGTGATTGTTAAGTTAGAAAGCCTTCATATTTAAAGAAAAACGATACGTTCGTCCTGGACGAAAAATTATCGTTTGTCTGAACGAAATAATTCCGTACAGACGATCCAATTCGTCCAAAATGTAACAGCTTTTCGTAATCAACACAACTTACGATGCATCCCTTCGTACAGGCTTTTTGACTTGACCGATCGTATAGACGAAAAATTTTCGTACAGACGATCAAAAAGTAAATCGTTTTAATGACTCTTGAAAACCGTCCCCTATGATCAATATCGTCCCGTACGATCAGTATAAAATTTTATGATCTCCTTATGTGTGTGTGTAAGTTTTTTATTCACTCAATTACAATCACTCCCTTTCAAAATTAAATCAAAGAAAATGCAAACTTCAAATAAACAAAATATCTCATGTTGAATTTGATTTGAAGTTATCGTAGTCTGGAGTCTGATTTTCCTGAAATGTTAGTACACACAAGAGCAAATGCAAATCTTCTAAAATTGTTAGGAGATAACTATACATTTGAACAATAATGTTTGGAATCATCAAAACTACATAAGTTGCACAAATATAAATCATTCAAATAGCAACTATTCTAACACTCTGGACGATTTTCCTCTGATTTGAAATAATCGACCTGGATGATCGTGAGATCATCTCAGCCGATCAAGCCAATTTTCAATCATCCAGCTTGCATCCAGGGCGATGCTTTGGCCGATCTTCTGAGATTTGTACTGATCGTCCAGGACGATGTCCATATCGGCCTGAACGAATTGTCGGAAACTTGCAATTAATGAGCTCCTTTGAAGCTCTTCTATTTAAGAGCTCTTGTTCAACGTTTTGAATAATATTTTGCTGCTGCCTTGACCTGAGAAAACATTGAGGAGAGAAAGAGAGAGAGGGAGAGAGAGAGAGAGAGAGAGAGAGAGAGGATATTGTGAGGGGGAGCTTGTGAGGGGATTCACAAGGGTTGCTTCAAGGATCGCTCTGCTTCTTCTTCGTCTAGAGTTTCTCATCCGTGGAAGAGGTAACGAGTCAGCATATTGTTGTGGTTCTCTACCAGCTTCAGGAGGAAGCAAAAGGAGATAGGTTCTCTGCCTTGCCGGGGTGGAAAAAAGAGATTCTTTGTAAAGGCTATCTCTGCCTAGCTGGGGGGCTAAAGGAGAGTCACAATTGTAGTGCAATACTCGGAGGGAGCCTCCGAGGAGTTGACGTAGGTCAAGTTGACCGAACCACTATAAACCTCTGTGTTCTTGTTTCTTGCTTCCGCACTTTAATTTCCGCACTTATTTTTTTGTGGTGTGATTTTGGTTTATGTGTTTTTAGTTCTTTGTGAAAAGAAAATTTTTTAAATACCAATTCACCTCCCCTCTTGGTTAGCTTGGGCCAATTCTATAGGGCTTAACATCCCTAACAAACTTTTAAGTTTTATCAGAGCGGGATTCATAAAAACTGAGTTTGAAAACTTTTTGAATTTAGATCCATGGCTAACTTTGGGAATTGTAATACACCGTAAGGGTATTCCATTACCCGACCACCTTTGTTTGATAATATCCCTTTTGATTTTTGGAAAACTCGTATGTCTACTTTTCTACAATCAACTGACTATCGCATGTGGATGTTTTGTTAAGGATGGTTACACACCTTCAACTGGAAAACTTAATGGCATTACTATTCCACTTCCTTTTACTGAATGGATTTTAGATGATAGGGATCTGGCTCAATTGAATGCAAAATGTCTAAATTATTTTTTATGTGCTTTAAAATCAGAAGACTACATGCGTGTTTTCACTTGCAAAACTGGTAAATAAATTTGTGATAAATTGTGTATCACCTATGAAGGCACTAATGAGGTTAAACAATCCCGTCTGAATATTCTCTTGCATGATTACAAACTTTTTCGTATGAAACCTCATGAATCTGTTTCTGACATGTATACTAGGTTTACTCAGATAGTTACTTCACTACATGTATTAGGAAAAGAACTTTCAAACTATGAAAAAGTAAACAAGATTTTGGGATGCTTGCCTTCGTCATATGATGCTAAAAGTACTGCAATCACTGAATCTAAAGATTTGAACAATTATTCTATTAATAACTTACTTGGCTCATTCATTGCTTACGAGCAAGGGGTGAATCAAAGAAATCTTGATGCAGGTGAGAAGAAGAAGGAGAAAACAGTTGCACTGAAGGCGCATAAATCAAATTATGAATCTTCCGGGTCTAAAAGTGATGAAGTTGCCTTCATCACAAGGCAATTCAAAAGCTTTCTAAGGAAGAAGCAAAAGCATCATTGGAGAAAAGGTAGGGATCATAAACATTCTAAAGGATCTTCTGATGTCGTTTGTTATAAATGCAGGAAACCAGGACACGTGAGAACTGATTGCCCTACACTTAAACATCACTCAAGCAAAGGAAAGGGTGAAGAGAAACCTAAGCTAAGGAAGGACAAGATGAGAGTACAAAAAGCATTTTGGGCAGATTCTTCTTTGGTGAACTTTCCTTTGCTTGAGGTATGTGAACTTTCCTACGATCAACTTCTTGAAGTTTCAGAAAAAATCTATGCTTCATATAGGAAATTAAAGAAAACACATGCTAGCTTGAAATTAGAATTTTTGAATCTACAAAAAGAGCATGAAATTTTGACTAATGACCATCAAACGATTGATTCAAATCATATGAGTTTACTTGATGAATTTGATGAGTTAAATAAAAATCATTGTGAATTAGTTGAAAAGCATGATGCATTAAAAGTTTCACACACGTCACTTGAATCTGATTTTAAGAAGTCTAAAGAGATGGAGAAAAAATTGAGGATTGAAAATGAGGCTTTAAAGAACACTAATTTGAAAATTTAAAATGAACTAAAAACAAGTTAGAAAACAAGGATGACATTTACTTTTGATCTATTGCCAAAACCTAGGAAGAGGCACTATAACTCAAACCACTTAAGAAATCCTTTTCCTGGAGTTAGATGTTTTTCATGTGCCATGCAAGGACACATCTCACACACTTGCACAGTTCATAATAGTACACATTGGGTGTGGAGACCTAAGGTGCATGATCCACAGCATACCACACATGCATTGCATTCTACTCTTCATAAGAAGGAACACAAACCTGCTTGGGTTCCTAAATCTAACATTTGATAATTTTGCAGGAGGGCCCTCACAAATTACCTCGTGAGAGTATGTGATACCTGGACAGTGGATGCTCTCGACATATGATTGGTGATACAAATCAGTTTGTGGTACTAGAGTCCAGGATTGGGAACAAGGTTACTCTTGGAGACAACACCACCAAGAAGGTGGTAGGCGCAGGTATAATTGGTAATTCCAAGAACCTTATGAATGAAAATGTTTTTCTTGTAGATGGATTGAAACACAACTCTGTGACAAAGGCTTCATCATGCGATTCTTTGCAAATTCATACATTGTAAGTTTAAGTAACAACACTATTTTGCAGGGAAAGATGATCAACAACATCTACATGTTTGATTTAAATAACATTGAATGCGCTGCTTCATTTTGCTTAAAAATAGTGATTGATGATTCATGGTTGTGGCACCGGAGACTTTGTCATGCAAGTATGAAAACACTTAGGAAAGTGACCCAAAAAGACCTAGTTAGAGGTGTACCCAAACTCAAGTTTTCAAAAGACCACCTTTGTGATGCCTGTCAACTAGGAAAGCAAGTTCACTCCACTTTTCACTCCATTAAGGACATTAGCACATCTAGACCTCTAGAAGTCCTTCACATGGATTTGTTTGGACCCATTAGCACTGCCAGCCTGGGAGGAAAAGTCTATGGTTTTGTGATTGTTGATGACTACTCGAGGTTCACTTGGACTAGATTTCTTTCACATAAAAATGAGTCTTTTGAGGAGTTTAAAACATTTTCTACTTGGATTCAGAAAAAGCTAGGTTGTGAGATTTTGACCATCCACAGTGATCATGGGGAAGAGTTTGAAAATGAAAGATTTGAAGTTTTTTGTGAGGACAAGGGGATTAGCCACAATTTTTCAGCCCCTAGGACCCCTCAATAGAACGAGATAGCTGAAAGAAAGAACTGAACATTGGTGGAAGCCGCTAGAGCCATGCTTGCTGAGTATTCACTTCCAAAATACTTTTGGGCTGAAGCGGTTAACACAGCTTGTTATGTGTTGAATAGGGTGAATGTTAGAGCCAAATTAGAGAAGACACCCTTTGAGATCCTTAAGGGTAGGACACCCAATCTTTCCCACCTACATGTCTTTTGTTGTAAGGTTTTCATTCACAACAATGGGAAGTCTCACTTGGGAAAATTTGATCCTAAATCTGATGAAAGAGTATTTTTGGGATATTCTAGTGTTGGGAAGTCTTTTAGGGTGTTTAACAAAAGAACTTTGATGGTGGAAGAGACAACCCATGTAATTTTTGATGAGTCTGATCCTAAGAAACATGGAGTAGAAGATGATGATGTTGGAGAGATTACAAGAGGAGTAGAAAATTTGGGGAAGGGGAGTGAGCACTTAAGTAATGAAGGAGTAGAAGAATTTCCCCAAGGAGTGGAAAATTTTGATGAAAGGGAAGAAACTTCACACACTTTTCCTAGAGATTGGAGATACTCTACTAGTCACCCCAAGGATTTAATCTTAGGAGATCCTTCTAGTGGAGTTAGGAGTAGACATGGACTTAGAAAGGAGGTGAACCATTCTGCCTTTATTTCTATCATTGAACCCACCACCATTAACCAAGCCCTTTCTGATGAGTTTTGGATCTTAGCAATGCAAGAAGAATTGAATCGATTTGTTAGGAATGATGTTTGGGAACTTGTGGAAATACCTAAGGGACAAAGTGTAGTTGGGACAAAGTGGGTCTTTAAGAACAAGGTGAATGATTCAGGAGTGGTGGTAAGAAATAAAGTGAGATTGGTGGCTAAGGGGTACAATCAAATAGAAGGGATAGACTTTGAGGAGACTTTTGCCCCTGTAGCAAGATTGGAAGCCATTAGAGTGCTATTAGCCTTTGCCTGTTATAAAGGATTTAAGCTTTTCCAAATGGATGTCAAGAGTGCCTTTTTAAATGGGGAAATAAAAGAAGATGTTTTTGTAGAACAACCTCCAAGTTTTGAGAGTTCTCAATTTCCAAATCATGTGTTTAAATTAAAAAAGGCTTTGTATGGTTTAAACCAGGCACCTAGAGCTTGGTATGAGAGGCTTAGCATATTCTTACTAGAGAGGGAGTTTGTCAAGGGGAGCGTAGACACCACCCTTTTTCTTAGAAGAGTTGGAGATGATTTACTCATTGTTCAGATTTATGTTGATGATATACTTTTTGGATCATCTAATAAAAAATTGTGTGATAATTTTTCTAAAACAATGAGTAGTGAGTTTGAGATGAGTTTGATGGGAGAGTTGTCCTACTTTTTGGGGTTTATCATAAAATAATTGGAGGATGGAACTTTTCTAAATAAAACAAAATACATAAATGACATTTTGAAGAAATATGAGATAGGCAAGCCAAGCCAATTAACACTCCCATGACTTCTAGTGCTCCATTGGATAAGGACCCAAGTGGTAAGTCTGTTTATCAAAAGAAGTATAGAGGCATGATTGGATCCTTACTTTAGTTGACTGCGAGCCAACCTTTCACCCCATTAAGGATATTAGCATCTCTAGACCTTTAGAAGTCCTTCACATGAATTTATTTGGACCCATTAGCGCTGCCAGCATGGGAGGGAAAGTCTATGGATTTGTGATTGTTGATGACTACTCGAGGTTCACTTGGACTAGATTTCTTTCACATAAAAATGAGTCTTTTGAGCAGTTTAAAATATTTTCTACTTGGATTCAGAAAAAGCTAGGTTGCGAGATTTTGACCATCCATAGTGATCATGGGGGAGAGTTTGAGAATGAAAGATTTGGAGATTTTTTTGAGGATAAGGGGATTAGCCACAATTTTTCAGCTCCTAGGACCCTTCAACATAATGGGGTAGCTGAAAGGAAGAACCGAACCTTGGAGGAAGCCGCTAGAGCCATGCTTGCTGAGTATTCACTTCCAAAATACTTTTGGGCTGAAGCGGTTAACACAGCTTGTTATGTGTTGAATAGGGTGAATGTTAGAGCCAAATTAGAAAAGACACCCTATGAGATCCTTAAGGGTAGGACACCCAATCTTTCCCACCTTTATGTCTTTGGTTGTAAGGTTTTTATTCACAACAATGGGAAGTATCACTTGGGAAAATTTGATCCTAAATCTGATGAAGGGGTATTATTGGGATATTCTAGTGTTGGGGAGTCTTTTAGGGTGTTTAACAAGAGAACTTTGATGGTGGAAGAGACAACCCATGTAATATTTGATGAGTCTGATCCTAAGAAACATGGAGTTGAGGATGATGATGAAATTGAAGAGATTACTAGTGGAGTAGAAAATTTGGGGAAGGGGGTATAACACCAAAATAATGAAGGAGTAGGAGAAGTCACCCAAGGAGTAGAAAATATTGATTTGGATGAAAGGGTTGGACCTTCTCACACTTTGCCTAGAGATTGGAGATACTCTACAAGTCACCCCAAGGATTTGATCTTAGGAGACCCTTCTATTGGAGTTAAGACTAGACATAGACTTAGAAAGGAGGTGAATCACTCTGCCTTTATCTCAATGACTGAACCCACCACCATTAACCAAGCCCTTACTAATGAGTTTTGGATTTTAGCAATGCAAGAAGAATTGAATCATTTTGTTAGGAATGATATTTGGGAGCTTGTAGAAAGACCTAAGGGACAAAGTGTAGTTGGGACAAAGTGGATCTTTAAGAACAAGGTGAATGATTCAGGAGTGGTGGTTAGGAATAAAGCAAGATTGGTGGCTAAGGGGTATAACCAAATATAAGGGATAGACTTTGAGGAGACTTTTGCCCCTGTAGCTAGATTGGAAGCCAATAGAGTGCTATTAGCCTTTGCTTGTTATAAATGATTTAAGCTTTTTCAAATGGATGTCAAGAGTGCCTTTTTAAATGGGAAAATAAAAGAAGAAGTGTTTGTAGAGCAACCCCCAAGTTTTGAGAGTTCCCAATTTCCAATTCATGTTTTTAAATTAAAAAAGGCTTTGAATGGGTTAAAGCAGTTACCAAGAGCTTGGTATGAAAGACTTAGCACATTCTTACTAGAGAGGGAATTTGTCAAGGGGAGCGTAGACACCACCCTTTTTCTTAGGAAAGTTGGAGATGATTTACTCATTGTTCAGATTTATATTGATGATATACTCTTTGGATCTTCTAATAAAAAATTATGTGATGATTTTTCTAAAATAATGAGTAGAGAGTTTGAGATGAGTTTGATGGGATGGTTGTCCTACTTTTTGGGGTTTAGCATAAAACAATTGGAGGATGAAACATTTTTAAATCAAACAAAATACATAAAGGACATTTTGAAGAAGTATGAGATGGACAAAGCTAAGCCAATTAACACTCCCATGACTTCTAGTGCTCCATTGGATAAGGACCCAAGTGGTAAGTCTGTTGATCAGAAGAAGTATAGAGGCATGATTGGATCTTTACTTTACTTGACTGCGAGATGACCTGATATTATGTTTAGTGTTTGCCTTTGTGCTAGATTTCAAGCTGACCCTAAGGAGTCCCACATGACTGCTGTTAAGAGAATTTTTAGATACCTTTTGGGGACACAAGGCTTTGGGATTTGGTACCCTAGACACAACACTTCTTTTGAGATTATTTAATTTTCTGACTCTGATTTTGCATGATGCAGGGTGGATAGAAAAAGCACTTCAGGAACTTGTCAATTCATAGGACAATCTTTGGTCTCTTGGTCTAGTAGGAAATAAAATTCTGTTGCACTTTCCACTGCTAAAGCTGAGTACATCGCTCTTGGAAGTTATGTGGCCCAAGTCCTTTGGTTGAAATAGCAGGTATTGGATTTAGGATTACATGTAGGCACCATCTAAATCTTTTGTGACAACACTAGTGCCATATGCATCTCTAAGAATCCTATCCAACATTCAAGGACTAAGCACATTGACATTAGACATCACTTCATTAGAGATCATGTGACTAAGGGAGACATTGAGTTACACCATGTGACAACTGAAAATCAATTGGCTGACATCTTTACTAAACCACTGGCCTTCGACACTTTCAGTTCTTTAAGGACCAGATTGGGTGTGATTGACATAAATGCATGAAATTTAATCTTTTAGTTACTTTCTCTTGCTTTTGTTTTCTATTTTCTCTTAGTTTTTACTTTTTTTTATTTTTTTTATTATTTTTTTTTTCAAAATCATCGCTGAAATGATAACATATTCCATGCCCTTGTTTTTGAAAATTTATAGTCAATGTGTTTTTCATCTCTTAATCTCTTAGATGGTAAAACTATTTTGTGATTGTGTCTCTTTCTCTAACCTATTTTAATGACATAGTTTTCTTTTCTAATCAAAAATCTATTTCAAATTAAAGATTGTGTATGAAATTAAGATCTTTTCTTAAGCTTTCTTAAGCAAATCTATCTTGTATTTATATTGTTTAAAGTCATTTTATCACATCAAGACCCGTTGTTACTCTTGTCTTTGATTATTGATTCTGTTTGGGGTAATTCTTCCTTAAGTTAGAGAGAGAGAGCCCCTATTCTCTAATATCTAAGAAGATATACTCACAACTAAAATTTTTTTTAAAAGGTTATAAAAGAGAATGTAGCTTGCAAAAATAATAAAAAAAAATTTGGCCAATGATGCCAATAAATGAAGCGCAAAGACGCCAAAATTAAAAATCTATAAAAAGATGCGCAAAGCGTCACTCAATTGATAAGAGGCATAAAATGAGCCCACTCAAAAGCAAGATATTCTTTCTTTTTAAATCTTTTAGAACTTAGAAGTTTTGATTCTCAAAGGCTTGATTTTAATTGTTTTGCGATCGTGACAGATTTACTTTGGTTCATTATTTTATAAAGATATTTTTCCTTAAACCAAGTGATAGATGGACTCTTTTTCTCATATCCAATTAATTCTTTGAGTTAGGTCATTGATTTCAAAAGATGATTCTACCATAAGAAATTGTTTGAGCTAAGGGTAACCATGACCTGATATTCTACCATTCTTTGGATTGTTGAGATTGTTAACTCATTAACCCATAAGTTTTTAAATCAATCACATGGAATACTACATCATTTTCATGCCTTGGTTAAAAAAAAAAATTGGTTTGCTATTATTCTTTTTTGTTCCCTCCTCCTTTTTGATAAGTCAAAAAGGGGGAGAAGTTTATGATGTTTTACACTTATCGATCCCGTAATTTTACTACTAGTTATCTTCGTAGTGTTACAAATCTATTTTCATGACTTATGTTTTGATTATTGACAAAACACTATTGATTCTTTTGGACTGTCTGTTACTTCTAAGTTTTTAGGAATCAAAGATCGGACGAACAAATGAAGCCAGTTCAAGATTACGTAGGTTTAGGGTTGAGTCAGTCTGTACTTTATTTTTTCTCTTCTTGAGTCTATTTGTAATGTTCAAAGAGACTGATGCTAAGTAACCCTACACACATACTTGAGAGACTTAGAATTTCTATTTTTACTCATATCGGCCAGGACGATATTTACATCGTCCTGGACGATCGGGCTTAAAACAGAAAATCTAAACAAGGATTTTTAATTAAGGCAGCCGTCATTAACAGATCATCCTGAATGATACGTGTATCGGCCAGGACTATAAGATCAAAACAGAAAGAAATTGCTGCCATAGACAATTAAGGTATTATGTATTTTTTAATAATCGGCTAGGACGATATTTTATCGGCCTGGACGATAGTCACAAATTATGCCTTAATTGATCAGGAAATCAAGGGAGTAATTAAGGATGATTGATACGATCATATCATCCTGGACGATCGCAGGATCATCCAGGACAATCTATTCAAAAAACCATAGTTACTTCTAGACGATAAATATCGGCCAACATATATTCAGGGCGATATGCTGGACGATCAGGATCGGACAGCTTGAATTCAGAGCGATGCTCTAGACGATTTTCCTTTGATTTGAACTAATCGGCCTGGACGATCGTGTGATCATCCTGGCAGATCAAGCCAATTTTTAATCGTCCAGCTTGAATCCAGGGCGATGCTCTGGCCGATCTTCTGAGATTTGTACTGATCGGCCAGGACGATGTCCATATCGGCCTGGACGATGTTGTCGGCAACTTGTAATTAATGAGCTCCATTGAAGCTCTTCTATTTAAGAGCTCTTGTTCAACATTTTGAACAATCTTTTACTGCTGCCTTGACCTGAGAAGACCTTGAGGAGAGAAAGAGAGAGAGGGAGAGAGAGAGGATCTTGTGAGGGGGAGCTTTTGAGGAGATTCACAATGGTTGCTTCAAGGATCGCTCTGTTTCTTCTTCGTCTAGAGTTTTTTCATCCGTGGAAGGGTTGATAGAGGTAAGGATGTTGCAAATCTATTTTTTCATGGATTATGTTTTAATGATTGTCAAACACTATTTCTCTTGGACTGCTTGTTGCTTCTAACGTTTCAGGAATCGAAGATCGGACGAACAAGACAAAGTCAATTCAGGATTGCGTAGTTTTAGGGTTGAGTCAGTCTGTACTTTAGTTTTTCACTTCTTGAGTCCACTTTTAATGGTCAAGAGACTGATGTTAAGTAACCCTACACACACACACTTGAGAGACATAGAATTTCTATTTTTACCCACATCGGCCAGGCCGATATTCATATCGTCCTGGACGATCAGCTTAAAACAGAAAGTCTAAATAAGGATTCTTACTCAAGGCAGCCGACATTAACAAATCGGCCTGGACGATACGTGTATCGGCCTGGACGATAAGCTCAAAATAGAAAGAAGCTGCCGCCATAAACAATTAAGGTATACTATATTTTTAAATTATCGGCCAGGACGATCCTAGGATCGGCCTGGACGATATTCACAAATTATGCCATAATTGTTCAGGAAATCAAGGGAGTAATTAAGGATGATTTATACGATCATATCGTCCTGGACGATCTCAGGATCGGCCAGGTCGATCCAGTCAAAAACCTTAAGTTACTTTAGGACGATAAGTATCGGCCAGCTCGTATCCAGGGCTATTGTCAGGATGATTTTCCTCTGATTTGAACTGATCGGCCAGGACGATCGTGAGATCGGCCTGGACGATCAAGCCAATTTTTAATCATCCTATTTTGCATCCAGGGCGATGCTCTGGCCGATCTTCATTGATTTGTACTGATCGGCCAGGCCGATGTCCATATCGGCCTGGACGATATTGTCGGCAACTTGCAATTAATGAGCTCCTTTGAAGCTCTTCTATTTAAGAGCTCTTGTTAAACATTTTTCAAGATCTTTGGCTGCTGCCTTGACTTGAGAAGACCTTGAGGAGAGAAAGAGAGAGAGAGGGAGAGAGAGAGGATCTTATGAGGGGGAGCTTGTTAGGGGATTCACAAGGGTTGCTTAAAGGATTGCTCTGCTTGTTCTTCATCTAGAGTTTCTCGTCCGTGGAAGGATCGGTAGAGGTAAGGAGTTAGCTTTTGATTGTGGTTCTCTGCCAGCTTCAGGAGGAAGCAAAAGGAGGTAGTTTCTCTGCCTTGCTGGGTGTGGCAAAAAGGAGGTTCTTGTGAAGGCTTCTCTGCCTAGCCGTGGGGGCTAAAGGAGAGTCACATTTTGTAGTGCAATACTTGGAGGGTGCCTCCAAGGAGTGGACGTAGGTCAAGTTGACCGAACCACTATAAACATCCGTGTTCTTTCTTTTTCTTCTGCACTTTTATTTCCGCACTTTGTTTTTTGTGGTGATTTTGGTTTATGCAATTTTCATTCTTTGGGAAAAGAAATTTTTTAATTACCAATTCACCCCCCCCCTCTTGGTTAGCTTGGGCCAGTTCTATAGGGCTTAACATCCCTAACAAACTTTCAAGTGGTATCAGAGCGGGATTCGAAAATTTAAGTTTGAAAACTTTTTGATTTTGATCCATGGCTAACCTTGGGAATCGTAACACTACGGAACGGTATTTTATTACCCGACCTCCCCTGTTCGATAACCTACCTTTTAATTTTTGGAAAACTTGCATGTCAATATTTTTACAATCTACTGATTATCGCATGTGGATGCTTATTCAAGAAGGTTATTCTCCACCTTCTTGTGAAATTAATGGCATTAAAACTGAAATTTCTTTTACTCAATGGACTTTTGATGAACGAGATCTAGCTCAATTAAATGCAAAATGTTTGAACTGTTTTTTCTGTGCTTTAAAATCTGAGAATTACATGCGTGTCTCAACTTGCAAAACTGGTAAAAAGATTTGGGATAAATTGTGCATCACCTATGAAGGTACTAATGAAGTTAAACAATCCCGTTTGAACATTCTCTTGCATGACTACGAACTTTTTTGTATGAAACCTCATGAATCGATTTCTAACATGTACACTAGGTTTACTCAGATAGTTACTTCACTGCATGCACTAGGAAAAGAACTTTCAAACTATGAAAAAGTTAAAAAGATTTTGAGATGCTTGCCTTCGTCTTATGACGCTAAAATCACTACAATCACTGAATATAAGGATTTGAACACCTATTCTATTGATAACTTACTTGGCTCACTCATTGCTTACGAGCAAGGGGTGAATCAAAGAAATCTTGATGCAGGTGAGAAGAAAAAGGAGAAACAATTGCACTAAAGGCGCACAAATCGGATACTGAATCTTCCGGGTCTGAAAGCGATGAAGTTGTCTTCATCACAAGGTAATTCAAAAGCTTTCTAAGGAAGAAACAAAAGCATCATCAAAGTTGGAGAAAAGGTAAGGAACATAAACATGTTAAAGGATCCTCTGATGTTGTATGTTTTGAATGCAGGAAGCCTGGACATGTGAGAACTGATTGCCCTATGCTTAAAGATCACTCAATCAAAGGAAAGGGTGAGGAGAAACCTAAGCCAAGGAAAGACAAGATAAGAATACAAAAAGTATTTTGGGCAGATTCAGCATCAGATTCATCAGAGACAGAACCAAAAGATGAGACATCAAAATTGTGCTTGATGGCAGACAACAATCCTGATCAAGAAGAAGTATGTGAACTTTCCTACGATCAACTTCTTGAAGTTTCAGAAAAAATTCATGCATCATATAGGAAATTAAAGAAAATACATGCTAGCTTGAAATTAGAATTTTTAAATCTATAAAAAGAGCATGAAATTTTGATGAAAGACCATCAAACAATTGATTCAAATCATATGACTTTACTTGATGAATTTGATGAGTTAAATAAAAATCATGCGAGTTAGTTGAAAAGCATGATACATTAAAAGTCTCACACACATCACTTGAATCTGATTTTAAGAAGTCTAAGAAGATAGAGAAAATTTTGAGGATTGAAAATGAAGTTTTAAAAGGTACAAATTTGAAATTTCAAAATGATTTAGAAGCACGTAAGAAAACTAAGATAACATCTACTTTTGATGAATTGCTAAAACCTAGGAAGAGGCATTATAACTCAAACCACTTAAGAAATCCCTTTCCTGGAGTTAGATATTTTTCATGTGGCATGCTAGGACACATCTCACACACTTGCACGTTTCACCATAGTACACATTGGGTGTGGAGACCTAAGATGCATATTCCACAGCATACCACACATGCATTGCATTCTTCTCTTGATAAGAAGGAACCCAAACCTGCTTGGGTTCCTAAATCTAACGTTTGATAATTTTGCAGGAGGGCTCTCACAAAAGACCTTGTGAGAGTATGTGGTACCTGGACAGTGGATGCTCTCGTCATATGACTGGTGATGCCAGCCAGTTTGTTGTACTAGAGTCCAGGACTGGAGGCAAGGTTACTCTTGGAGACAACACCACCAAGAAGGTGGTAGGAGCAGGTATAATCGGTAATTCCAAGAACCTTATGATTGAAAATGTTTTTCTTGTAGATGGACTGAAGCACAACTTGCGCAGCATCAGTCAATTCTGTGACAAAGGCTTCATCGTGCAATTCTTTGCAAACTCATGCATTGTAAATTTAAGTAACAACACTATTTTGCAGGGAAAAAGGATTAACAACGTTTACATGCCTGATGTAAATAACATTGAATGTGATGCTTCTTTTGCTTAAAAACTGTAATTAATGATTCTTGGTTGTGGCACAGGAGGCTTTGTCATGCAAGTATGAAAACCCTTAGGAAAGTAACCCAAAAGGACCTAGTTAGAGGTGTCCCCAAACTTAAGTTTTCAAAAGATCACCTTCGTGATGCCTGTCAACTAGGAAAGCAAGTCCACTCCACTTTTCACCCCATTAAGGACATTAGCACATCTAGACCTCTAAAAGTTCTTCACATGGATTTTTTTGGACCCATTAGCACTGCCAGCCTGGGAGGAAAAGTCTATGGTTTTATGATTGTTTATGACTACTCGAGGTTCACTTGGACTAGATTTCTTTCACATAAAAATGAGTCTTTTGAGGAGTTTAAAACATTTTCTACTTGGATTCAGAAAAAGCTAGGTTGTGAGATTTTGACCATCCACAGTGATCATGGGGGAGAGTTTGAAAATGAAAGATTTGGAGTTTTTTATGAGGACAAGGGGATTAGCCACAATTTTTCAGCCCCTAGGACCCCTCAGCAGAACGAGATAGCTGAAAGAAAAAACTGAACCTTGGTGGAAGCTGCTAGAGTCATGCTTGCTGAGTATTCACTTCCAAAATACTTTTGGGCTGAAGCGGTTAACACAGCTTGTTATGTGTTGAATAGGGTGAATGTTAGAGTCAAATTAGAGAAGATACCCTATGAGATCCTTAAGGGTAGGACACCCAATCTTTCCCACCTTCATGTCTTTGGTTGTAAGATTTTCATTCACAATAATGGGAAGTCTCACTTGGGAAAATTTGATCCTAAATCTGATGAAGGAGTATTTTTGGGATATTCTAGTGTTGGGAAGTCTTTTAGGGTGTTTAACAAAAGAACTTTGATGGTGGAAGAGACAACCCATGTAGTTTTTGATGAGTCTGATCCTAAGAAACATGGAGTAGAAGATGATGATGTTGGAGAGATTACAAGAGGAGTAGAAAATTTGGGGAAGGGGAGTGAGCACTTAAGTAATGAAGGAGTAGAAGAATTTTCCCAAGGAGTGGAAAATTTTGATGAAAGGGGAGAAACTTCACACACTTTGCCTAGAGATTGGAGATACTCTACTATTCACCCCAAGGATTTGATCTTAGGAGATCCTTCTAGTGGAGTTAGGAGCAGACATGGACTTAGGAAGTAGGTGAACCATTTTGCCTTTATTTCTATGACTGAACCCACCACCATTAACCAAGCCCTTTCTGATGAGTTTTGGATCTTAGCAATGCAAGAAGAATTGAATCAATTTGTTAGGAATGATGTTTGGGAACTTGTGGAAAGACTTAAGGGACAAAGTGTAGTTGGGACAAAGTGGGTCTTTAAGAACAAGGTGAATGATTTAGGAGTGGTGGTAAGAAATAAAGCGAGATTGGTGGCTAAGGGGTATAATCAAATAGAAGGGATAGAATTTGAGGAGACTTTTGCCCCTGTAGCTAGATTGGAAGCCATTAGAGTGCTATTAGCCTTTGCCTGTTATAAAGGATTTAAGCTTTTCCAAATGGATGTCAAGAGTGCCTTTTTAAATGGGGAAATAAAAGAAGATGTTTTTGTAGAACAACCTCCAGGTTTTGAGAGTTCTCAATTTCCAAATCATGTGTTTAAATTAAAAAAGGCTTTGTATGATTTAAAACAGGCACCTATAGCTTGGTATGAGAGGCTTAGCACATTCTTACTAAAGAGGGAGTTTGTCAAGGGGAGCGTAGACACCACCCTTTTTCTTAGAAGAGTTGGAGATGATTTACTAATTGTTCAGATTTTTGTTGATGATATACTTTTTGGATCTTCTAATAAAAATTTGTGTGATGATTTTTTTAAACAATGAGTAGAGAGATTGAGATGAGTTTGATGGGAGAGTTGTCCTACTTTTTGGGATTTAGCATAAAATAATTGGAGGATGGAACTTTTCTAAATCAAACAAAATACATAAATGATATTTTGAAGAAATATGAGATGGACAAAGCCAAGCCAATTAACACTCCCATGACTTCTAGTGCTCCATTGGATAAGGACCCAAGTGGTAAGTCTGTTGATCAAAAGAAGTATAGAGGCATGATTGGATCCTTACTTTACTTGACTATGAGCCAACCTGATATCATGTTTAGTGTTTGTCTTTGTGCTAGATTTTAAGCTGACCCTAAAGAATCCCACATGACTGCTGTTAAGAGAATTTTTAGATACCTTTTGGGGACACAAGGCTTAAAGATTTGGTACCCTAGACACATCACTTCTTTTGAGATTATTGGTTTTTCTGACTCGAATTTTGCAGGATGCAATGTGGATAGAAAAAGCACTTCTGGAACTTTTCAATTCATTGGACAATCTTTGGTCTCTTGGTCTAGTAGGAAGCAAAACTCTGTTGCACTTTCCACTGCTGAAGCTGAATACATTGCTCTTGGAAGTTGTGTGGCCCAAGTCCTTTGGTTGAAACAACAGGTATTGGATTTAGGATTACATGTAAGCACCATCTCAATCTTTTGTGACAACACTAGTGCCATATGCATCTCTAAGAATCCTATCAAACATTCAAGTACTAAACACATTGACATTAGACATCACTTTATTTGAGATCATGTGACTAAGGGAGACATTGAGTTACACCATGTGACAACTGAAAACCAACTGGCAAACATCTTTACTAAACCATTGGCCTTCGACACTTTCAGTTCTTTAAGGACCAGATTGGGTGTGATTGACATAAATGCATGAAACTTTTAGCTTTTTTCTTTTACTTTTTGTTTTCTTTTTGTTTTATGTTTTTTTAAATTTTTAGTGTGTTTTATTTTTCTTTTACTTAGTTTTTCTAAATCATCGCTGATATGGTATTATATTCCTTGTCCTTGTTTTTTTTTTTAAATTTGTAGTCAATATGTTTTCATCTACTTACTCTCTTAGATGGTAGGAATATTTTGTGATTGTGTCTCTTTCTATAACCTATTTTAGTGGCATAGTTTTCTTTTCTGATCAAAAATCTATCTCAAATTAAAAGATTGTTTATGAAATTAAGATCTTTTCTTAAGCTTGTTTAAGCAAATCTATCTTGTATTTATAATGATTAAAGTCTTTTTGTCACATCAAGATCCCTCGTTACTCTTGTCTTTGATTATTAATCCTGCTTGTGATAATTCTTCCTTATATTAGAGAGCTCCTATTCTTTAATATCTTAGAAGATATATTCACAACTAAGATTTTTTAAAAGGATTATAAAAGAGAATCTAGCTTGCAACAATAAAAAATTTGGCCAATGATGCCAACAAAAGAAGCGCAAAGACGCCAAAAATTGAAAAATCTATAAAAAGATGCGCAAAGCGCCACTAAATTTACAAGAGGCATAAAATGAGCCCACTCAAAAGTAAGCTACTCTCCCTTTTAAATCTTTTAGAACTTAGAAGTTTTGGTTCTCAAAGGCTTGATCTCGATTATCGTACGATTGTGACAAATCTACCTTACTTCATTATTTTATAAAGATATTTTTCTTACGACAAGTGGTGGGTGGATTTTTTTTCTCATATCCAATTAATTATTTGAGTTAGGTCATTGATTTCAAAAGACGATTCTACCCTAAGAAAATGTTTTGAGCTAAGGGTAAACCATAAACGGATATTCTACTATTCTATGGATTAATGAGATTGGTAACTCATTAACTCGCAACTTTTTTAAATCAATCACATGGAATACTATATCATTGACATGCCTTGATTAAAAAAAAAAATTCATGTGCTATTTTTTTTTCTTTTGTTCCCTCCTTTTTGATATGTCAGAAGGGGAAGAAGTTTTGAGGTTCCTTTTTGTATCGATCCTGAAGTTTTACTACTAATTTATTTTCGTAGTGTTTGCCATCATCAAAAAGGGGGAGATTATTGCAAATCTATTTTTTCATGGCTTAAGTTTTGATGATTGACAAACACTATTTCTCTTGGACTGCTTGTTTCTTCTAACATTTCATGAATCGAAGATCGGACGAACAAGACGAAGCCAATTCAGGATTACGTAGGTTTAGGGTTGAGTCAGTCTGTACTTTCATTTTTCACTTCTTGAGTCCACTTGTAATGTTCAAGAGACTGATGCTAAGTAACCCTACACACACACACTTGAGAGACTTAGAATTTCTGTTTTTGCCCACATCGGCCAGGCCGATATTCATATCGTCCTGGACGATCAGCATAAAACAGAAAGTCTAAATAAGGATTCTTACTTAAGGCAGCCGACATTAACAAATCGGCCTGGACGATACGTGTATCAGCCAGGACGATAAGCTCAAAATAGAAAGAAGCTGCCGCCATAAACAATTAAGGTATACTGTATTTTTAAATTATCGGCCAGGACGATCCTAGGATCGGCCTGGACGATATTCACAAATTATGCCATAATTGTTCAGGAAATCAAAGGAGTAATTAAGGATGATCGATACAATCATATCGTCCTGGACGATCTCCGGATCGGCCAGGACGATCCAATCAAAAACCTTAAATTATTTCAGGACGATAAGTATCGGCTAGCTCGTATCCAGGGCTATAGTCAGGACAATTTTTTCCTCTTATTTGAACTGATCGGCCAGGACGATCGTGAGATCGGCCTGGACGATCAAGCCAATTTTTAATCGTCCTATTTTGCATCCAGGGCAATGCTCTGGCCGATCTTCATTGATTTGTACTGATCAGCCAGGCCGATGTCCATATCGGCCTGGACGATATTGTCGGCAACTTGTAAATAATGAGCTCCTTTGAAGCTCTTCTATTTAAGTGCTCTTGTTAAACATTTTTCAAGACCTTTGGCTGTTTCTTTGACCTTAGAAGACCTTGAGGAGAGAAAGAGAGAGAGGGAGAGAGAGAGGATCTTGTGAGGGGGAGCTTATGAGGGGATCACAAGGGTTGCTTCAAGGATCGCTCTGCTTATTCTTCATCTAGAGTTTCTCGTCCGTGGAAGGGTCGGTAGAGGTAAGGAGTTAGCTTTTAGTTGTGGTTCTCTGCCAGTTTCAGGAGGAAGCAAAAGGAGGTAGGTTCTCTGCCTTGCCGGGTGTGGCAAAAAGGAGGTTCTTTTGAGGGCTTCTCCGCCTAGCCGTGGGGGCTAAAGGAGAGTCATGTTTTGTAGTGCAATACTTGGAGGGTGCCTCCAAGGAGTGGACGTAGGTCAAGTTGACCGAACCACTATAAGCTTCTGTGTTCTTTCTTTTGCTTCCGCACTTTTATTTCCGCACTTTATTTTTTGTGGTGATTTTGGTTTATGCAATTTTCATTCTTTGGGAAAAATTTTTTTTTTAATTACCAATTCACCCCCCCCCCCCTCTTAGTTAGCTTGGGCCAGTTCTATAGGGCTTAACATCCCTAGCGAACTTTCAAAGGAGTCAGCATCTGGTTGTGGTTCTCTGCCAGCTTCAGGAGGAAGCAAAATGAGATAGGTTTTCTGCCCTACTGGGGTGGAAAAAAGAGGTTCTTTGTAAAGGCTTCTCCGCCTAGCTGTGGGGGCTAAAGAAGAGTCATAATTGTAGTGCAATACTCGGAGGGCGCCTCCGGGGAGTGGACGTAGGTCAAGTTGACCGAACCAATAAAAACCTTTATGTTCTTGTTTCTTTCTTCCGCACTTTAATTTCCGCACTTATTTTTTTGTGGTGTGATTTTGGTTTATGTGTTTTTAATTCTTTGTGAAAAGAAATTTTTTAAATATCAATTCACCCCCCCTCTTGGTTAGCTTGGGCCAGTTCTATTTGGCTTCACATCCCTAACGAACTTTTAAATTCATCCCGGGCTGATGAGCTGAATTTGTACTGATCGGCCAGGATGATATACCCATCATCCTGGACGATAATGTCGGTAACTTGCATTAATAAGCTCATTTTTAGCTCTTCTATTTAAGTTATGACAAGACACTTTGTAAGTGTCTTTGGTAGCCATTGTAGCTTCGTTCTTGTGGGGAAAACTTGAAGAGAAAGCTTGAAAGGGAGTGAGGAACGGGTGAAGTCTGAGAGAGGGAGAAGATCCTGTGAGGGGGGACTCAAGGGAGTGTGGAGGGGGATTCCACACGGTTGCTCCGGCAGGCTTGCACCTTAATACCATCAAATTCAAGGCTTGTCTAGAGAGAAGTTCACCAAAGATGAAGATCTGTTTGGTGTCAAAGGACCCGATGACTCCGCCGCACCGGGGAAGGTGGAAGTGATTTTGTAAGGGCTTCTCCGCCTAGCTGTGGGGGCTAAAGGAGATACACTTATTTTAGTGCAATACTTGGAGGGTGCCTCCAAGGAGTGGACGTAGGTTAAGGTTTGACCGAACCACTATAAATTCGGTGTGTTCTTTCTCATTATTTTCTTTCATTTTATTTAAGTGGTTATTTTTTTAGTTTTATCTTTGGTTTTAAAGTTATCCAATTCACCTCTCTCTTTGTTAGCCTTGGGCCGGTTCAATAGGGCTTAACATCCCTAACAAACTTTCTAGTGCCATCAGAGCACCTTTCAAGTGGTATTAGAGCACTTTCTAGTGTCATATGAGCACCTTTATATCTCATATGTCCTTTCCACTCTTGCAAGTGGAAACCTGCATTTTTTTTTTATTTAAGAGCATAAAAAAACTATTCAAGCATTTGACATTTAGTTGTGCTAAGTCACATTCTTCTACTATCCAATCCACAAAAGGTGTTTCAACTCTAACTCCGTCAACTACTCTAGTCAGTTTTGTATACCTTTCCTGAATTAAGATCCACATATGGTAATCAAGTGACTGTAAAAATGTAGACAGCGTGTTTTCCAAAAATCAAAAGGAATATTTTCAAACAATGGAGGTCTAGTTATGGAGTAACCCTCAGGTGCTTTTTGTTTTCCAAATGTAGCCATGTACGATAATAAAAAAGTAGTATAAACTTATGATTTTGAAACAAAACTCTGATACCACTTGTTGAAACTTGTTCAATATGAATTAGGTTGTTAGACTTAAGCTTATATCCTAGTGGCTAACCAAGAGGGGGGGTGAATTGGTAATTAAAAAATTTTCCTCTTTAAATTTTAAACCAATAAAAACTTTAATGAATTTTTTTAAAAAGATTGTTTAACCACAGATCAATAGAAAAAGTAAAGTAAAAAAGAAAAGCAGTGGAAAATAAAAAGACACAATATTTAGAGTGGTTCGGTCAAACACAACCTACATCTACTCCCCGCAGGCACCCTCTGAGTATTGCACTAATACTACTAGTGACTCTCCTTTTGCACCCACAACAAGGCAGAGAAGCCTTCACAAAAACTCTCTTCCACCACTACCCAGAGCGGCAGAGAACCGTCCTCCTTTTACAGTCTCCAAGTGTTAGCAGAAAACCATCTGTCCTTTCACACTCTCCAAGTGTGGGTAGAGAACCCTTCATTCTTTTACACTCTCCAATTATGGGTAGAGAACCCTTCATCCTTTTACACTCTCCAAATATGGGCAGAGAACCCTTCATCCTTTCACTCTCTCCAAGTATGGGCAAAAAACCCTTTGTCCTTTCACACTCTCCAAGTGTGGGCAGAGAACCCTTCATCCTTTCATATTCTCCAAGTGTAGGCAGAGAACCTCCCACTGTTCACACTCCATGAGTGTCGGTAGAGAACCAGATCTCCTTGAAAGATCTTTTCACGAGAAATCTAGAAGGATGAAAGAAAAGAGTGAAGTAATCACAAATCATAATTGGAGATTCTTATGGCTTTTTCCACGCTCTCGACTCGTTCGCCCTAGCCGCTCTGGCGATTTAGGGTTTCTCGAGTTCCCGTCCTCTCTGATCCACTTCCCAGCGTTTCTACTTCATTTTCTAGTGTGTTTGTTGCATTTTGGTTCTCCTACGAAGTGCTCTGCCCCTTCTGGGCGTTTTCTTCATGTCTGGAAATGTCTCCTCCACTTCTTGGGGGAAAGTTTCCGAGCCAGTGGTGCATAAGAATAAGGGTTTTTTCAGCCTTGATGGTGATGATCCTAAATCTCCGTCCAGATCTAGATCTTTCAAAGAGGTACTTTCCGGTAAATCATCTGCAGGTGATGATCTCCCCACTCTTACTCAAACTACTTTTAATGGTGTTCCTACTGTCTTATTATCGGATGAGGAAGTTTTGAAGCTAGCATCTCCATTTCAGTTCACTCTTGTCGGTAAATTTGGTCTTCGCAGACCAAACCTAGATGCGATCCGTCAATTTTTCTCGTCTTTAAAACTATCTGGTTTCTACTCGGTTGGTTTGCTTGATTCTAGGCATGTTGCTATACAATTATCGAACGATCTTGATTACAGTTGTGTTTTTGCTAGGCGATCGTATTTTATTTTTAATTGTCAAATGCGAATCTTGAAATGGACTCCTTTTTTCGACATTAAAGAAGAATCTCCGATTGTTCCTATTTGGATCTCATTCCCTAATCTTCGTCTTCATTTCTTTAATCAAAAAGTTCTGCATGCCTTGGGTTTAATTTTTGGAAGGCCTCTACAGACGGATCAAGCGACTGCTTCCCGTACCAGGCCTTCCGTAGCTCGTATTCTAGTTGAAGTTGATATTTCCAAGAAACATCCCAAAGAGATATGGGTTGGATCTAAAACTTTTGGGTATTTTCAAAAAGTTGAATTCGAAAATGTTCCGGATTTCTGTCCCCATTGCAAAATGCATGGTCATGCTCAAGCTGAATGTTTTAGACTTCATCCTGATTTAAAAAAAATCTACAGTTACTGAAAATGGGAAGCTTGGCTCCACCGAAACTCAAAAGGTATTTGTGCCAGTTAGTGACAATTCGATTAAAAATACCAAAAACAGTGAGAAAGAGGTGGAACCGCAACCTATTTCTAATAACTTAGATAATACTGGTTTAAATTTTGCTGATGGCATCCCTGAAAATTTAGATTGTTCGGTTGATACTTTACAGAATCCTGATGTTCCTGTTTCTAATGATAAAAATGTGAATGATATTACTATTAATGGTAGCAATTCCATAGTTGAACCTTCTTTCTTTGTCTCTATTGCTTCTATGTTTAATCAAGTTGATAATGGTAATATGGTTGAAAATATTTTGCCTTCTACTGCTCCTGAAAACCAAAATCTGTTGTTAAATAGCAATGAAAGTGATGATTGTGAAGATGGAGAATTCATTCCTCCTTCCTCTTCTAATGATATTTTAAATGATCATACTGAGATAAACAAGTCTGATCCTAATAAAGTTAGCTCTAATTACTCTAATGAGGAAAATTTTAAAGTGGTGTTGAGGAAAAAAAAATAAACAAAACAAGAATGTCATACTGGCTATACCTAGATCCACAAGAGCTCAAACTTCTTCACAAGTTTGTAATGATTAAAGCTCTTTTATGGAATGTTAGAGGCATCGGTGGCAAGGACTCTAAGCTCAGAGTCTGTAATTTATGTAGAATTCATAATATCCATTTACTTGTCTTAATTGAGCCTTTAGTTAATTGTAGTAAAATTGAGTCTACTGCTAAATTTTTGGGTTTTCCTAACTTTTTTGCTAATTGCTCAAATAAAATTTGGATTATGTGGAAAAGTGCTTTTACCTTAAATGTTATTAATGATTTACCTCAAGTATGTCATTGCTTCATTTCTCTTTTTAATGTTAACTGTTATGCGTCTTTTGTTTATGCGGCTTCCACTAGAACTAATTGTATTTCTCTTTGGAATCAATTGAGACAATTTGCTTCGATTGTTAATGGCCCTTGGTGTGTTGGCGGTGATTTCAACATTATTTCCAACATTTCTGAAAGAATTGGGGGTAATCCTCCTAACTCTAATGCCATTGAGGATTTTAATTCTATGATTAGTGATTGTCACTTAAATGATATCGGTTACTTTGGTAGTCCTTTCACTTGGAATAGAGCTAATTTGTGGCAAAGTTTAGACAGATTTCTTTTTAATGATGATTGGATTGCTGATTTTCCTTCTTCTAATATTGAGCATCTTAGTAGAACGCTTTCTGATCATTCTCCTTTAGTTCTGAGCATTAACAACAATTTGCGTCACACTTCTCATTCTTTTAGATTCCAAAATATGTGGATGCTGCATGCTGACTTCTCTAATATTCTTTCTCAAAATTGGAATGCTCATGTTCATCCTAACAACAATATAATTGGTATGTTAAGATTATGGTCTAAGCTTTCTAGATTAAAACAATGCTTGAATTATTGGAATAAAAAAGTATTCAAAAACTTATTTTCTAATATTAAAGAAGCTGAGTCTAATGTTTCTTCTTTGGATACTATTTATATTCAAAATTCGATTCATGAAAACTTGATTTCCCTTAACAAAGCCAAAGATTCTCTTTTTCAACTTCAATGTCAAGAAGAGTGTTTTTGGAACCAAAAGTCTAATGCTAAATTTATTTTAGAAGGTGACAAAAATACTAAATCTTTTCATGCTATAGCCAACAAGAAGAAAACTAGAAGTCTTATCCACAAGATTATTGATGCTAATGGTAATGTTTTCATTTCTGATGAGTCTATTTGCAATTCTGGAGTGGAGTACTTTAAGAATATCTTTAATAGCTCTTCTATTTGTTTACCTATTAGCAACCCTCAAATAATTCCCAACATTATCACTGAGGTTGATAATAATATGCTTTGCCAAATTCCTTCTGAAGATGAAATTTTTAAGGTTATCAATGATCTTAACATTAATGCTGTTGCGGGCCCTGATGGTTTCACCACTAAATTCTTTCAAGATAACTGGGATATCATCAAGAAGGATGTGATTAATGCTGTTGAAGATTTCTTTTTGGGTAATCCCTATCCTAAATTTTTTTCTTCCACTTATATTGTGCTCATTCCCAAGAAAGATGGTTCCAATCATTGGAATGACTTTAGGCCGATTAGTTTGTGTACTTTTCTTAATAAGCTTAATTCCAAGATTATTGCTAATAGATTAATTTCCATTCTGCCCAACATCATTTCTTTGAATCAGACTGGTTATGTTAAAGGTAGAAGTATATTTGATAACGTCCTTTTAGCCCAAGAGATCACTCATGACATCAATGTAAAAGTTAAAGGTGGCAATGTTATTTTTAAGCTTGATGTGTCTAAAGCTTATGACAATATTGACTGGAACTTCCTCTACAAAGTTTTATCTCTTTTTGGTTTTAATTCTAATTTTATATCTCTTATCAAGAACAGTATTGACAATTGCTACTTCTCTGTAATCATTAATGGTAAGAATAATGGTTTTTTCAAGTCTTCCAAAGGTTTAAGACAAGGTGACACCATGTCTCCTACTCTCTTTATTATTGTTATGGAATATCTTTCTAGAGGCTTAAATGACTTATTTTTGAGACACCCTAATTTGAATTTTCGTACGATTAAGGGCATTCCTATTTCTCATCTTAGCTTTGCTGATGACTTTATTTTATTCACTAATGGTTCTATTAACAATGTTACTTTACTGCTTAATTTCCTTAATAGTTTTTATAGTCAAAGTGGTTTATCTATCAACATAGACAAAAGTTCTTTTATTGTGAGCAAAACTGTCAATCATAATAGAACTCTTGCTATTCAAAGAATTTGTGGCTTTCATCCCAGAAATTTGCCTATTACTTATTTAGGTACTCCCATCTATAAAGGTAAAAAGAGAAATTTTTTTATTTTATGATATTTTTGCCAAGATTGAGAAGAAGCTTAACAATTGGTCCTCTAATTTTTTATCTTACAGTGGCAAGCTTATTCTAATTAAATCGGTTTTAAACTCTATGCCTATTTATCTTTTTCATACTTTACTTCCCTCTAAATCCATTTGCTCTAAACTTGAGAGAATTTTTAACAAATTTTTTTGGGGGTCTAAATTTAATAACAATGGCATTCACTGGTCTACTTGGGAGAAAAGCTGTGGTATGCTTAATGAAGGTGGTCTTGGCTGTAAATCCCTTGATGATACTGCTAAAGCTTTCTCACATAAGTTATGGTTTTCCTTTAGATCTAATATCAGCTTATGGGCGCACTTTATGAATATTAAGTACTGTTACAACATGCATCCGTCTTTATGCTTTCACAAAAATACTGACTCTTTCATTTGGAAGAGACTTTGCAACATTAAATGGGAAGCTGAACAGTACATTCAATGGGGTCTTGGTAAAGGTGATATTTTTTTCTGGCAAGACAATTGGCTTGGTGAGTCTTCTATTGATTCTCTGCTTAACACTCACTCTTTAAGCGGTATTAAAGTTTCTGATTTCATTAACAATGACTGTTGGGATACTTCAAAACTTTTGGAGATGGTTCCTCCTTTCATTGTTGAAAAAATTTTAGATGTTCCTTTGCTGTTGCAAGATAAAGACTTAATTTTATGCTCTCTTACTTCCTCTGGAAATTTTATTCTTAAAGATATCTGGAATGCTTTTAGAGTTAGAAAGGATAGTTCTACTTTGTTTTCTGCTATTTGGCATCATAACTTTCCTATATCTTACTCAATTTTACTCTGGAGATGCATCAAAGGCTATATTCCTGTTGATTATAGGCTTCAAATGAAAGGTTTTCATCTTGCTTCTAAATGCTTTTGTTGCTCAGATATTGAGAATATTGACCATCTTTTTGCTTCTGGTGTTATTGCCCGCAAAGTGTGGTGTTTTTTCGATAATCTGGCCAATAAACCTATGCTTACTATGTATAATAATCTTATCAATATTCTTAACAGTTGGACTCAAAGCTCAAAAGATCACATTTTTAATCTCATTCCTATTCTCATTGTTTGGTATATTTGGAAGGCTCGTAATGATGCTAAGCACAATGGTATTAAGATGGATTCGTCTATCATTATTTCCAATGTGAAGCATAAAATTCTTCAGCTACATTCCTACAGTTTATTATCTAGGAAGAATTTTAGAAATTGTCTTAATTTTGCAAAAAATTTGGGCCTCAATCTCTCTGATATTAATGTGAATTCTGCTGACAAAATTATTTATTGGATCAAACCAAAACCTCCTTACATTAAACTCAATACTGATGGATCTATAGGTCCGAATGGTGCTGATGCTGGTGGTATAATAAGAGATAGTTTAGGTAATGTTTTAGCTGCTTTCTCTGCCCCCATTCATTATACAACTGCTATTGCTGCTGAGCTTACTACTCTTTTATTTGGTCTGACTATTTGTTCCAATATGGGCTTTGGTTTTATTTGGATTGAGGTTGATGCCATGCTTGTTATCCAAATTATTAACAATATTTTTCCTGGCAATCCAAACCATTTTTATCTGGTCAGAAAGATTAAACTTCATCTTGCAAATATTTCTTATTGTATTTCTCATATTTATCGTGAAACAAATATGTGTGCCGATTGGCTTGCTAAAAGAGGTTGCAATATTACTAACTATGAAGAGTTAAATCCTAGATGTTTGCATCCGTTGTTACAAGGTATGATCAATTTAGACAAAACTGGTTTACCTTATTTTAGAAATGATTAATTTTTTGATTTCTATAACCGGCTGGGTTATTCGGAGATCTATCTCTTCTGCTTCTGTTCAAGTCAGTGCTCTCTCCAATTCTTATTTATCTTCTGCTGCTTCTTTCGTTTGTATTGTGTCTGACTGGCTGATCCTTGAGTTGCTTACCTATATTAATTTTCTGTTTGATCTTTCTTTGACCAAAATTATATGCACTACTCTTCATATGGTGAAGGTTTCTTTTGCTACCCAGACTTGTGTTTATATTAAGCATTATCTTATCGTTTGCAACTGGAAGTCTTTTCTTTATCTTCGATCTTGTGCTACTAGTTTTATTTGGATGAATTGCTGGAAGCCGGAAACTTATGGGATTTCCTGCATTGAGTATTCCAATTCTGATGTTAGGTTCTCAGGCTATCGTTGTAAGCTCGTGTACATCATGCTTGTGCATTTCTGTTTCACTAATTTTGTTTTTTGGAGAGAACCTTGCAGGTTTCACTATATTTTGGAATTCATGATTATCTATGCGATCAAGGTTCTTCTTTTTTGGGTTCTCTTTTTGCTTTCCTTTTTCCTCTGTCAATTTTGCAGGAGCTTTGATCTGAGGGTTTATATGCGGATCTTCCTTTTTTGGGTGCTGATTGCTCATAACCCTTATAGTATTTTCTATATTTCTTGTACTCTTAGGATAAGGAACCACAGGCTCGTAGGTCTTTTTGTTTTACTTTTTGATTGTAGCTCTTTCGAGCATTAGTGAGCTAGTGGATCCTTTTAAGGACTTTGTAATCTCTGTTTTGATATTAACTCGTAGGCCCCTGTGCGGGTTTTAAATTAAAAAAAAAATAAAAAAATTGGAGATTCTTACCTTTGAGTACAAAGTGAATCCTTCACACTCCATTAATAAGAATTCTCCTTTAAACACTCTCTCATTCAATCTCCCTTCAATTTACATAAAGACCAATGAGCAAAAAGATATTATAAGATAGTTTTAAGTGGACCTTATATAGGAAAGTCACAAAAAATTGTTCAAAACTGCTAATTTTCAATTCTGTACGCACTCCATTGTCCCGTACGATCATGATTTTGTCCTGTATAAATAATGTAAAAACTATTGCATACGAACCCATTGTATATTGATATGAAATAATTTCATACCCGATCATCATCCCGTATGAACTAAGTTTGTCCGGTATGAACAGTTATAGCAAGAGTTCGTTTGGACAAAATTGTAAGATGGTCTAAATTTTTCAAGGAACAGAGCAATTCATCTTGGGATGAATGGGGTGAATCGTCTGGATGATCTGTTCAATTCAAGGATCCAGAGGACATCATCCTGGGATGAATAGGGTTGAATCCTCTGGACAATCTGTTCAATTCAAGAATCTAGAGGACATCATCCTGGGACAAATGGTACACTTCATCTTGATGAACAGTTCAAAGTGAGAATCCAGAGGACATCGTCTAGGGATGAATGGTACACTTCATATGGACGAACAGAATAAAGTGAGAATCCAGAGGAAATCGTCTAGGGACGAATAGGAAAATTCATCTGAACAATCAGGAATTAGAAAACTTTTCTCACTTTCTGTTCGTTCCATTGCTCTCCAAGGGGTATAACTGACTTGATTGTCTTGTACGAACATGGTTCATCCCGTCCAATCAGTATAAGAAAATTTTGGATTTTTAAAGATCTCTCCAAGTGTGTGTGTGCTAAGTTACTCAATTACAATCATACTCTGTCAAACTCAATAAATTAGTAAATACATACTTCAATTTACAAACTATCTTATGCTGAATTTGATTTGAATTCTTCATTAGTCGGAGTTCGATTATCCTGAAATGTTAGTCCACACAAGAGAAAAATTAATTCTTCCAAAAAAGTGTTAGGAAAAAATAATAATTAGAACAAGAATATTTGGAATCATCAAAACTATACAAGTTGCAACAATATAAAACATGTAAAAGCTAAGTAGCAACTCTCTTAATAATTTCAAATTTCAATACTAAATAAAATTGTGAAGATGATCAATTTGAATTGAAAGATTGTGGAACGAATCAATTAGCATATGTGGCTCTTTGCTCAACTTTTTTTATAATTTTGGCACATTTTTGTGCTTCTTTTTACTTGTGGGCTTATTTTGTGCATCTTTTTTAAATTGTGAATCATTGCGTATTCTTTTGATTTTTGTACATTTGTACATTTTCAAGAGTAATCTTGATATTTCCAAAATCAATAATAAAAAAATTCAAATTTCTCTAAGTACAAAAAAAATTATATTGATAAGAGAAATACAAAAATAAGAAAATATCATAATTGCAATAATAGTATAAACATTTTGTTAATCTAACAAGAGACATGAGATTGACATTCTTAACTAGACCAAGTTATAATCACAACTTAAATTTTTGAAAAATTAGATGTTCTAATGAATTCAATTTTATGTTGCAATTTGAGATATAACATTTTTTAACATAAAAAATTTGAAGGAAGATCATATAGGTAAACACACATTTCTGAAATGAAATAAAAAATAGTAAAAGAAGATAAGATAAATTTTACTGATATCATTGGTAGAAGATAATACATTATGTATGAATGATATCAATACATTGACATTTGAAAAACACATAAAACACAAGACTTAATTAAAACACAACATAAAATATAAAAACATAACTGCTAACATCACATCACATCACATGTAGTAGAGAAAAACATAAAAAAGTACAGGCAACACTCAGATGGGCCCTGATCCACAGGAGATGGATGGTTGTAGAAGTTAAAATAACTACTCATCATAGCCATATTGGAGGTTATACCATCTATTTGATCTCACATCAAACCCATATCCTAATGGTACTGAGCATCCTGCTGTTGTAGATGAGTTTCAATTTGATCAAAGCGTTGATCAAAATGAGTCTCATGATGATCAAACCAGTGAACAAAGTCTTGATAATTTGGTTCGCCAGCAGGTATAGGTGCAGCTCTTCTCCTTTCCTCCTCAGAATCACTACTTATCACTTGTGTTTCTTTATTGAGGATTGCTCGAAAGGATCCATCATTTTAGTAGAGAGGCTCCTCTACTTCTCCAAAATGTAGGTCACAAGATGTCCTAAGGCTATTTTTTTCTTTCTTTTATGGGAGACATGTCCAATCTCAGAAAGTCTATAAATATAGTCAATTATCAGTTATGCTTCATCTATAGTTTGGCTAGTCATGATCATATAAGTCACAGTAGAAAGAAGAGGTGTGATATTTACTCGATCACCAGCTTTAGGAATGATGGAGGTACGAAGAACATGCTGGATGATTCAGGCATTTTTATGAATAAATGCTATCTTGGGAAAATGGTCTACAAAATTACATCATCTAATTACTTCATTTATTGTACACCAGTTAAAATCAGAGGAAGAGGTCAAAGTATGGGCTCTAATCCCTTGATCCTTAAGTTCAAAAATATTACCAAATCCGCTTTTGTTATCTCTACTTTCTTCTTAAAAACATAAGCCCTAATCATAGAATGGTAAGAGTTACAGGACATATTGGCAAGAAAGTAGTGGAAGGTGTTGAAACTTGTTCACTATGAGTTAGGTTGTTAAGCCTAAGTTTATGTCCCACGGCTAACCAAGAGGGGGGTAAATTGGTATTTTAAAAATTAATCCCTCTTTTGAGTATTTTAAACTGAAATTAAACTTTAATGAATTTTGTAGAAATAGTTTTTCAACCACAGTTTTAAAATAGTAAATCACAAAAATAAAAAGTAATGGAAAAATAATGACACCATATTTATAGTGGTTCGGTCAAAACCAGACCTACACCCACTCCCCGGAGGCACCCTCCGAGTATTGCACTAATACCACTAGTGACTCTCCTTTTGCACCCACAGCAAGGCGGAGAAGCCATTACAAAACTCTTTTCACCACTACCAGGTGTGAAAGAGAACCATCATCCTTTTACACTATCCCTAGTGCTGGCAGAGAACCATCGTCCTTTTACACTATCCCTAGTGCTCGCAGAGAACCATCCGTCCTTTTCACACTATCCCCAGTGCTGGCAGAGAACTGTCCGTCTTTTTCACACTATCCCAGTATAGGCAGAGAACCCTTCATCTTTTCACATTCTTCTAGCATGGGTAAAGAACACTTCATCCTTTCACACTCTCCTAGTGTGGGTAGAGAACCCTTCGTCCTTTCACACTCTCCAAGTGTGGGTAGAGAACCCTTCATCCTTTCACACTCTCCTAGTGTGGGCAGAGAATCCTTCGTCCTTTCACACTCTCCTAGTGTGGGCTGAGAACCCATGGCTGTTCACACTTTCCAAGTGTCGACAGAGAACCGAATCTCCTTGACAGATCTTCTCATAAGAATTCTATAAGGAAGAAAGAAAAGAGTGAAGTAATCCCAAATCACAAGTAGAGATTCTTACCTTTGAACACCAAGCAAAGCCTTCACACTCCAGTGGTAGGAATCCTCCTTTGAATGCACTCTCACACTCTCTCCTTGACTCTTCTTTCAATAGACACAAAGATTATTGAGCAAAAAAATTGGGTGGCAGTTAAAATTGGACCATATATAGGAGAGACAAGAAAAACCGTCTAAAAACTGCAAAATTTCAAGTCAACCCGAAATGGATCATCCCGTACGATCGTGGATCGTCCTGGACGATTTTACTTAAAGTGTCGTAAATGATCCTAATGTATACTGGTACGAACTAAATTCGTACACAATCATCGTCCTGTACGAACTAGGTTCATCCCGACGAACAGTTATTTCATAGGTTGGTTCCCAAATAACTACAGGATGTAACCAACTTTCTTAAGTCAGTTTACATTGTCTTGGGACGAACAGAATTTTGTCTGGACAAAATTTTTACAGAGAGTAACTCATCTAGGAACAATTATAAATACTGTATGGATGAAAATTTTACAGAGCCAAGCTCGTCCTGGGACAAAAATAATTTTGTTTTGATGAAAATTTTTCAGAGGCTAGCTCGTCCTGGGATGAAAATAATTTCATCATGGATGATCAGGACTTAGAAAAAATTTTATCCAAAAACTGTTCGTTCCATTACTCTTAAAAGGAGATAACTGACTTGATTGTCTCGTACGAATTATATTCGTCTCGTACGATCAGTGCAAAATTTTCAAGATCTCCTCAAGTGTGTGAGTGTGTATTAACTCATTTACAATCACTCCCTCTTAAACTTAATTCATACAAAAATAACAAGCTACAAAATACAAGATATCTCATGTTGAATTTGATTTGAAGTCTTCAGTAATTTGGAGTTCGATTTTTCTAAAATGTTAGTACACATAAGAGCAAAAACAAATTTTCCAAAAAGTAGTACAAGATAACTACACATAAAATAATAATATTTGGAATCATCAAAACTATACAAGTTTTAAGAATGTAAAACATGCAAATAGTAACTCTCTTAACAATCTCCCCCTTTTTGATGATGGTAAAACAATTATTGTTTGTAGGATTTCAAATTCTAAGAATCTCCTAAACTCCCCCTGAATTAATAAACTAATGAAAATAAGGAGGTAATTGAATTTAAAAAAAAAATTGTTTTTCAAAAAATTTTAAACAACACAAACAACACAAAAGACAAAACAAAAACAATCAAACACACATACAAAAACATACGATAAAACAAATAAAAAATACAAAAATACACTTGACACAAATACACAGGACACAACAAATAATTTCTCCCCCTTTTTGACAACATCAAAAAGTGAAAAAGAAAAAGACTTGAAATGTAGGTAGAAATATGCGAATCATTTGAAACTTTAACCTTGAAAGTGATTGAAATAATGTATGTAAATAAAATTAAAGTATTAGTCAAATCATAAAAATTCATAGAACTTAAGTAGAGATATAACATAGAAACTAAAAAGAATTTATTAAAACAAGAGTCTATTTAGACATTAAGATAAAGAAAATCATTGCAAGAAGGATGAATAGAAAAATTGTATATTTCAAATTTAAATATGTAATAAAAATGAACATAAGAACAATTTGAATTAAGAGATTAAAAGAATATGGAAAGAAATAACTACCACATATGGCACTTTGCGCATCTTTTTCAAATCTGTGGCACATTTTGTGCACCCCTTTTTTTTGTTGGGCTTATTTTGTGCCTCTTTTTCACATTGCGAACCTTTGCATATTTCTTTTGATTTTTGTACATTTGTATATTTTTCAAGAGTAATCGTATTCTTTTCAAAATCAATAATATAAAATTTTAAATTTATCTATGTGCATAAATATTAATTGATAAGTGAAATACACAATAAGAAAAATATCATAATTGCAATAATAATATTAACAATAAAGTAGTCTAAATAAGATACATGAAAATGATAATCTTAATAATATCAAGTTATAATCAAAACTTAAATTTAGAACAATTAGATATTCTAATGAATTTAATTTTAACTTACAATTCATGATATAGAACATTTAAGATTAAAAAATCTGATGATTTTCATAAAGACTAACAAACATTTCAAAAAATAAGTTCAAATCAAAACACAAGAACTAATATTGATATCATTTTAAAGATATTACAATGATATATCAGGATATCAATACAAAATAAAACAACTAAAATAAAAGAGAAATACATCGAACTACTAAAAACAAATAATAACTAACACATAAAGTAAAAACAATAACAACACAAACACATAATAATAAGTGCATCTATCACACAGATGGTCTCTGATTTGGAGGAGGAGGAGGAGGAGCACCACCAAAGAGGTTAAAGTATGTACTCATCATAAGTACATTGGTACTAATATCATTTATTTTCTCCCTCATATAACCCATGTCATGTTGAATAGAGCAGCCTGCTGCTTTAAATGGGTCTTAATTTGATCAAGGCGTTGATCAAAATGAGTCTCTAACTGATCAAATCTTTGAACCAAATCCTAATAATTTGGTTCATTAGCAGAAGCAGGTGCACCTTCTGGTTCTTCTTCTGTATCACTTATGACAAGTGCTTTACCTGATTCCTCCTTGAAGATCGCTCTAAATGATCCGTCATTATAGTAGAGCAGTTGTTCATATTCTTGATCAGGATGAAACAAGTTGTATTTCTTCTCCATAACATAGTTAACTAAGTGTCCTAAGGCAATATTCCTCTTTCTTTTCTATTCTACATGCCCAATTTCAGAAAGCTCATAAAGATAGTCAAGAATAAGTTGGGTTTCATCTATGGGTTTATTGCTCATGATCATAAAGATTACCATGGAAAGAAGGGGGGTAATATTAACTCTATCACAAGTTTTTGGAATGATTGAAGTTCTAAGAACGTGTTGGATGATGCGTGCATTCCGGACAAGACCGGATACCCTAGCTACAAGCTCATCTAAACTATTTCCTTTAATCACCCTATTGATTTCATGCCATTTATATTGATCATTGGTGATTAAGGTATGGGCTCTACCTCCCTCAGTCCTTAAATTTAGAAATGCTCCCAAATCATGCTTGGTGATTTCAACTTTTTGTTTGAAGATATATGAGTGAATTATAGAGTGGTCAGAATTAAAGAACATGTTGGCAAGAAAGTAATGAAATGTTTCTTTATTGTAGGTTTGGATGAGGGTAAGCATAAAATGAAACTGTGTCGAAGCAAATAAATACATCACCTGAAAGGTAATTTCATCTTGGTTTAGAATTTTGGATGGGGTGATTTTGGCTGCAGCAAACCTAGGAAAAGAATCCTCATTTGCTTTGGAAAGAAAATTTTCAAATGAATTCCTATGAGGTTTCTTTGCTAGAACCTTTTGGTGCTTGCTAGAACTTGTCATTTGTAAAAGATTTAGAGTACGAATGGGATTGAAAGTGATGTTAAGAGTGTGACTTATTGATCTAAAAAGCCTGCCTATTTATTGAAAATGACATGTTTGTACCAGACGAAAAATGTTTCATCTCGTACGATATTTTCGTTCGTCCCGTACGAAAATATTTCATACAGATGATCTAATTCGACCAGAATGAATCATCTTTTTGAAATCAATGCATCTTACGAAGCATCCTTCCATACAGACTTTTGACCAGACCAATCATACAGATGAACACGTGTTCATCCCAGGACGATCAGAATTTATATCATTTTAATGGAAGTTAAAATTGTCCCCTACATTGAACCGACATGTATTCGTTTAGACGAACCAAAGGTTCGTACATACGAAGTTCGTATTAAAAACTACCTTATTCGTTCAACCGCTTCATTCATTCATCCCGTCGATTGAAAAATAAATCGTCTCGTATGATCTGAATGATCATCCAGACGAAGTGACCATTAAACACTGAAAACTGCTTGCAAACGGTTTAAAATCTGACATTTTGGCACATTACACAAATCGTCCTGTACGAAAATTTTTTGTCCTGGACGATTGTCACTTAAAATTTTTTGATTTTGCACACAAACAAAACTAAAATTCAAAAGACACATTAAAAATACCTTGTATAATAATAAAACACGGATAAAAAAAATCACATAAAAATAAGATTAAAAACTCATAACGAACACATAAACATTAACTAGAAAACAAATATCAATGTTGTAGAAAATATTTTTATTTAAGTATTTAAATCAATCACACCAAGCCTTATCCTTAATGCACTGAAAGTATCAAAGGCTAAAGGTTTCGTAAAAATGTTTGCAAGTTGATTTTCAGTTGTAACATGAATGAGTTAAATTTCTCCAAACGATACATGATCCCTTATGAAATGATGTCTTATGTCTATGTGTTTGGTTCTTGAATGTTTAATAGGATTTTTAGAAATGCAAATAGCACTAGTATTATTACAATAAATTGGTATAGTGCCTATAGTTAATCCTAAAATAATCAACTGTTGTTTCAACCAAAGTACTTGTGCCACACAACTTCCTAATGTAATGTATTCAGCTTCAGCAGTATATAGGGCTACTGAATTTTGTTTTCTACTAGTCCAAGACACTAAAGAATTTTCAATGAATTGACATGTTCCATAAGTGCTTTTCCTATCAACCCTACACCCTAGAAAGTCAGAATCTGAATAACCAATTATTTCAAATGAAGAGCTAAACTTAGGATACCAAATTCCTAAGTTCTGAGTTCCTAACAGATATCTTAAAATGCTTTTCACTGCTGTCAAATGTGATTCTTTTGGATTTGATCTATATCTAGCACACAAATAGACACTAAACATGATATCGGGGCGGCTAGCTGTCAAGTAAAGCAATGATCCAATTATCCCTATAAATTTTTTTTGATCAATAGATTTTCCCTTAAGGTCCTTATCCAACTGAACTGAGGAACTCATGTGTGTACTAACAGGTTTAGCATTATCAATTTCATTCTTTTTGAGGATGTCCTTAACATATTTTAACTGACTTAGAAATGTACCTTCCTCAATGTGCTTAATGCTAAAGCCTAGAAAGTAACTAAAATCTCCCATTAGACTCATCTCAAATTCACTACTCATTATTTTAGAAAAATTATCACAAAGTTTTTTATCTGAAGATCCAAAAATGATATCATCCACATAAATTTAAATAATTAGTATATTATTTCCACATTTCTTCAAAAGAGAGTTGTATCCACACTTCCTTTTTCAAAAGATCTTTCAAGTAGGAAGGTGCTCAACCTCTTATACCAAGCCCTAGGTGCCCGTTTCAATCCATATAATGTCTTTTTCAACTTGAAAACATGATTTGGGTATTTAGAATTTTCAAAACTTGGAGGTTATTCTACAAAAACATCCTCTTGAATTACCCCATTTAAAAAGGCACTTTTGACATCCATTTGATACAATTTAAATCCTCCTAAAATAGGTAAATGCTAGTAAAACCCTAATTGCTTCTAGTCTAAATACAAGGGAAAAAGTCTTCTCAAAATCAATCCCTTCAATCTGATTATACCCCTTAGCTACTAATCTAGCCTTATTTCTAATGACTACTCCTGAGTCATTCATTTTGTTTTTGAATACCCACTTAATTCCAACTACACTTTGATCCTTTGGCCTTGTAGTTAATTCCCAAACTTTATTTCTTAAAAATTGATTCAACTCTTCTTCCATGACAAAAATCTAAAATTCATCCGATAGTGCTTGATCAATATTTGTGGGTTCTATAGTTGAAATAAAGGCTGAATGATTTACTTCTTTGCTTAATCCACGCCTAGTCCTTACACCCTCACTTGGTTCACATATAATCAATTTCCTTGGGTGGTTTTTAGAAAATCTCAAATCTCTAGGCAAAGGATTTTCTATCTCAAAATTTTCTTCCACATTTTCTTCCAAATTTATTTTATCAAACTTTTGGGAGTTATCTACAATCTTATCTTCTATAATATTTGGCTCTTCCAAAATTTCATATTCATCAAAAACAACATGTGTGGTCTCCTCAATTACCAAAGTTCTTTTATTAAATATCCTATAAGATTTTCCAACACTTGATTATCCAATAAAAATTCCTTCATCTGATTTTAGATTAAATTTTCTTAAGGCAGATTTTCCATTGTTATGAATGAATACCTTGCAACCAAAAATATGCAAATGAGACAAATTAGGTGTTCTCTCTTTTAACAACTCATAGGGTGTTTTATTTAATTTTGATCTTGCATTCACCCTGTTCAGAACATAACATGCAGTGCTAACCGCCTCAGCCCAAAAAATATTTAGGAAGTGAATATTCTGCCAATATTGCTCGGGCGGCTTTTATTAATGTTCTATTTTTCCTTTCGACTACCCCATTCTGCTGAGGGGTTCTAGGTGCAGAAAAGTTATGATCAATTCCTTTCCCCTTATAAATTTCTCATTCTCAAACTCTCCTCCATGATCACTTTGTATAGAAATAATTTTACATCCTAGTTTTCTTTGAATCCAGGTCAAAAAATTTCTAAAATCCTCAAATGATTCACTCTTATAAAATAGAAATCTAACCCATGTGAATCTTGCATAATCATCCACAATCCCAAATTCGTATACCTTCCCTCATGGACTCACAGTTCCAACTAGTCCAAAAAGATCCATATACAAAATCTCTAAAGGTTTATTAGTTCTAAGATCCTTATTGGACATAAAAGAGGACTTCACTTACTTTCCTAGTTGACATGCATCCTAAAGGTGGTCCTTAGTAAAATCTAGTTTAGGTATACCTCTCACTAAGTTCTTTTGGGTAATTCTCCTAAAGTTTTTCATGCTAGAATGACATAGTCTTCTATGCCATAGCCATGACTCATCAGATACAATTTTCAAACAAAAAGCAGTAGGAGAATTAATGCAATTTAAATCTAGCATGTAAACATTATTTACCCTTTTACCATTCAAAACATCTTTATCATTTAGGCTAAATATGCAGCTAGTAGGAAAACATTTTACACAATAACCCTTATCACATTGCTGGCTTATACTTAATAAATTATGCTTTAAGCCTTCTACCAATAACACATTATCAGTGAAAAAATTCTTAAAATTTCTAATCATATCAGATCCAACCACCTTCCTTATGGTGTTATCTCCAACTGTAACCTTGCCTCCACTCCTGGCTTCCAGCATTATGAATTGAGCAGTATCTCCAGTCATATGCTTTGAACATTCACTGTCTATGTACCATATGCTCTCACGAGATCTTGTGTGAGAGAGACCCTACAAAATTATCAAACGTTAGACCTGGGAACCCAAACAAGTTTGGGTTCTCCTTTTGGCAATTTATAATCAGATGCATGTATGATATGTCTAGGTTTATGCATCTTAGGTCTCCACACCAAATTAGTTTTCATCTTCAAAGTATAGGTGTGAGCTATATGTCCAATCAATCCATAATTATTACATTTTACTTTAGGAAATAGATTCCTAAGTCTTCTACCATTTACTTATCTATTCAGGGTTTGCATGTATTTAGGATACATAATAGGATTAGTAAAATCTTCAAGTCTGGGAAGTATCATATTATCCTCGATAGCTTTTATCTGTAATCTAAAAAATTAGTTCATATATTTCAAAATTTTATTTGTATAATTGGTTCTATAAAGTTTGCTATCAAATTCATCCTTAGAATTTTTAAATTCACTTTCAAGTTTTGCATAGGATGTTTTTAAATTCTCATGATTTTTATTCAAGTCATCAAATTCATCAAGTAAACTCATGTGGTTGTTGTCAATTAAGGCATGATCTTTCCTAAGAATTTCATGTTCTTTTTTAAGCTCTTTCAATTCTAAACTAAGGCTAGCATGCATTTTCTTCATTTTTCTATATGATTCATGCATATGTTCAGAAACTTCAAAAAGTTTGTGATAAGTTAAGTCACATACCTCTTCTTGATCTAACAAATCAAGATTGTCGGCCATTAAGCATAGATTAGTGACTTCCTCTTTCTTTTCAGTTTTTGACGAGTCAGAAGTTGAGTCCGCCCAAAAAGCTTATTAGAACTTCATCTTGCCCTTCTTCATAAATGGTTTCTCCTCTACCTTCTCCTTGCTAGGATTGGCTTTGAGTTTTGGGCAATCCGTCTTTATATGTCCAGGTTTCCTACACTCATAGCAAATAATTTCATTTGAAACCTTGGCATTTCTATTGAATTTACCTCTATTCTATTGTTGGCGTCTCTTTTGCTTCCTCTTCAGAAAGCTTCTGAACTGTCTAGTCATCAATGCGACGTCGTCTTCATCCTGAAGTTGTTAGTATTCACTCTAAGACTCTTCCACATTCAGTGCTATGTTTTCTCCCTTTGTGGTTCACCTGCATCAACCTTTCTTTGGCTAACTACTTGCTCGTAAGCAATAAGCGAACCAAGAAGATTGTCAATAGAGTAAATATTTAAATCCTTAGACTCTATAATTGTAATAATTTTAGCATCATATGCAGTAAGTAAGCAACGAAGAATCTTATTAACCATTTCAGCATTTATTAATTTCATACCCAATGCATGTAAAGAGGTGATAATTTGTGTGAATCTTGTGTACATATCAGAAATAGATTCATTTGGTTTCATGCGAAACAGTTCATAATCATGCAACAAGATATTAAGTCTAGATTGCTTAACCTCAATAGTCCCCTCATATGTTATACAAAGTCTATCCCATATGTCTTTTCCACTTTTACAAGTGGAAACCAGCATGTAGTCTTCTTATTTTAAAGCACAAAAGAAACTATTCAAGTATTTGACATTTAGTTGTGCTAAGTCACGTTCTTTTACTGTCCAATCTGCAAAAGGTGTTTCAACTCTAACTCTGTCAACTAATCTAGTTGGTTTTGTATAACCTTCCTAGACTAAGATCCACGTACTATAATCAAGTGACTGTAAAAAAGTAGACATGCATGTTTTCCAAAAATCAAAATGTATATTGTCAAACAGTGGAGGTCTAGTTATAGAGTAACCCTCAGGTGTGTTTTGATTTCTAAATGTAGTCATCTATATTAATCAAAAAGTAGTTTAAACTTATGATTTTGAAACAAAGCTCTGATACCACTTATTGAAACTCGTTCACTATGAATTAGGTTGTTAAGCCTATTTTTATGTCCCACGGCTAACCAAGAGGGGGGTGAATTGGTATTTTAAAAATTAATCCCTCTTTGAGTATTTTAAATCGAAATTAAATTTTAATAAATTTTGTAGACATAGTTTTTCAACCACAGTTTTAAAACGGTAAATCACAAAAATAAAAAGTAGCGAAAAAATAATGACACCAGATTTATAGTGGTTCGGTCAAAATCAGACCTACATCCACTCCCGGGAGGCACCCTCCGAGTATTACACTAATACCACTAGTGACTCTCCTTTGCACCCACAGCAAGGTGGAGAAGCCATTACAAAACTCTTTTCTCCACTACCCGGTGTAGCAGAGAACTATTGTCCTTTTACACTATACCCAGTGCTGGAAGAGAACCGTCGTCCTTTTACACTATCCCCAGTCCTAGCAGAGAACCTTCTGTCCTTTTCACACTATCCCCAGTGCTGGCAGAGAACCGTCCGTCTTTTTCACACTATCCCAGTGTAGGCAGAGAACCCTTGTTCCTTTCACACTCTCCTAGTGTGGGCAGAGAACACTTCATCCTTTCACACTCTCCTAGTATGGGCAGAGAACCCTTTGTCCTTTCACACTCTCCTAGTGTGGGAAGAGAACCCTTTGTCCATATACACTGTCCTAGTATGGGAAGAGAACCCTTCGTCCTTTCACACTCTCCTAGTGTGGGCAGAGAACCCGTGGCTATTCACACTTTCAAGTGTCGACAGAGAATCGGATCTCCTTGATAGATCTTCTCACAAGAATTCTAGAAGGAGGAAGAAAAGTGTGAAGTAATCCCAAATCATAAGTAGAGATTTTTATCTTTGAACACCATGTGAAGCCTTCACGCTCCAGTGGTAGGAATCCTCCTTTGAATGCACTCTCACCCTCTCTCCTTAGCTCTTCTTTCAATAGGCATGAAGATCAATGAGTAAAAAGATTGGGTGGAAGTAAAAATTGGACCTTATACAGGAGAGACAAGAAAAATCATCCAAAAACTACAAAATTTCAAGTCAACACGAAATGGATCGTCTCGTACGATCGTGGATCATCCTGGATAATTTTACTTAAAGTGTCAGAAATGATCCTAATGTATATTGGTATGAACTATATTTGTACATGATCATCGTCCCGTACGAACTAGGTATGTCTGGATGAATAGTTATTTCATAGGTCGGTTCCCAAATAACTACAGGATGTAACCAACTTTCTTAAGTCGGTTTATATCGTCCTGGGACAAATAGAATTTCGTCTGGATGAAATTTTTATAGAGAGTAACTCATCTAGGCACGATTATAAATGTCGTCTAGATGAAAATTTTACAGAGCTTAGATCATCCCGGGACGAAAATAATTTTGTCTGGACAAAACTTTTACAGAGCCTAGCTCATCCTAGGATGAAAATAATTTCATCTGGATGAAAGTTTTTCAGAGCCTAGCTCATCCTAGGACAAAAATAATTTTGTCCAGGACGTTTAGGACTTAGAAAAAATTTTCTCCAAACATTGTTCGTTCCATTGCTCTTAAAAGGAGATAACTGCCCTGATCGTCCCGTACGAATTATATTTGTCCCGTACGATCAGTACAAAATTTTTAAGATCTCCTCAAGTGTGTGTGTGTTTATTCACTCAATTATATTCACTCCCTCTCAAACTTAATTCATACAAAAATTATAAGCTATAAAATATAAGATATCTCTTGTTGAATTTGATTTGAAGTATTCAGTTGTTTGGAGTTTGAATTTCCTAAAATGTTAGCACACACAAGAGCAAAAACAAATTTTCCAAAAAGTGTTAGGAGATAACTACACATTGAAAGTTTGATGGGGATGTTAAGCCCTATGAACTTAGTCCCAAGCTAACCAAGAGGGGGGGGGGGGGGGGGGGGGTGAATTGGTATTTAAAAAAAAAAATTCTTTTCACAAAGAAAGGAAATTGCATAAACCAAATCACACCACAAAAATAAGTGCGGAATTTAAAAGTGCGGAAGTAAGAAAAAGGAACATAGAAATTTATAGTGGTTCGGTCGACTCGACCTACGTCCACTCCTTGGAGGCACCCTCCAAGTATTGCACTACAAAACATGACTCTCCTTTAGCCCCCACAGCTAGGCGGAGAAACCCTCACAAGAACCTCCTTTTTGCCAACCCGGCAAGGCAGAGAACCTATCTCCTTTTGCTTCCTCCTGAAGCTGGCAGAGAACCAAAACCAAAAGCAAACTCCTTACCTCTACCGACCCTTCCACGGACGAGAAACTCTAGACGAAGACGACGCAGAGCGATCCTTGAAGCAACCCTTATGAATCCCCTCACAAGCTCCCCCTCACAAGATCCTCTCTCTCTCTCTTCTCTCTCTTTCTCTCCTCAAGGTCTTCTCAGGTTAAGGCAGCAGCCAAAGGTTTTTTAAAACATTGAACAAGAGCTCTTAAATAGAAGAGCTTCAAAAAAGCTCATTAATTGCAAGTTGCCGACAATATCGTCCAGGTAGATATGGAAATCGTTCTGGCCGATCAGTACAAATCAATGAAGATCGGCCAGAGCATCGCCCTGGATGGAAAACAGGACGATTGAAAATTGGCTTGATCGTCCGGGCCGATATCACGATCGTCCGGGCCGATCAATTCAAATCAGAGACAAATCGTCCTGACAATAGCCCTGGATACGGGCTGGCCGATATTGATCGTCCTGAAGTAACTTAAGGTTTTTAACACGATCATCCTGGCCGATCTTGCAATCATCCTTAATTACTCCCTTGATTTCCTGAACAATTATGGAATAATTTGTGAATATCGTCCAGGCCGATCATAGAATCGTCCTGGCCGATAATTTAAAAATACAGTATGTCATAATTGATTATGGCAGCTACTTCTTTCTGTTTTGAGCTTATCGTCCTGGCCGATACATGTATTGTCCAGGACGATCTGTTAATGTCGGCTGCCTTAATTAAGAATCCTTAATTAGACTTTCTGTTTTAAGATGATCGTCCAGGCCGATCCAAAAATTATCCTGGCTGATATGAGTAAAAACAGAAATTCTAAGTCTCTCAAGTGTGTGTGTGAAGGGTTACATAGCATCAGTCTCTTTGACTATTACAAGTAGACTCAAAAGGTGAAAATCAAACGTACAGACTGACTCAACCCTAAACCTACGCAATCCTGAACTTGGCTCCTTCTTGATCGTCCGATCTTTGATTCCTGAAAAGTTAGAAGCAACAAGCAGTCCAAGAGCAACAGTGTTTGTCAATCATCAAAACATAAGTCATGAAAAATAAATTTGCAACACACATAAAACAATAATATTCGGAATCATAAAAACTATACAAGTTGTAAGAATGTAAAACCTACAAATAGTAACTCTCTTAACATAAGGTCTCCTTGTTGTTGAAATGGATCAGAATGAGAATAAGACCAAAATGGGTGGAAGCAAAAAGGTGCATTACCTTGAAGTTGAGTTGTTCTTGAAGAAGAACTCTCGAGGGAGTGATTTTGGCTAATGCAAACTTAGGTAAGGACTCCTCATTTGCTTTGGACTAAAGTTTTCACTTGAGTTTTTAAGGGGTCCCTTAGCAAGTACCTTTTGCCTTTTGCTTGAACTAGCCATGGAGAAGATCTAAGGGAATAGAGGATTAAAAGGGATTTTTGAAGTGATGACATTTGAGTTCAAAACCCTTCAATTTAAAGAAAAAATGAGCTTTCGTACGGACAAAAAGAGGTTCTTCCCATACAAATTTTGGTTCGTACGTACAAAAAATATTTTGTATGGATGAACGATTAAGTCCAAAAATGAAATGACTTTTCATAAGCACACAAGTTACGAGGCATTCTTTCGTACAGACTTTTGACCAAATGATCATATAGACGAACAGGTGTTCGTTCGGGACGATCAGACATTTAAGATTATTTTTATAGAAGTTCGAAATGTCCCCCACTTTGGATCGCCACGTGTTCATATATACGAACCAAACGTTTGTACGTATGATCAGGAATAATGAAACTGAACTTATCCATATAACTGTCTACATTAGTACATACAATTGAAGACACATCGTCTGGATGATCGTGACGATTATACAGACGAATAGTGAAATGAAAACTGTATGTAAACCGTTCAAATCCAACAGTTAATATACTACACAATTCGTCCTGTACGAAATGAATTTTGTACAGACGATTATCGCTCAAATTTTTAAGTAAACATTCAAAATCATGAATTTAGATGTGAGTGAACACAAAATAATATAGACAGAAGTTCTCAAAAATAAAAACAAACACAAAAAAATGATAGAAAATACAAAAATCATAAAATCAAAAGACACACAACATACTAACAAAAACACACATCAATGTTGTAGAATCACTTTAATTAAGCTTTCAAATCAATCACACCAAGCCTTGTTCTTAATGTACTGAAAGTATCAAAGACTAGTGGTTTTATAAAAATATCTGTAAGTTGATTTTCTGTTATAACATGAATGAGTTCAATTTCTCCTTTGTATACATGATCCCTTATGAAATGATGCCTGATGTCTATATGTTTGGTTCTTGAATGTTGAATGGGATTTTTAGAAATTCAAATAGCACAAGTGTTATCACAATAAATGGGAATAGTACCTATAGTTAATCCTAAATCAATCAATTGTTGTTTCAACCAAAGTACTTGTGCCACACAACTTCCTAATATAATGTATTCAGCTTCAACAGTAGATAGGGCTACTAAATTTTATTTTCTACTGGATCAAGAGAATAAAGAAATTCTAATAAATTGACATGTTCCAAAAGTGCTCCTTTTATCAACCCTATAACCTGCAAAGTCAAAATCTGAATAACCAATTATCTCAAATGAAGAGCTAAACTTAGGATACCAAATTCCTAAGTTCTGAGTTCCTAACAGATATGTTAAAATCCTTTTTACTACTATCAAATATGATTCTTTTGGATTTGATTGAAATCTAGCATATAAACAAACACTAAACCTGATATCGGGACGGCTAGCTGTCAAGTAAAGTAAAGATCCAATTATCCCTCTAAATTTTTTTTGATCAAAAGATTTTCACTTAGGATCCTTATCCAACTGAACTAAGGAACTCATGGGTGTACTAACAGGTTTAGCATTGTCCATTTCATACTTTTGAGGATGTCCTTAACATATTTTGACTGACTAAGAAATGTACCCTCCTCAATTTCCTTAATGCTAAAGACTAGAAAGTAACTTACCCATTATACTCATCTCAAATCACTACTCATTGTTTTAGAAAAATTATGACAAAGATTTTAATTTGAATATCCAATGATGATGTCATCAACATAGATTTGTATAATGAGTATATCCTATCAAAATTTCTTCAAAAGGAGAGTTGTGTCCACACTTCCTTTTTCAAAAGATCTTTCAAGTAGGAAGGTGCTCAATCTCTCATACCAAGCCCTAAGTGTATGTTTCAATCCATATATTGCCTTTTTAGTTTAAAAACATTATTTGGGTGTTTAAAATTTTCAAACCTTGGAGGTTGTTCTACAAAAACATTCTCTTGAATTATCCCATTTAAAAAGGAACTCTTTACATCCATTTGGTACAATTTAAATCCTTTAAAACAAACAAATGCTAATAACTCTAATTGCTTCAAGTCTAGCTACAGGGGCAAAAGTTTCCTTAAAATCAATCCCTTCAATCTGATTATATCCCTTAGCTACTAATCTAGTCATATTTCTAAATACTTTTCCTGAGTCATTCATTTTATTTTTGAATAGCCACTTAGTTCCAACTACACTTTGATCATTTGGCCTTGCAGTTAATTCCCAAACTTCATTTCTTACAAATTGATTTAACTCTTCTTACATAGCCAAAATCTAAAATTCATCCGAAAGTTTTTGATCAATATTTATGGGTTCTATGGTTAAAATTAATGCTGAATGATTGACTTCTTTGTTTAGTCCATGCCTAGTCCCAACACCCTCACTAGGTTCACTTATAATTAATTCCTTTGGGTGATTCTTAGAAAATCTAAAATCTCTAGGCATTGGGTTTTTTATCTCTAAATTTTCTTTCAAATTTATTTTCTCAATCTTTTGGGAGTTAATCTCTATCTCATCTTCTTGAACATTTGACTCTTCCAAAATTCTAGTTTCATCAAATACAACATGTGTGGTCTCCTAAATTACCATAGTTCTTTTATTGAATACTCTATAAGATATTCAAACACTTGAGTATCCTATAAAAATTCCTTCAACTGATTTTGGATCAAATTTTCTTAAGGAAGATTTTCCATTGTTATGAATAAATACATTACATTCAAAAACATGCAAATGTGACAAATTAGGTGTTCTTCCCTTTATCAACTCATAGATTATTTTATTTAACTTTGATCTAACATTCACCCTATTCATAACATAACATGCTGTGCTAATCACCTCATCCCAAAAATATTTAGGAAGTGAATATTCTGCCAACATAGCTCGGGCAGTTTCTATTAATGTTCTATTTTTCCTTTCGACTACCCCATTCTACTGAGGGATTCTAGGTGCAGAAAAATTGTGATCAATTCCTTTCTCCTAACAAAAAACCTCAAAATTTTTATTATCAAATTCTCCTCCATGATCACTTTGAATAGTCATATTTCACATCCTATTTTTATTTGAATCCAAGTCAAAAAATTTCTAAATTTATCAAAAGATTCAGTCTTATGATATAAAAATCTAACCCATGTGAAGCTAGAATAATCATCCACAATCATAAATCTGTATACCTTCTCTCCTAGACTTATTATTCCAATTGGTCCAAAAAGATCCATATGGAAAATCTCCGATGGTTTACTAGTTCTAAGATCCTTATTGGACTGAAAAGAGGACTTCACCTATTTTCCTAATTAGCATGCATCACAAAGGTGGTCCTTAGTAAAGTCTAATTTTGGTATACCTCTCACTAGGTTCTTTTGGGTAATCCTTCTAAGGTTTTTCATGCTAGATTGAAAAAGTCTCATATGCCAAAGCCATGACTCATCAGATATAGTTTTTTAACAGAAAGTAGTATGAGTTTTAATGCAATTCAAATCTAGCATATACACATTGTGTACCCTAATACTATTCAAAATATTATTTATTTTTAGGCTTAATATGTAGCTAGTAGGGAAAATTTTTACACAGTATCTTTTATCACATAGTTGGCTAATATTTAACAAATTATTATTTAAGCCTTCTATTAATAATTCATTCTTAATAAAAAAGTTTTTAAGATTTCCAATCATACCTAACCCAACCACCTTCCTTGTGGTGTTATTTTCAAGTGTAATCTTGCCTTCACTCCTAGCTTCCAATGATATGAATTGTGCATTATCTCCAGTCATATGCTTTGAGCATCTGCTGTCTAGGTACCATATACTCTCACAAGGTCTTTTGTGAGAGTGATCTAGCAAAATTATCAAAAATTAGAGTTGGGAATATAATCAAGTTTGGGTTCTCCTTTTGGCAATTTATAATTAGATGCGTGTATAATATGTCTAGGTTTATGCATCTTAGGTTTCCACACCAAATGATTTTTCTTCTTCAATATTCAGGTGTGATCTATATGTCCAATCAATTCGCAATTATAACATTTGACTCCTGAAAAAGGGTTTCTTAATCTTTTATGATTTCTCTGTCTATTTATGGATTACATAAATTTAGGATACAAAATAGGATTCATGAAATCTTCAAGTCTTGGGGGTATCCTATTATCCTCGAGAGCTTTTATCATTAATTTATTAAATGAATTCACTTCTTCCAATATATAATTCGTATAATTTATCCTATAAATTTTGCTCTTAGATTCATCCTTGAAATTTTTAAATTCTTTTTCAAGTTATGTATAGGATGATTTTAAATTTTGATGGTTCTTATTCAAATCGTCAAACTCATCAAATAATTTCATGTGGTTGTCATCAATTAAAGCATGATCTTTCCTACGGATTTCATGTTCTTTTTGTAGTTCCTGAAATCCTAAATTCATACTAGTATGCATTTTCTTTAACTTTTTATATGCATCATGTATGTGTTCAGAGACTTTAAAAAGTTTATTGTAAGTCATGTCACATACCTCTTCTTGATGTGACTGATTAAGATTATCGGCCATTAAGCATAGATTAGTGACTTCCTATTCCTTTTCAATCTCTGATGAGTCTGAAGCTAAATCCGCCTAGAAAGCTATTTGGAATTTCTTCTTGCCCTTCTTCACAATTGGTTTCTCCTCTACCTTCTACTTGCTAGGAATGGCTTTGATTTTTGGGCAATCTGACTTAATATGTCAGGGTTTCCTACACTCATAGCAAATAACTCCATTTTAAATCTTGACATTTCTATTAAATTTACCTCGATTCCATTTCTGGAATCTCTTTTGCTTCCTCTTCAAAAAGCTTATGAATTGTCTAGTCATCAGTGCAATTTTATCTTTATTCTCAAGTTGTGAGAGTTCACCCTCTGACTCCTCCACTTTCAGTGCTATGTTCTTCCCCCTTCGAGGATCACCTGCATCAATCTTTCTTTGACTCACTTCTTGCTCGTAAGTAATTAGTTATCAAAGAAGATTATCAATAGAGTAAATGTTTAAATCTTTAGATTCTATAATTACAGTTATTTTAGCATCATAAGCAGTAGGCAAACAATGAAGTATCTTATTAACCATTTCAGCATTCGTTAGTTCCCTACCCAATGCATGTAAAGAGGTGACTATTTGTGTGAATCTTATGTATATGTTAGAAATGGATTTATTTGGTTTCATGCGAAATAATTCATAATCATGTAACAAGATATTAAGTCTAGATCATTTAACTTCATTAGTCCCCTTATAAGTTATACAAAGTCAATCCCATATGTCTTTTCCACTATTGCAAGTGGAAACCCGCATGTCATCTTCAGATTTAAGAGCACAAAAGAAACTATTCAAGAATTTGACATTAAGTTGTGCTAAGTCACATTCTTCTACTGTCCAGTCCATAAAATGTGTTTCAACTCTAACTCTGTCAACTAGTCTAGTTAGTTTTGTATACCCTTCCTGAACTAAGATCTACATATAGTAATCAAGTGACTATAAAAATGTAGACATGCATGTTTTTCAAAAAAAAAAAAGGAATTTTTGTCGAATGGTGGAGGTATAGTTATAAAGTAACCCTAAGGTGTATTTTTATTTTCAAATGTAGCCATGGTTATTAATCAAAAAGTAGTCTAAACTTATGATTTTGAAACTAAGCTCTGATACTACTTATTGAAACTTGTTCAATATGAATTAGGTTGTTAGACCTAAGTTTATATCCCAACAGCTAACCAAGAGGGGGGGGGGGGGGGGTGAATTAGTAATTTTAAAAACATTTCCCTCTTTAAATTTTAAACCGATAAAAACTTATTTTAAATTTTGAAAAGTATTTTTCAACCACATATTAACATAGAAATAATAAAGTAAAAAGCAGCGAAAAAAAATAAAATGACATAAGATTTATAGTGGTTCGGTCAAACACAACCTACATCAACTCCTCGGAGGCACCCTCCGAGTATTGCACAAATACCACTAGTGACTCTCCTTTTGCCCCCAGAGCAAGGCGAAGAAGCCTTCACAAAAACTCTCTTCCACCACTACCCCGTGTGGCAGAGAACCATCGTCCTTTTACACTCTTCAAGTGTAGGCAGCAAATCATTCGTCCTTTCACACTCTCCAAGTGTAGGCAGAGAACCCTTTGTCCTTTCATACTCTCCAAGTGTGGGCAGACAACCCTTCATCCTTTCACACTCTCCAAGTGTAGGCAGAGAATCCTTCGTCCTTTCACACTCTCCAAGTGTGGGCAGAGAACCCTTCATCCTTTCACACTCTCCAAGTGTAGGCAGAGAATCCTTAGTCCTTTCACACTCTCCAATTGTAGGGAGAGAACCTCCCATTATTTACACTCCATGAGTTTCGACAGAGAACCAAATCTTCTTGAAAGATTTTCTCATGAGAAATCTAAAAGGACGAGAGAAAAGAGTGAAGTAATCACAATTCACAATTGAAGATTCTTACCATTGAGTACCAAGTGAACCCTTCACATTCTAGTAGAAAGAATCTTCCATCAAACACTCTATCACACTTTCCTTCAATCTCCCTTCAGTTTGCGTGAAGACCAATGAGAAAAAAGATTACAAAATAGTTTTAATTGGGCCATTTATAAGAGAGACACAAAAAACCATCCAAAAACTACATTTTTAAATTTTTTGTCGCACTCGATCGCTCCGTACGATCGTGATTTTGTACGTATGAATAATGTAAAAACTGTTGCGTACGAACCCAATGTCTATTAGTATAAAATTACTTCATACCCGATCATCGTCCCGTATAAACTAAGTTCATATGGTATGAACAGTTATATCAAGGATTGATTTGGACGAAATTGCAGGACGATCCATATTTTTATAGAACAGAGGACATCATCCTGGGTTGAATATAGAAGTTCATCTAGATGATTAGTTCAATTCATGGGTCCTGAGGGCATCATCCTGGGACATACAAGGTAAATCGTCTTGACGATTAGTTCAAATCATGGGTCTAGAGAGCATCGTCCAGGGATGAATGGTGCACTTCATTTGGACAAGAGTTCAAAGTGAGAATCCAGAGGAGATTGTCTAAGGATAAATGGTACACTTCATCTGGATGAACTGTTCAAAGTGAGAACCCATAGGAGATCGTTTAGGGATGAATAGGAAAATTCATCTGGACGACCAGGACTTAGAAAAATTTTCTCACTTTTATGTTCGTACCATTGCTCTCTGAGGGGTATAACTGACCTAATCGTCCCGTATGAACATGGTTCATCCCGTACGATCAATATAACAAATTTTTACTTTTAAAGATCTCTCCCAGTGTGTGTGCAAGGTTACTCAATTACAATCACACTCTCTCAGACTCAATAAAATGAAAAATAGAGACTTCAATATACAAAATATCTTATGCTGAATTTGATTTGAAGTATTCATTAGTCTGGAGTACGATTATCTTGAAATGTTAGTCCACACAAGAGAAAAAATAATTATTTACAAAAGTGTTAGGAGAAAATAATAATTAGAACAATAATATTTGGAATCATAAAAACTATACAAGTTACAAGAATGTAAAACATGCAAAAGCTAAGTAGTAACTCTCTTAACAATATTTTGTCACCCTATGAAAATCTTAGAAGTATAAGTAAAGCATGTACTATTAAAACCCCATCATTATAATTCATCTCTATAAACTTGGTATATGTCAAGCATTATACTTATGATTTCATCATGTCAATCTAATATATCTGGTTATGCCTACTTTTCTATTCCTAGGCTCCACAATACACCTAAAATTAATTATATATAAGGCCACTATATGCATTAAATAAAGAACTAGTATATTAAAAATACAATTAAATAATTAATTAAGAGAATTCATTAGTACTCCACATTCCCTTTACACCATTAATTTAAAATTAGAGATTTTAGCCAGACATTTATTGAATAACAAGTGAAGCAATCTTATTAAAAGAAAGAAAGCATAGAAGAAAAGATATCACTATATGGGTTCAATGATCTTCTCTATTCTCCTCCTTGAACTTACAAAATTGCTTTTATAAACATTGACCCAACAATTTTATGAAGTGGATCTAGTTCTCCCTAAATTCCCTTAGTTATTACTCCTAAGGAAATTACAGAGATGTATTGTAAAGACACAAATTAACTAAGTGACTAAACTCTCTTACTAACATTACAAATATTTTATTTGTACAAAATAATATACAAAATGGATTATGGTACTGCAGTGCTCAAGACACTTGCACCATGACAAACATAAAATGAATTAATGCTGTAACACTGAAAGATTTCCTTCGGTGTAGCTCATATTGACAAGGACTCATTGTTCAATGAGTAGACGTGTCACCTCACTAATTGATCGTATCCTAAATAGTTACAACTATAGTGGTGCAATGTGCTATCCATGTTGTACCACCCTTAGCATGGCAGTGCTAGAAATTAGAACAATGATGTTGTGTAGACAAAAATTGGTCTTTGCAATTCTAACTCCTCCAACATTGTGGTACTCTTAAATAGAGATTGGATGCTACCATGTCTATATTGGGTGCTCCAGCAGTGTCAATTATGACATCACGATGGTGTAGTGTCTGATGCCACAACGTTATACCATACTTGAAATTTTTGCTTATTTTCTATATTTTCCTGCAGAACCCTAACTAAAATAAAACTGTTTCACTAGCAATTTAACATATAAAATATAATGTTATTTATACTTGTTAATGAGTTGACTAAAATTAAATATCATAAGTAAACTAAATTTGGATTTAATGAACCTAATAATTTCTTAGATTAAACTCATTATGATTGTAATAAGATTTTAAATAAAGCTAGTATTAGTAATCATTAATTATGTTCTTATAAAAATAAAAATAAAATGATGTGAGAAGGAGTTTTATAAAGAAAGAAAAAAAGAAAAAGAAAAAGAGTATGTTAAAAAACTGGTATTAGTTAAAAGTTTAGAATCTGACTTCAATCTTATACATAAATTCATAAATGATAAGATGAGAGAACTAATACAATTAAAAATGAAATTATTAAAATTCAATTTTAACTAGAAATAAATCTAATCTTTATGACACATTATTGACATGAAAAATTCAAAAGTCAATAATTAAATATATAACCTGTAAATTAAAAAAAAAAAGCAATAATAAGTATGATTAGTTAGAATAATTATTAGTATTTTTTTCCAAACTTGAATTATAACCTTATTCTTTTTTACTATTTCCAAAATGTGATGCATTATCCTATCTTTTAATAATTTTAAATTATCAATTTTTAGTTTGGTTATTTAATTATTCAGAATTATAGATTTATTTATTTGCTAGAGGACAAGCAAGAGTTTAAGTTGGGAAGAATTTGATAAGTGTAAATTATATATTATTTAATATATTTTATTTCTAATTAAAATGTGTGTTTTAGTTATTTCTACGTAGTAAAAACTCAAAAATTGTTAGAAATTCTAAGGAGCCCTCTCAAAGTTGAGTCGTCCAGTGAAACAACGCCACAATGCTACCTTTAATACCTTTGAAGTGATCAAATTCTTACATTATGGTGTCAATTTCTCTATTTTAAAGCACTAATGTGGAAACACAGACAACGCCGCAACGTTATCGGCACCGCGACGTCGGAAGGTTAGCTTTGAAGTGCTAGATTCACTTTTTTTAAAGGTTATTGACCTAATAATTTATCAAGCCTTACAGCTATTTTTGCACTTGGAGTGTCACAATGCTCAAATTTCCAGTGGTGTGGCATTGATATTGTAACTTCCTAAGGGGCTCATTCTATCAGTGAAGAGATGTGATGATTCATTAAGTAACTGATCCACATCAGCAAGCACCGTGACAGTGCAGAAGCTCTAGCATTGAGCTACTCGTTGACTTTAGGGGTGCCATAGTGCCATTATTTTAAGTGCCTCAATACCAGATGCCATTTTTATATATTTTTATAAATAATTATAATATTATGTATGTAAGGGAGTTCAATTACTTATCTAAATTTAGTAATTTTTAGAGTACTTCTCTAGTTTCCTCTTAGAGTAAAATCAAAGGGAGGCTAGAAAGTACAAGAAATAAACATTTGGAGTATTTAGCTTGTGTTACTTGAAGCAACACTATAAGTTAAAGGGATAAAGAATGTAGAGAAGACACTTTGATCCTTCCTAGCGATATCACTCTTATATTTTTTATTCTTCTATAAGTTAATAAAAATGAGATTTCTTTATATTTATTTCATGTATGGTTAATTCTATTATTTTGGATTGATGTTATGGAGTGTATGTTGAGTAATAATGAAGGCTTTTGTTCTATAAACTGTTAAAAAATGTTTTAAGTATTATCCCACTCTTTACTTAATGCACATTGTGCCAATATATGTGGTTAAAACTTAGAGTGATGTATAGTCTCGACAGAGGAATGCAAGAATAACTAGAAATATTGAGATAGGTTAATTTGCATGCTTAGACATAGGATGTAAAATATTATAAGCTCTTGAGGAAATATTATAACTATAGGAGGTTAGCATATATCTTTTTCACCTCTACAAGCTTGATAAAGAAGTAAAGATGCATATTCTTTGAATCACATTACTTTTAAGAGTCTTATTAGGAAAGATATATAATTTATACTCATTAATAAAAAAAATACATTAATCTAATATCGTATTATTTTATTGAATGATAGAATCTCCAAAAATATCATTTTTATTTGAATAGGATAATTATTGCAATTAGAGTAGATAGTAGTAGTTTGTTATAAGTATGCATACTTCCTTGTAGGTTCGATGCACTACTCTATCACTTTATTACTTGATTCAACAAGTATACTTGTGTATATTAAGTGGGTTTATTATTATTTCTATCCAAGAAAACCTAAGCATTTTTATTGGTAAGTGTAAATAAGGTGTTATCTTATATGTTATATTTTAAGTGGAAATAAGTTGTTTAGTTGTGTTGTGCAGGAAAATCATTAAAAGAGGTACAAAATTTTAATTCTAATGCCACAACGCTATCAAAGGAAATGCCAGAGCGCCAAAATATTTACATGGTGGTGCCAACATCTCAGGTGGACAGCACCACACCATACTCTCTATCTTCAATCACAATGGCACACGAATGAGTGAGGTCACCCCTCAATGTGATTTCTCTCCCTTCAATTGGGAATATGATAATAATATGGTAGGTCAAAACCATTATTCTCAAAGTGTTTAGTATAGGCCTACAGAAGAAGTCATTGTAGGTTATCGAGGCATCCATGATTATTACGTTGGCCATAGCATTGTATTAGTGGTCACCATTACCCTAGATTATTGGTATGGTGATTATGCCTTCATTCATTTGTTAATCTCTCAAGAATCCATGTAGAAGATTTACAATGGGGGTGAGTTGGGAAGCAAGCATATTCATCTTTTTAAATATAGATTTGAAAATTTTATGTACATAACTCCCTTTTCTAATATAATATTTTTGATCTAATAGCTAGCAATTAGGATAGTGATAATGATGACATCATTATGGAAAGAACCTCTTGCAATATTATCAGTTTTCCCATAAGTAACTAGGGTGACATCTACCGCTGGAACTCATGACATAGATGCTGAGTTGACTTTCTAGCCTTTGATCTTCTTTAAACTCATCCATAACTTAACTTGGCCTCTTCCCACAATTATAGGCATCACTCCTACAAGGTGTATTAAGAGAGTTGGGATAAGCTCATTGCTACCTCCTTACATGGGAACCTTTCCTGGGCATTGACCATTGCCAGTGAGTTTGAACTCCTCCAACTTTTTGGCCATAATTTAACTTCTTCTACTAAACCTTGAATGTTCAAACACTCCTCCATATAATGGTTGTGGTCCTTATAAAAATAGATATACTCTGAAGTGCCACAGGTGTGTGTATTTACCTTCATGGGTGAGGAGCACTTAATAAATTATTTGTTCTGGATGGCCTCAACAAACCTAGTCATGAACACTCATCGTGAAGTGTGGGTAAGATATGTTGGAAAATAGTGTTTAGCTTTTTTATTGTGCATGAGAGTGGAACAAGAGGGATCCTTCATAATTAGAGTGGGTAGTCCTACAATCCAGAATGGCTTTTCTTGAAAATAGTGGTGAAGCTAAGGTGGGCCTGTGGGCTCATAGACCCCCCCATCAATAAAAGGAAAAAAAAAACTATATAACTATTTTTCATTCTTTAAATTTCTATTCTTAATAATTTTTTATTTAAAAAATATACTTAAACACATTTATTCTTTTTTCACCCTCTTATAACTCTTATTTTTATGCCAAAATAAATTACAATCTCAAGCAATCAAATTTGTCCCCCCACTAGAAATTGTTTGTCTCTACCACTTCTTAGAGGAGTTCCCATGGAAGCTTAAGAAAGTCACAATCTTGCAATAGGTTTGGTTTTCCATCCCTTGTATCCTTTTAATTATTAATTTCTCTTCCTTGCCCTCGTAGCTCCTCCTTCCTTTGAAAAATACACATGGCTGCGTGGTAGAGGACTCATCGAATTAGTTATACTCTTTAGCAATTATATGGATTTTTTCCTGCTTCATTAGTTATGGAAGTGTTCTCAATTGTTGTAGGCCAAGGTCGTAGTGGAATGGACTATTTCTCATTCCTTAGGTCAAGACAGCCTATGCAATTACAGGATGTAAGTCATTCAATTTAACTATTTCTTTGTTGAACATCATTATGAAGCTCCTTAGTCACTCCCTCAACTCCTAAGCCATTCTCAGGAGGGATTGTATGCACTTTTAGATTTTGTGTCAATAGGAAATTTTATTACAAGCATTCTCTTACTCCAAAAGGAGGTGATCACTCATATGCATAGTCAAGTGAATCACCTCAGTGTCAACGCCTTGAGGGTTGTAATGAGTAGATCACATTTCATGGTGTCATCGATGATGAAGAGTGAGTTTATTGATTAGAAGGCAGTGACATGGTCAATAAGGCCTGTCTTACACTTATATGAGACCAAGTGAGGCATTTTTAATTTGGGAGGTGGCATGGCCTTTATGTTCTCACTTGAGATTGCATTGTCTAGTTTGTGTTCTACTATTTTAACTCACCTAGTTGGTGGAATTTACTCCTCATCACCTACCAGCATGCAAGTGGTATCACATATAAACATTGATTTAAATGCTTGGCCATCTAATATCTTTTGGTGGACTAATAAGTTAAATGAATCCTTAAAGGGTATTATACCTTCATAATCTCCCTAGGAGCCCAACTATTGCATCCTCTCCTTTATATCCATTAACTCAGAGTAACTAGTGTAATTGTTGCTCAACATGTTTACTAACGACTTAAGGGCTTTTGGTGTGACACCTCAGATTCTAAATTCGAAGAATTATATTTTTTTTATATTCCAATTAATCTTTCATAGTCATAATTTTACTTTCTATCAATTAAAAAAGCAAAAGCATTTGTACATTATAATATCTATCTACAAACATTATTGATCAAAATTTATGTATAATAAAAAGAAATTCAATCTATAATATCTATCAATTATAACCCTTTTAGTTACAAAAGAATAACATAAAATCATAAACTAAACATGGAAATCTGACTGAACAATCTCACTCAACTAGCCCCCTTCCTGAACCTTAAATCAATTAAATCAATGTAATGAGCTTATAGGACTGTAAGTAACCAAAACCTACCCCTGCATTAAATGCAAGGTGTCAATAATGAAAATAAATGCTCATCTTAACCAATATAAAATCAATGTTCATCGATGAAAAAGTAGCAAAACATCAATAAAATTCAATATAATCAGTAAAACTAAAGTATCTTAAGAATTATAAGAATTTGCTAACATATAAAAAAATCAAAAAAAGTATATAAAGTAATGTCAGGTGTCGTATAAAAAAACATTCTATCGCTTTCCAATAAATTAAATTCATGCCAATGATTTCATTATATATTTTCAATTAATATTATGTCATGTGTATCTTTCTACAGTAAGCCATCTTAGTGTACTATATTAATATATCTATTTTCTTGTGACGCTCTGGTGCTTGGGCGATTCCTGGGTGATTTTAGGGTTTCGCCTTGCGTGGTGGTTCTTAGCCCTCCTGGCTACGATTTTGCTCTATTTTCTCCTTAATTCTTTTGGGTTTTCTTGTTTTTCTCTTTTTGTTTACTGCTTTTGAGTTTCTCTTTGGGTGATCCTATTGGGGGATAACGAGTACATCATCAACTCACCCTATTTCTTCCTCTATTTTGGAAGGAAAATCATGATCGTTTAAAGATGTTGTCGCTAGATTTTTTTCTTCTTTGCAAAAACTTAGCTTCGTGCATTCGACTTCTAAGGGCTGTCTGTCTATACTTTTTAAAGATTCTGTGGTGGAATAACTAGCTGCCCCTTTTTCCTTAACTTTAGTTGGTAAATTTGTTCTGAGGAGACCTAATCTCGATGTTATTCTCAAATTATTCATGAACCTTAAGCTTACTGGTTCTTTTCACGTCGGTTTACTAGACCAGAGACATATCGCCATTCAACTTTCTAATGATCTTGAATATAGTCAAATTTTTTCTAGAAGATTGTATTATGTTCAAGCATGCCAAATGCGCCTACTGAAATAGACGGCGGATTTTGATGTTCATGAAGAATTTTTTATTGCTCCAGTTTGGATATCCTTTCCTAAACTAAGGTTACATTCAGCAAATCTTATTTGGTATGGCTTCTATCTTAGGTCGGCTTTACAGACTGACCAAGCTACGGCTTCCGTTTCTAGACCTTCGGTTGTGTGGGTGTTGGTTGAACTGGATGTTTCTAAGAAACATCCAACTGAAATCTGGATTGGATATGAAAATAATGGTTACTTTCAAAAAATTGAGTTTGAAAACTTACCAATCTTTTATTCTAATTGTAAAATGCATGGACATGCTGTTAATGAATGCTATAAAAAACACCCTCATTTGCATCCTGCTAAAAACTCTATGGATAAGCTAGTTGGAGGTAGGTGGAAATGACAAGGAAAATGCTCTGCAGACTGAACCTTTGGTGAATCTGAGGGATAACCCGTTGATTGAAGAGGAACCTTCTTTAGTTGAATTAAATGATGTTTCTAACAATGATAATGTTCTTCAACTAACGGAAGTTGTACATTTAAATAATGCCTAATTCTAAAAATGTTCCTTATTGCATTACTAATCCCAATAATGCTGATCCCATTACTATTATGAATTCTAACACTTTTAATGGACAGGATTCTGGAAGGATACTAATGTGGATAATCAAATGGTTGTTAGGGACGCTGCTAAGTATGTTTTGACATTAGAGGATGGTGAAATTGTTGTTGGGGACCTTTGTCCTATCCCGGCTACTTTTCTGAAAGAATGTGCTATGAATGATATGGATAATTGGGAGGAGGATAGTAGTTTCATGCACGATGATTGTCCTGATCTTCTCAGTTTCCACTCTAATGATAGTAAGTTTCCTTCAAACACTCATTACAATAGTGATACTATATCTGATAAGGAGGATTTACACCTTAATGCTAAATGCTTTACTAAGGATGACATTGATACCAATTTTATTAAATTCCAAAGTAAAAGAGGGAGAAAACCTAAACATATTACATTGGAACCAGCTAGAAATACTCCTAGAAATTCACGTTCGAAGACTTCTCATTATTTTTCATTATATTTAGTACTATTATTTGGAATGTTAGGGGCATTGGTTGCCCTTCTTCTAGATTGTGTGTTAAAATTTTATGTCGTATCCACAAGATTTCTATTCTTATTTTACTTGAACCTTTAATTCCTGCTTCCCGTTTAATGAACACCTCTCTGTTTTTTTGTTTTAATTCTGCGATTTCGAATGTGACTAACAAAATTTGGGTTTTTTGGAAAAATCCTATTAAAATTGGCGATTTCAATCAAGTCATACATTGCAATATTGAGGCTTTTAATTTTCATTGCTATGCTTCCTTTGTTTATGCTGCCTCTTCCCTTTACAATAGAAGTGTGTTATGGGATCATTTCATGAATTTTCATAGAAGTTGTAACCTGCCTTGGTTTGTTGGTGGTGACTTTAATGCCATAACTTTGGCTTCTGAAATAATTTGAGGTTCTTCTCCTTCTTATCGTTCTATGGTTGATTTTAACAATATGATTTAATCCTGCAATTTAATTGATATTGGCTAGACTGGTAACAATTTTACTTGGAACAGGGGTCATTTATGTCAAAGGCTTGACCGTGAGCGTTTTAATGACCCTTGGATTAGCTCTTTTAATGCTACTAATGTCCAGCATCTTAGTAGGACATTGTCGGATCGCTCTCCTCTCCTTATTACCACTAAGAATAATAATCTTAATTCCCATGGTCACTTTAGATTTCAGAACATGTGGTTACTTAATGATTCTTTTTTTTGCTATTGTTCATGAGAATTGGCAAGCTCTTTACACCCTGATAATTTCATTTGCTGTATGAATAGACTTTGGTTCAAGCTCAAAAGATTTAAGCATGTTCTGAATTGGTGGAATCACAATATTTTTAAAAATATTTTTTCTAATATTCTTTATGCTGAATATTTTGTGAATTCCTATGAAAATTTATGTCAAAATGATCCTAATGATGTGATTCTTTCCCTGTTAAATCAATCCAAAATTGATCTCCATAAATTGCAAGCTCAGGAAGAGGATTTCTGGAAACAAAAAGCTGCGGTTAAACAATTGGCTGAGGGGGATAACAATACTAAATATTTTCATGCTCTTTTTAAGAGGAAAATGATTAAGAATAGTATCAATAACATCCAAAGGGAGGATGGTTCCTATTCTTCCAATCCTGTTGAAATTGCTAATTTAGCTGTGCTTTACTATCAAAATCATTTTAATAAAGATTTCATTCCTAATAAGATTACTGACCACCCTTCTATTCCCAAAATTCTCTCTCATGAGGATAATGTTTGTATTTCTAGACCTCCCTCTTTGGAGGAGGTGAAAGATTCTTTAATGGACATGAATAGTAATTCTGTTGCTGGTCCGAATGGTTTCACTACTATGTTTTTTCAAAAATGCTGGAATATTATTCACCATGATATTTTTTTCTACTATTTTGGACTTTTTTCTGGTAGTCCTATCCCTATATTTTTTATGTATATTTCTTTATTTCTTATTCCCAAAAGTAATGCGGTCCAAACTTGGAATGATTTTAGGCCTATTAGCTTATGTACCTTTTTTAATGAACTTGAGTCTGAAATTATTTCAAACAGTCTTGCTTGGGTTCTTCCTAAAATCATTTCTCACTATCAGATGGGGTTTGTGAAAGGAAGAGCTTTCACTGAGAATATTATTTTAGCGTAGGAATTAGGTCATGATCTGGATATCAGGGTTAGAGGTGGTAATGTAATTCTGAAACTTGATATTGCTATGATAATATTGATTGGTCCTTTCTTTACTGCATTCTTGAGCTTTTTGGTTTTAACTCTGTGGTCATTAATCTTATTAAGAATTGTGTTGAAAATGTGTATTTCTCCATTATTTTAAATGGTTCCAAACATGACTTTTTTAAATCTTCTCATGGTTTAAGACAAGGCGACCCCATCTCTCCTGCTTTGTTCATTATTGCGGCTGAGTTTTTATCTAGGGGTCTCTCTAATTTATTTGAGAACAATCCTGGCATGTATTTTCATACTTTGGGTGGCATTCATATTTCCCATCTTTGTTTTGCTGGTAACTTTGTTGTTTTAACCAATGCTACTATTAATAGAATTCAGAAGGTTATGGAGTTTTTCAATATTTTTGAAATGAGTAGTGGCCTATCTTTGAGTAAATAGAAATGTTGTTTTATTGCTTCAAAAAGGATTACTAATGATCACATTTTAGCCATTAAAAATGCTACTGGTTTTACTCATTCTAAGTTTCCCATCAAATACCTTGGTGTTCCTTTGTTCAAAGGTAGAAGGCAGACTTTTTTGTTTGATGATCTTATTGCTAGTGTTCAGAATAAGCTCCTTTCCTGGGATTCTAATTTTCTTAGTTTTGGAGGTAGATTGACTCTTATTAAAAGTGTTCTTTTTTACATTACCTGTTTACATGTTTCAAACTATCTTCCCTACTCAAGAGGTTTGCAGTCGGATCCACAAGCTTATTAACAAGTTCTTTTGGAAAGGTACATCTTCCTCTTCTAAAATTTCTTGGGCTACTTAGGATAAGTGATGTGGTGTTCAGGAGCAAGGTGTTTTTTGTTATAAGAATTTATATGACCTTGCTAAGGCTTTTTCCTACAAACTCTTGTATAACCTACGTGCTAATGAGAATTTGTGGGCCAATTTTATGATTTCTAAATATTGTGGGGGCAAGCATCCTACCACTATTTCCCCTAAAGTTGGAGATTCTAAAATGTGGAAAAGGCTTTGTAAGGTCAAATGGGAGGTGGAACCCCTTATTTTATGGGGTCTTGGTGAAGGTAACATATTTTTTGGCAAGACAGAAGGTTAGGTAAAGACTCGATTGATTCCCTTTTAAATTCAACTTCTTTTGTCTCTGTTAAAGTTAATTTTTTCTTTTATGATAATTGTTGGGACTACAATAAATTATATAAAATGCTCCCTGAAAGTATTATTCACCGTATTCTAAACTTGCCTATTAGCACTTCCTCTAATGACATCATGCTTTATGACCTATCCAGAGATGGTAAGTTTCATTTAAAGAGTGCTTGGCATTTGTTTAGAGATAAAGGTAACGTTGATAAAATTTTACCTAAGATTTGTCATAAATCCATACCTGCAACTGTCTCTATTTTTGTGTAGAGAGTCTTCCATAAATTCGTCCCTACGAAAGATAATCTTATTAAGAAAGGTTTTAGTTTAGCTTCTAAGTGTCAATGTTGTTACCATACTGAAACTATGCATCATATTTTTATTTCTAGCCATGTGGCTGTTAGAACGTGGGCTCATTTTGATGAAAATTTTAACTTAAATTCATTTAATGCTCATTTATCCTTTATTGTCCTTCTTAATTCTTGGTTTATTGATATTAAAGGTCATATTAGCAATGTTATCCCTTCCCTTATTCTGTGGTTTCTTTGGTTGGAAAATAACAATTCCATTTTCAATGTTGTTAAAATGAATCATCTCAATGTTATCCAAAGGGTGAAGGAAAAGATCTTAGCTCTTGTGGCTATTAATCTGATCACTAGTAAGAACTTTAAAAACTGTTATGATGTTGGCTCTACTTTAGGGGTTAGTTGGGAGGGTGCTCGGTCTGCTCTTAATGTTATTTATTGTAACAAGCCCCTTGCTAATTTTTTTAAACTTAATGTTGATAGTGTTAACATTGAGTTAGGGAATGGTTGTGGTGGTATTATTAAAGATAGTAATGGCCACCTTATCATTGCTTTTGCTGGTCCAGATTATAATGGTAATGTTGTTTCTACCCTCTACAAAGCCATTTTGTTTGGTATTCAATTGGGTATTCCTCTTAACATCAATAATCTATTTATTGAAGTTACTTTTAGCATTAACCTGTTACCCCTGCAGGAAGATCAGGAAGTCTGTTGTAATCCAAATTACTTCTATCTTACTAGGGAAATTAACAGATTGTTGTTGTTTTTAAATCCTTATTTTTGCCATGTTAGTGAGGTTGGTAATTCTTGTGCCTCTTGGCTGGCTCATTGGGGTTGTACTCTCAGTGGCTTCACTGATGTTATTCCCTTTAATATTCCTAGCCTTTACCTGGTATGATTTACTTGGAAGTGAATGGCATTTATTATGTTAACTCTTAATTTTTGTCCTTCTTCTCTTCTTATGTTTGTTTTTTTTCCTGATGTACCTAGGTTGTTGGTACTATAGGAGTTGTTGGCTCTTTGTTGACTATTGGAGGGTGTTTTGTCTGGCTGCTTTTATTCTGTTATGCCTGTGCGGGGCGGCGTGTCATTTTTTGGTTATTGTTGTTGGGTTGTTTACCTTTTCGGCAATGGTTGCCTATTTTTTGGTTTTAGTGAGTACCTGGTATTTTTTTGTTTGTTATTATGAGCGTTTGTTTTCTGTGTTGTCCATTATTTTAGCAATTGTCTGTCTGGTTGGTGACTGGAGTAATGAATTTATTGGTTTTAGTGCTAAAGGTAAATCCCATTGTTGATCTCCTACCTTTTGGGGTGTTGGGAGTATTGAGGGGGTTATGGATTGGCATCTTGATATTAATGGATGGCTGATTAAGTGCTACTTCCTTTATTTCTTCTGCTATGGTTATTTGGGTACCCAAAATTACTGCTTGTTTCTCTGTTCTGCTGGGGAAACCCGTGATCCTCTAGATGATTTTTCTGAAGCTGTTGCTTGTTCCTTATATATTCTGTGGATGTTTGGTGGTTTGATGTGGGGCTATTTCTGAATATCCTAGACTATTTTATGCCTATTCTTGGTTGTGATGGAGGACCTTTTCTGTGATGTCTTTGATTGTTTTCCTGCGTTGCATTGAGCAGCATGTGGTCATTCCTTATGAGGCCTTTTTTTATGTTTGCTGGCTGAGCTCTATTTGTTATCTTCCTAAGACTAGCTTTGTTGTTTCTTGTGTTGTTGTCCTCTCTTTCCTTCATGTATTTTACTGTTTGGAGTTATTTTGAATTACCTTTATTGCCTTATCTCTAACCTGTCTTTGACAGTGAGACCTTTTGTTTGAGCTGCTGGAATACTTTTGGTGGGGTGGATTAGATTGGCTGTTCCCTGAGCTCTTATGATCTGATTTCAGAGATTGGTTTCACTTGGGCCTTTCTTATCATTTATCTTCTTTTTTTTCCTTTTCTCATATGTTTACTGCTAATATTATTTTTTGTCGTAGTTGTTCTGTTTGTTGTGTCTCTTTTTTGCAGAGGATGCTGATCTGGAATGACTTCATTTTTGATAGAAAGACTGAGCCTTATAGCTATCATTTGTTCTTTCTTTTTTGGATGCTTATCTATAGCATCAGTAGATTGTTACTAGGGTTCATTGTACTTTTTTGGTAGCAGAAAGAATTGGCTCTTAGGTTTTCTTTATCTTTATTTTTATAGATCGTTTGAGCAGTAGTGAGCCGATGGTTTCCTTTAAGGACTCTATAATCTATTTTTCATATTAACACGTAGGCCCCTCCATTGGTTTTAACAGAAAAAAAATCTATTTTCATGTATAAGTGTCCCTTTCGTTTGGTATGACATAATGTATTAGTATTAATGCAGGTTCTATCAATTTTATCTATTAATTAATTCTTGTGTTATAAATTCATATGCAATCATATAAATATATAAACATGGAAAATATTATAAATAATAAGGTAGGATATCCAGCTTAAATATGATTTTTTCAAAATCTTTAATCCTAAATATTGACTAATTAGTTATCAATCTTTTATTTTACCATCATATTTCTTTATTGCCATCATCATTCATAATTCTTAAATCAATTCATAGTTGGCTTTCAATAAATCATTAAGATTCATCACTCTCTACTCGTTGATATAATTCATTCAATCAATTACAAGTTAAAATCTATGATTACACCTTAAACCTTTATCTTAAAGAAAGCTTATCATACTGCCCTCTTGTATAGTGTATTAAAATTTAATAACCAGCCCATATTACTTATATTGTTAACAATCAGCCTTTCTTTCTTCCATGCAAATGCCATATTTATTATATATCAGTTGTATCATTTCCTCTATATAATGCAATATTATAGAGGAAATGCAATAATTTATGAATCATAAGAAATTTTATACACTAGCAATTTACTTCAAAAAAATCATCATTATAAATCAACCCGATGAAATTCAATAATGTTACAATCAAAATACACATAAAGAAGAAAATATGTGAAGCTTAAAAATGAATGCCAATAAAATCTTTAAAACAATGCTTGAATAACTTAATGAGGCTTTAAAAGACCTAAACTAAGCCTCTTAACACAATATTCTTTCAAGGATCTAAGGGCTATAATAATAAAAATATGAAAAAAAAAATATAATAATAAATGCGACCTAGTACAAAGGACTCGAAGCATGTCATGATATGATTAGCTCTTAGCGTGACTCTTTTCCTTTGGCCAAAATTATAATCTTAATTTAGTTCCCTATGTTTAGTGTACTTAAGAAAGTCTTTAGGAGAAATCAAGCAGGACAAGTATGTAGTGATGAATCCTTGTTGACCTCATTTTTGTATGAGGTCACATTCAACCCCTTTGGATCAAATCAATTGTTTCAATCAAGCTTAACCGATTCAAATCCTTCAAAACTTCCACCCCATCTCATGCCTTGGATACATCCCATCCATGGGTGAGTTAAAACCAAATGACTTTGACCAAGTCAATCCTTAAGTATTTGGTCAAAGCCACAAAATGGTTTAATACTCATTTGAATCCCAAATACATTGCTCCAAAGCTTTGAAGCCATACCAAATAACTTTCTACCTCCCCCCATGCCACCTCAGCCTCTTTTTGACCTGTTGACTGGTCAAAACAGTTAACTCTAGGCTTCAAATCTTTCCAAGAGGGCATTATTACATGCTAAGCCACCTTCTCTTGATTTAGGTTGCTCTAGGATCACCTATTTACATCCAAAAGCTCACTTAGAGCTCTTTTAACCAAGCTCATGGCTTGGTTTAGTTTTAAATGGAAGTAGTCCCCCCACTCACCCAAAGTCCATCCAATGGAATCAAGGCTGTTTAAATGTCTAATAATGTCTATTTTGAATTAATATATAACTAAAAATTCCTAAAATACTTTCAGAATTTGAATATAAAATTTTAAATATATTTTATGATCTTCCCTAAAATATGCATAAATTATATTAATCTAATTTAAGATATGTCTAATATTTATTTTAGTAAATACAAGTATAGTTATTAAAAACATTTAATGAATAATTGAATTTGACTATAAATTTAAATAATATGCATATCAAAATCTTTAAAATACAAAATGATTTACTTTAAAACTAGCCTTTTTTTATTTAGAACTTTAATTTTTTTTATTTTTTTTCTTTAGTACTGATTTAATAATTCATTGAATATTATACCAAGAATTATAGCAATACTTTTGAATTTAACATCTAATCTTAACCCTATTTTTAAAATAGTCACCTTAAGGTGACTATTTTGGACTAAGGGTAATGTAATATGTTTCATTTCTTTTGGATAATTCTAATAATCTAATATTTGAATATTTGGGTCAATATTTAAGTAAAAAAAAAGGATCCAAACAACCTTTATTTTGATCTCTCAAATTAATTAGTAGTTTGAACTTTCCCATGTTATAAGTTTTTTTTTTTATGTTTGGGATTTGTTTGAAAACTATTTTGAACTATTTTTAAATTTTCTAGAATCCTTAAAATCAATCTATTTTAATATATAAAATTAAATTTTAAAATTACATTTTATTAACCTAAAGAGTTTTGAGTGGGGTCTTGAAAATCTTGAACATGAGTTGAAGCACTTGGGTAAAAACAATGGGGGATAGTTAGTGGGCAAATGTAATTTGTTCACAAACTTAGCATTTAAAACAATTATATGTTGTGTTTCTTTATGGTCTTGCATTAGGGTCTTGCATGTATAGGATTACACACACCACCTAGTTTAGGAACTCCTAGATTTAAGGACATGAGTGATATGTTTGTGTACTTCCATATGTGGTTTGTAAAGGGTTAGTGACTTTGACTTAATCCTATATAACTTAAAGACATCCTTAAGGACAAAAATTAAGGATTTGTATAGAAAACTTAGATTTTTTTTTTTTAGGATGCATGCTCCCCTAACTTGAGACTTTGAACCAATAAACATAGTAATATCACTCACCCATATAAGGTATTTTACTGAATTTTAGAGATCATTAGGCTCCCTAATCAATCTAATTAGGATTAATCCCTTAATTGACCCTTTAGCCTTAATAAAATTCTAATGAATTAAGATTAATCCTTAAAATTCCTTAAAACACCTCTAACTGACCCTTATTAATCCCATAACCTGTATAAATTTAGGATCCTTTAGTTTGACTTTAAAATGGGCTTTAATTAAATATTAAGTTAAAATCAACATTTAGTTTTTTTAATTAATTAAAAATAATTAAAATCCCAAAATTTCTTTAAACACTTGATGATCTCCCCTTAGATAATTTCTGATCTTTGGGGTTTATTTCAAGAGGTTTAGGACGCATTTGGGCTCAAATCACTAAAAAGGACCCTTAATGGAAACAATTAAATAATTCCAATAAATATCTAAATTTACAAAATTCATAACTAATTGTAGGAAATTCCAAATCAGTCAAACTCAAAGGCTAATGACTATAATTAAGGTCTAGTATTTTATAAAAAAGTTAAACCTTGAAAATCAAGTCAAAGTAAAAAAAGTCAACATCTTGGTCAACCTTAATTCAAAACGGGACAAAACTTCTAAAAACATAACTTTTCGTAGAAAACTCTAAATAAGGTCACTTGTCTAACAACTCATAAAAAGGTCTAGTATTTATTAAAAATCTGAAACTTTTAAGTTTCCCTTTAATTTTAAAAATCAAATTTTGACCCCTTAGTACGTATCTAGATAATTTTCTAAAAACCTATTAATTCCTTCAAATTTCAAAAATTTTCTAACTTGATTCTTAAAATGTTTAACCAACCCATTAAAATTAGTATTTAATCCTTTTTAATGTTAACCCACTCTTCTAATTCCAACCAATTTTAATTAACTTAATCAACCCCGATTACTACTAGTTAACCCAGGCCTACGAGGCTATTAGCTTAGCCCCAAGAAAGGTGAAATAAACTTAACGGCCTCGGTGTGAAACAAAGGTAGTAATCAATTAACCCTTAAAATATATTTAAATAAAATTCTTGATATATTAATATTTAAAATCTAACCTAAATTTCCATTTAAACCTTAACAAATTCAAATACTAGATAACTCTAACTAATCACCCAACTTAGGATCTATCCATGCCACACAATTTTCTACAAACACTTTAGATGGTTTGGTAGAACAACCAACTCTAGATCTAGTTTAGGCCATTGTTTACTTTACTACTGTGTGCAGGATTTTTTATTTTTTTATTGCATGTTGTGGATAAAATTGCTTTGCTGTGTCTATTTACTTTTTACTGTACTCTGTGGATGATTGATGTGTTTGGTGACTATATTACACCTAGGATAAGAATGATCTAGATGTTAACACAATTTTTTGTAGGTGGCCACGCTCATGTAGGGCAATAAAAAGGGGCCTAAGTTAACAAAAAAATTAATTATAAATGCTTGCACAGGTGCTTCAATTGGTAAAACCCCTAAATAAAAAAGGAGCATGGCTAGTGTGTTTATTTACTTTCTGCTCATATTTAACTACTTGGAAATAAATATTTTTTATTTATTAACAGCATAGGATAACCCTGTAGGAGAGTCTAGAATTTTTTCATTTTCATATAAATGTAATTTGTGTAAGTTTTAAGTGTTTTGAAAGTAGAATTTTGAGTTAGGATACATAGGTCCAAAGCTTGGAATCCAAAGAGAAAAGGATACCCTTAGGGAGTAGCCCTTTTTTATTTAAAGGTCCAAATTTGGATCATTTCTTCACTACCCAAAGAGGAAAAAGTGGCCTTCCCCCAAAGGAAGTGCCCTCTTATCCATTTGGGTAGACTACTACGAAGAATCCAAGGAGCTTGAATAAAAGGAGCCCGAAAGTGATTAAGATTGAAGATTTGAAGACAAAAGTATCCAACTCAAAACCACTTGCGTCTCTACTAGGTGTAGAATCCGGGTTGTTATCAGTGGTGCCTGGCCACTTTACTTTCTAAAAGACTCTGGTTTGTAATAAGCAAGGAAACTTTTCCTATGGACATTTATTAATTAATTCTTTTATATTTGATGTGTTGAGATGATTGCCTTTAAGATTTCTCGTTCTTCTTAGTTTTTTGCATTTATGTGCCGTCTTTGTTTTTGCCTGGATACGTGAGACTCATAAGAGTGTGAAAATTCTTATTCTCATAATCTTAAAGTTTAAAATTTAGTGAGTCTAAATAACATAGAAAGATAACATATCTAGGGAATTAGCCAGGGACTGCCCAGGGTTGCATGCATCTTTCTACACTTCCTCTTTCCTTTCTTTAGACCCTTCCCTGCCTGTAACTAGAGTCTGGATAGTCTAACCTATGAGGACGAGGTGCCGGACCTGGGGAAGCCCAGTCTTCTAAAAATTATTTTCTAATCCTATTTTTGAATTTCAAGCATATTTGATTTGAAGTTGTCAACTAGCACGCATTGCATTAGAAACACATTTAAAAGAGTCAAAATTTTAATTGCATTAGTCCTTAGCATTTTGCACCCAACATAAGTCAAAGGGGCCAATTAGGAAAATCTCTAGAAGTCGGCCCCAGCACTCCTAAACTTTAAATAAAATGTCCCTACCACTCTTTCATAAAATGCTGGGCTCATTTCTTTTAAATCGATCAGGTGGTTAGCTGGCTCCCCAATCCATGCCGAAGTAAGTCCAGACCTTGCACTACATTAGTTAGGTTCGGACGACTGTGATCCAGTGTCTAAATTAGATTTAGGATTCGGGGCACATCTTTGATTATAAGACCCCAAACTTTGGGAATCTAATCCCAAATTTGTAATGAAACGCTCAACTCTAATTAAATATCATTTCAATCTAAAATATAAAGCCCAACACTTAGATTAAGCTGGGACACTTCTTGATGGTTCTGGAATCTCAAAGTGTCCCCTACTTTTCTTCTCTCGATTTCGATAATAACTGCTCAATTTTTATCCATTCCCTTTTGAGTTTCCAAAAGTCACCTCTTTTTATATCATTTCTAGAAAATCTAGCGAAATTTTGTCACTATATAAATCGAGAGTTTTCGTAGGGGATTCTTTCTCCCTATGATGTAATTAACTACGAGGGCTTGTGCTCGTAGGAGATTTAGAACCACACATGCACCTGATTAAAAAAATTTGATTTTTCAAAATTTTTATTGAATCTCCTTGGGAAAAATTAAAAGATGATCATTATTATCACATTCAAAGAATTATCATTGAATGGTGTTATCTCCCTTCGGGGATATACATCTTTCTTTGATAAGGCTTTGGATATGAACTTAACGATCACACTTCTTGTTTATTGTAGTCGAATATTTAGTTGATCCTCATTTTGGTCCTCTGGGGCCATATGAAGTTTTCTTTAGCATCCAACTACAATATTCAAGATGAGATTCATAATTCTATGTCTAAATGCCATTATGAAATTTTATTTTCATCTTTTCAAGGTGATATACTCTTTCTAACGAGAGGATTCGATTTTAGAATTAGAATTAAACTTTAACTCCAAAATTCCCAAAGATAACTAATATTTTTCAAAACCTGTTTCCAAAATTCCACCAACAATCCTTTAGCTACTTTGGACACCACTATGGGACTATTCTTAGGTCATTTCAATATGAAGAATGAGTCCTTATAATCTATGGTAATTATATTCTCATAGTTGGTTGAGCATGAGGAATTCTATTTATGTCTTCGTGGAGGTGAATCTTCTCTATCAAAGAATTGAAGAATTCCATTAATGACTTGTTGATTATTTGTATCAATGAGTAGCTCTAAGAGGCTAACTATGCTAATGAGTTGAATTCATAAGGCATAAAGGGAAACATATGTAAATTCTAAGAATATCCCCTTGAGGATGATGTTTTTAAATTTCCATATCACATTGAGTCAATTACTTCTATTATCATGTACCTTTGGGAGTGGAGGTGAGCATTCTTGGTAAAGTCTTCACAATTAGAGTCTATCTGATACAACTTATCTAATTGGAACTTGTTAAGAATCTATGAGACAATAAGAAGACATATATGAGCATGCAAATACAATTTTATTTTAAGCTTAATTGATCCAACAACATGAAATCCAATGTTTAAGATCTATAGAGATAACTTCTATATTTGATTCAAGGTTTTGATTTTTTTATAAAGTTTTATCTTTCTAAATATATATGGTTTCATCATATTAGAGCCTAGGTTATATAAGTTCATCTGATTTAAAGATTGTTTTCAGTTAAATATTGTAATCAAATTATAAATAATTTGAATGTTAAAATGTGGGTTATTACACAAATTTGAACTACAAATGCACACTAAGTGGGGGTGAATTAGTGTTTAAACAATTCCCTAAAAAAATGTTCCCTTTTAAAATATTATAATTCAATGAAAATTAATATGACAACCTTGATCTAAATAAAACTTTATTTTGATTTTAAACAAAACTTGAAAAGAAAAAAAAATATTGTTTTCTTATTTTTCTTCTTTAAAAAAAAATAAGATATACTTTTGATGCACACCAAAACTTAAAAATCACAAATTTTGCAATAAATAAAGATGCAAGAAAAAAAATGCAAAAAAGAAAAAAAGTAAAATTAAGATTAAACACATAAGAGATTTATAGTGGTTAGATCACCCTTGACCTACGTCCACTCCTTTGAGTCCTCCACTCAAGTATTGCATTAAAACTTATCGTCTCTCCTTTTATTCCCTACAATAAGGTGAACAAACCCTTATAAATCTCTTCGATCTCTTCAATTTGATAGAGTAGCTGAGTCCCTTTCACCTTCACGTTGCGGTGGAGTAGCTGAATCCCTTTCATCTCCTTGTTATGGAAAAGAAGCTAAATCACTTTTACCTTCCTAGTGCGGCTGCGTGACTAGATCCTGTCCACGAAGAGATTCATCCTTGAGTTTCCCTCAAGAAAAGATGTTGACCATGGAGGAAGAAGGTCCAAGATTATTATATGTAGAAACCACTCTTACACTCTCTTATTTCCATAATAATTGTCTCCCTTAAGACCTCAACTCCCTCTATCCCAAAATAATGCTACAACATCAAACCCTTCTTTCAAAAGCTCTCCCTCAAAAAAAGGGCAAAAGTCCCCCTACAATAAATTAGGGATGATATTTAAACAAAGGCTCAAGTTGATCCTGAAATTTAAATTAGCTAACTCTATTTATAAAGTATAGTCATGGTCCTACACTACAATTAGTTTAAGAAATCCCAGTTCATTCAATACGACAAATGGGTCATATTACCATCTATTCAAATATACTATATTGATTATATAGTACAATACTTAGATCATACGGTATGATTAGTTCATTTTACATAGGATCATACAATACAATTGGCATCATCACTACCATTCATCTAGTATGATTGGCATCATACTATACTATTAGTTTAATAAATCAAGGATCATTTAGAATGATCCCTTGGATGATTGAATTTCATGTCTACCAATTTCCTAGTATGATCAACATCGTACTATATGACCAGTCATACAAATTAAATCTTGATTTTATTGGCTAATCATGAGGACTAATTTAGAAAATATTTTAACTAATCATATAGTACAAACATGTTCAATACAATATGATAAATTCAAAATTAAATAATTAAAATACTTACATAAATCTGATTGGCCAATTTAAACAAATTGTCTTGTATGATCTAGTTCATACATTATGATTAATTAAAAAATCTTAATTACTCAATTAGATGTTATGATTAATTTTTTATCAATAAATCATATAGTACGATGTGTATCGTAGAATAGGCCATGGAACCATAATATTTGACACCATTCAGACAAATAGGGTATGGCCACAACACTAATACTTCAGCATAGAATTTCTCCAAAGAAGAAAAATATTTCAATACCAAAAAAAGAACTTAGCGCCATAGTGTTTCAATGATAGTGTCGCAACCCTTCACTTATAGCACTTTATTGCTCATAGAAGGAATTTCACAACTTAATACTTTCTTTTCAAATTTAAATTATAATTATATTTCATGATTAAATTAAAAAAAAAAATGATTCAAAATATTTATAGAACTTTAATAGATGGTAAACAAACTTAAAATTCTTACCAATCTAAGTCAAGTAATTACTATATAAGTAATCATTACACTCTCCTTCAAAAAATGTCATCATTTACATTTGAGTACATGAACTCATAATTTAAATACATTTAGATATAATTATCTCATTTTAGCATCTTTATTAGTTCTCTTTTTCCATCATATATTTATCATAGGGGTTTGTTTATACCTCAATTTTCTAACATGATTGGTTATGATATGACCATGTTTCTTTCTATAAGTCAGATTTTGCAATACTTATATTTCAACCTTTAGCACTTATGGTGATTTAAATCCATTTCCTTAACGAAGCAATATGAAATAGATCATGAATTTCTGACATGTTATCTAGTAATAGCAATTGATAAGTAGACTTCCCCATGCTACCTATCACTTGAAATGGACCAATATATCTTGGACTCAACATTCCTTCCTTTATAAACCTACTCACACCAATTAATGAGCTGATGTTCACCTAAAACTCCACAGTTTGATGATTCAAATCATAATACTTATTCTTTCTATCTTGTGTTATTCTCAATCTTTCTATGATCAGTTGGATATTCTTAATGACCCCATATACACTTTCAAGATCCATGAGTTGTGTCTCTCACCCACCTATGTTCAAGATAAAGGTATCATGTATCTCCTACCAAATAATCCTTCATTTGGTTCCATACCAAATATGGATTGAAAATTTTTATTATAAGTGAATTCAATAAAAGGAACAAGGTTTTTTCAAGCTTCCTCAAAATTTAGTGCATATAGTCTTAATAAATTCTTAATCACTTGAATAGTCCTCTAAGACTTGCCATCTGACTAGGGGTGAAATTTCTTTACTAAAATCTAATATAGTCCCTATTCTTCTGTATATATCTCTACAATCTAGAAGTAAATCTACTGTCGTAATCATAAATAATAAAATTTTCTATCCCTTTTTAATCTAGTTTACAAAAATATAGACTTTAAATTATGATACATTTTGCTAATCCTAGGGAGAATTCTATATATATAATAATGAACTTCATGCAAAATCTCTTTCCTTAAAAATGCATAATTAGGAGCACATTATTAGCATTTTAAAGTAAACACTACAAAATCATTATCTAGAACTTAAATCTCCTTCTTGTCTAAATATGATATCAAATTTATGTACTGCTCATTAGTCTTTTATACTTTACATGGTAGTTTGTACGATCATTTGAGTAAGCATGTTATTTTCCATATCAGTCACAACAATTACAAAAAATTTTAACGTTTACATATCATGAATAAAAAAAAATATGTCAAATGTAATAATGCAACCAACTAACATTAGCCTTACCATGCTAAAATTTAATGCCATGATCATGATCTTTTTTTTATTCTAGCCATCTTTTTTGCCTTAAATTCAACTCCTTTTGAATGAAAATATATTTCAAGCTATGATGGTTAGTAAAAATCCCACACCTGACGCTATACACCTAACTCTTAAAGATATTTTTTTCAATTCTTCAATGAAAACACAATAGCTACTAACTTCAAATCATGAGTAGGAAATTTTTTAATGTAATTTAGGTTGTCTGGAAGAATCTATGCCACATTAATTCAAAACTCAAGCTTCTTAATAATGCACAACTAAACACTTAAAATCCATAGGTTATGATGGAATAGTCAAAATAGGGTATGTCACCTCAATCTTTGAATATTATCTTCACATTCAATCATCCACTCAAGCGACACTCACTTTTGTACTAATCTACTCAAGGGAATTTCCAAATATGAATTTTTTTTGAAAAAAATTTCTTTAATAACTAACTATACCAATACAAGTATGCAATTTATATACAGTTATATTCTTAAACCAATATCTAATGGCATATACTTTCTAGAGATCCATTGATATACCATCACTATGGACCATGCCCCTAGAATGATAATCTTCTCAATCAAAGCTCACATTTTTAAAATTTGGCATATAATTTTTGTAGTCTCAGAGTCTTTAATACTATTCTCAGGCAAGTTGTATAATCATCTTCAAATTTTTTATATAATAGTATAACATTGATAAAAAATAGTAATAATTTAGTACAAATATGCCTTAAAATCATGTTCATCACATTCATAAATGCAGCTGTTGTATTAGTCGAACCAATAGGTTTGAATTGGTTCGACTAGGAACTCATAATGATAATAACTAGTACTAAAATCTATTTTCACCACATCATCTTCCTTTACTTTAAAATGATGATACATTGACCTTAAATCTATCTATAAAAATACAAATGTACCCTCCAATTGATCAAACAAATTATCAATCCAAGGAAATGGATATTTGTTTTTAATAGTTACCTTATTCAATTCTCTTTGATTAATATACCTCTGCAATGAATAATCCTTCTTCTTAACAAAAAGCACATGTGTACCACATGGAGATACGCTTAAAAATCTCTATCCACTAATTCTTGCAACTAGATATTTATCTCTTGTAACTCCTTAAGTACCATTCAATAAGGAGTTTAAGCAAAAGGAGATGTACTAGCTAATATAATAATATAAAAGTCCACTTCTCTATCAAGAGGTAAGCTAACCAAATCCTCAAAAAAAAAATGTGAAGAAATCTTTTATTGTAGGAACATTCTCAACAACTCCTAAAATTACTTTGTTATCTTTCAGATGGGAAAAATACACCACACTTCCCTTATTTTATAATTTATTAATATATAAAGTTAATATAAGTGATATATCAACACACCTCTAACTACTTCAAAATGAATAATTTCATCACCATGAAAAATATTTCCCTCTGATTCATATAATTTATGTGAGCAAAATATCTACTCAACCAATTTATCCCCAAAATGACATCAAATTAAATTAAAGGCAACATTATGAACTAAGACTCCAATTTCCTATTAGAAATCACAATTTTATAGAAATGTGCATAACTTATTATCATATAGTACTTAATATATAAATAATAGGAAATTTATATAACAATATAATAGAGATAAATCAAATAATGTGTAATACTTTTTAATTATAAACCAATAACTAGATCTACATGGCTGAGCAAAAAAGAAATCCATATCTATTACCACATCAAATACATCATTGGCTTCCAACTGAGTTAGATTGTAGTCTTTCGCTTGTATTAGAGCTTGAAACACTAGAGAAATAAAATCCCCAGACTTCTTCCAATCTTTTTCTTAATAGACATTTTCTTCACCTCTACTTAAAGACCCCTCACTAAAAGCTCTAGGTGAAAATGCCCCTTGTCTAAACTCTTCAACTCAAGCATTAGATCATCTCTCTAGTCCTCTTTATGTTCAAGTTACTACCTTATGTCAACACCAACCATATCTAAAGTAAATAAAATAATATGCATCCTACCACAGGTAATACACACAGATAAATTACTCACAAACCTTGTTGTACCATCACTAAAAGAAAGTTGGGCTCCTTCAAAAATCCTTAGCCTAGATCAACTCTTCTTCTCACTATAACACTCCTAGAGGCTTCACATCTAAATCATTTCTTACTAGTGGTCCAATGCTCCTGAGTAGATGATTGATCATTCTCCATCAATCTAGCACTCTCCATGAGCTTAGTAAAATCTCTAATCTTGAATGAAATAAGTGGATATCTCAAATTGTCTCTAAGTCAACTAAAATATCTATAACATTTGAAAATTTAATTAGGATAGTTAGACAAACTTATATAGCATGAGGTACATTAAGAGGGTGAGAGGGTGGATTTGTGTTTTAAATATTATTTTCAAAAAAAATCTTTTTAAAATGATGTTAAAAAATATTGGCAAAAGAAAATATTAAAAATAAAATGAAATTTATATGTTTTTCAACATAAAAATAATTTGTTCATTTTTATTTTCAAATTTTTGTTTTTATTTTCTCTTGCTCATAAAAAATAATCCTATGCTTTAACAATATTATCATCACATATTTTAATAAAATAATATGTAGGAAATAAAAATATGAGAAATAAAAGTGAAACATAATAGGGACAATCACACCAAAAATTTAAGTTGTTTGATCAAACTTTGACTTATGTGCACTCTTTGGAGTCCTCCTCTTCGGGCATTACACTAAACCTTTAGTGACTCTCTTTTAGCTCCTATGACAAGGTGGATAAGCCCTTACAAAATCACTTCCAATTTTCACTGTGCGGCTCAGAACTAGAATTCTTTTCACCCATGTGGTGAGGCAAAGATCCTAGAATGCTTTTCTTCCTTGTGGCGAGGTAAAAATCAGACTGTCTTTAATCTTAAAGACTTTGTCCCTAAATCAACCCAAAAGATAAACAAATATACTTAAAAGAACCAAGGTAGAAGCATTCTTAGAGCAACCACATAAATCCACTCATACTACTCTCTCACACATAAATTCTTTTTCTCCCTCTCTAAACTCCAAGACCTCTTAAGCACTCTCACAAAAATATCTCATAGCCAAAGACTTCTTCAAAGTCTAATGAGATAGCTTTAATATGAGACTTAAAAAAACCCTAATATTTCAATTCTTTCATTTACATCCGTACTGCACAATATGGGTTCATATAGTATGATTAGGTCAAAAACCTATTTCATTTAGTATGACTTAAAAAATTATAGTATGATATGTTCAAACTTTGCGTACCGATCTACAATATGATCATTGAATCATACGATATGAATAGTTCATTCATCTTATAATTATACATGATGAACTCTGCGATGATTGAAATCATCTAGATGATCTATATCATATAATACGATTAGTTCAAAATTTATGATTTTATCTAGGATGATCCTTAGATGAACAAATTTTAACTTGTTAATCATCCAATATGATCTACATCATACTATATGATTTACTATATTTATTAAATATTGATTTAATTAATTAATCATGAGGATTAATATAGGTAGCATTTTAAAAATCAAACTAAATGAATTGGTTTGTATAGTGTGATATATTCAAAATTTTGAAAACCTACCTAAATATGATTGGCGGCTAGGGTTTTTGAGTTAAACAATTCATCATGTACGATCTGGTTATAGAGTATGATTAATTCAAAAACCTTAATTATTTAATTAGCTATTTTTTATTTATTTTATAAATAAGTGATAATGTAATACAATCTAGTTCGTACAATATAATTAGTTCAAAAATCAAATTTTTTATCTCACTCCACCATGTGTGTATGCATGGAACCAAGCTAAAATACACCTTTACGTGAATTTGACTCAAGAAATAAAAAAAGAAGGATACAAAATCTTGCAAAATATTTTCCTATTCAACCAAAACATGAGCCCTAAATCTTCTATTGCACGATGTATGATGTACTTTAAATATTATTTCACATAAAAGAAAGTATACACTACAAATACTAGGAAAAATAATGAGAATAAAAAATATTTTTTTTTATCAATATCACAAGCTCGGGATCTCAGATTATGATAATCTCCTCCTTTTTTATGATTTTTATGATGACAAACATTGTTCGTTGAAAGTACAAGTATTTCTATCTTCTACAAATCTCCTTCTCACTAAGTGAATTACTTTTAAAAAATAGGGGAAAATAAATTATTTTTATTATATTATATTTTATTTATTTTTAAATTTTAATTTGAAATATAAAGAAGTAAAGAAACATTGTTGGTGTTGATTCAAAGGGGCGTTTCTAATTATTAGGCTCATAATGGATCAATTGTAATCTCACTGATATGACAATAAATGTGATTTATCCCCTTTAGTGGAATGTTGAAGGTAGTTGGTGAGGTCTTGTATGGTAATTTCTACAGACTTCTTACACACATATAAGGTCATGATAGAAAATTCAACATTAATCGGCTTATAAAGAATTCAGAATAGAGTTTAGGATTGAAAGGAAAGGTGAGAGTTAGGTGGAAATGTTGAGTGGTTGAAGCAAATAGGTCCATCACCTGGTATTACAAAAAATTTTGATCCAGAAAACATAAGGGTGTGATGTGTGCATTCTTAAAAAAGAGATAGGCTAACTTGTCCTCAACTGATTGAAATCTGTCGTCAACAGGATGACCAAAAGTGCTTCCAGGAGTAAGCATTCTCTCTTACTTCCTCCTACCATTTTAGAAAGCTAATGCTAAGAATGGAAGTGAATGAAAATAGAAGGATGTTTAGTGAATCAGAAAGTTAGAAATTCATCCCTCATATAGAGTTTTCAGTCGATCGTACAGCACAATTGAGGATCATATAGTATGATCAGGGAAGTTAAATCATCTGGACTTGTTTGAAAAAGTGGTCAAATCATACTATACAATTAGTATCAAACTAGTTGATCTTTGTAAAATGTATATTTTTTAAGGTGTTGTTGGTACGATTGTTGACAAATCGATCATATAATACGAATAGGTGCTCGTACAGTACGATTGTGTAATTATTATCATACTACTTGATTTAATTTCATCCAACGGTTTTTGACACATGGATCATATAATACAAAAAGGTAGTCATACAATACGATCATCAATTGTTGGTGAAATCGGGACCATTGAAATCATAAGTGAGAAGGATATGCTGAGTTGTGTTGATCGTATAGTGTGAATGAGATTCGTACAATACTATGTGAATATTTTTTTGTGGTGTGTGATGATCAAGAAACTTCTATTGAATAGAAATATTAAACAAATAAACTAAAATAGTAAAAAATAAATAAAAATATAAAAAATATAGAAATGTACAAAACACATAACTACACATGTTGTTGATTTCACTCTTGCCTTGAATCAAGCATGAATATCAGTGACACATAGTCTATTCCTCAGTTTGTTAAAGGTGTCATTGCTTAAGTGTTTGCTGAAAATGTCTACGAGGTTATTTTTAGTGGCCACATGATGCAATTCTATATCTCCCTTGGCTATATAATCTCTAATGAAATTATGTTTGATATCAATATGCTTAGTTTGGGAGTCTTAGATTATTTTTTTTAAAAATGTATATGGCACTAGTGTTATCTCACATGATAAGAATGGTCCCTACAAATAGTATAAGGTTAAGGATTTGTTGCTTTAGCCATAAGACTTGAGCAATAACACTTCCTACTACTATGTATTCTGCCTCAATAGTTGATATAGCTACAGAATTTTACTTCCTAATGGACTAAGAAACTAATGATTGCCATATGAATTGATAGGTTCTTAAAGTACTTTTTTTTTATCTATTCTACATCTTGTGAAGACTGAGTCTAAATACTCTACGATTTCAAATGAGAATCTATGTCTAGGATACAAGATACCTAAGTTTGGGGTGCTTAGAAGATATCTAAGGATTCTCTTAGTTGTCATTTGGATTGGCTTGGAATCCAGCATAGAGATAAACACTAAACATTATATTAGGTCTACAAGTATTCAAATTGAAGAATGATCCTATTATCCCCCTATACATTTTTTTGATCTACTAATTTTTCATTTACATCCTTATCTAATTAAATGGTAGAGCTCATTGATGTGTCAATTGATTTAGCACCTTCCATTTCATACTTTTTTAGAATATCTTTGATGCACTTACTTTGACTAAGAAAGGTACAATCATCTCTTTAATTCATACTAACTCAAAGAAAACATGTATGCTCTCCCATCATACTCATCACAAACTTCTGACTCATGATTTCTAAACAAATAAATACAAAGATTTTCATTCATTGATCTAAGTAGTATATCATCAACATATATTTAAACAGTTAGTAACATTTATCCTACTTTATTTAAGAGTAAGGTGCTATCTACACTACCCTTAATAAATAATCTATCTAGGAGAAATGTATTGAGTTGTTTATAAAATGCCCTAAGTTCTTGCTTCAACCCATACAATGCCTTTTTAAATTTGTATAAATAATTAGGAAATAATGGATTCTCAAATACTAGGGGTTGTTCTATATACACATCTGTCTTAATAACCCCATTTAAGAAAGCAGTCTTTACATCCACTTGATATAGATTAAAGGCTGTAAAGTATGCAAACGCTAATAGTGCTTTAATGGCTTCTAATCTAGCTACAGGGGAAAAGCTTTCCATTAAATTAATGCCTTTAATATTATTGTACACCTCAACAAATAATCTAGCCTTATTCCTAACCACTACTCAAGAATCATTCATCTTATTCTTAAATTCATATTTGGTACCTACTATATTGTGGTCCTTAGGTCTACTAACAAACTCCCATACATCATCACTAACAATTTGTTTTAACTCTTCTTGCATAGCTAGGATCTATAATTCTTTGGATAAGGCTTGATCTATATTTATGGGTTTTACCATATAGATGAATGTTGAATAACTAACCTCCTTCCTAATTCCATACCTAATATAACTCATACAGATGGATCTCCTAAGATGGGCTCCCTAGGATGACTAGATGAGTATCTCCATTCTCTATGCTCCTGAGATTCTTCTCAATCTCCTTAGTCAATAGATTCTACTCCTTGGATAACTTCTACCTCCTCCTCTTCCTTTTTTAATATAGGCTAACTAGATTTATCATATTCGTCAAATACCATATGGGTTGACTTCTCTATAACTAAATTTTGCATATTAAAGATCCTATAAACTTTACCTATAAGAAAATAACATAAGAAGACTCCATCATATTTGTGATCAATTTTTTCTAGATGAGATTTTCCATTTATAAGAATGAAGCACTTACATCCAAAAACAAGAAGTTTTAAAAGATTAGGTGTCATACCCTTATATAGTTCATAGGATGTCTTATTGAGTTTTGGTCTAACATTTACTCTATTCAAAATATAATAAATACTATTCACTACTTCTGACCAAAAATATCTAGGGAGAGAATATTCACTTAACATTATCCTAGCATCTTCTACTAAGGTTCTATTCATGCTTTGAGCTATTCCATTCTGCTAAGGTGTCCTAGGGGCAGAAAAGTTATGATTAATCGCTAGCTCCACACAAAAAGATTCAAACTTATCATTATAAAATTTTCCATCATGATCACTATGGATAGTAGATATTTCATATCCTATTTTTTTTAATCCAAGTGAAGGATATTCTAAATTCTAAAATGATTCACTTTTATGAGATAAAAATTTAACCTAAGTGAATCTAGAGTAATTAATAATTGCTATATATCAAAAGATTTTCCCACCTAAGCTAGTCGTAATAATAGACTCAAATAAGTCCATATGTAATATCTCTAGTGGACTAGAGGTGGTGATGTCCTTAATGGAATAAAATAATGATTTTAATTATTTTCTAATTGGCGGCATTACATAGGTGGTTCTTAGAGAATTCTAACATGGGAATGCCTCTAACTAGGTTTTTCTAAGCTATTTTTTAAGTGTTTTCATGCTTACATGACATAGCCGCCTATATCATAGTCATAATTCATCAACAAGTTTTCAAACATAAAGAATTTCAACATTCAACATAATTCAAAATAAGAATGTAAATGTTATTTATTTATTTTCCTTCTAAAGAAAAGTTTTCATCAAAACTAATCAAATATTTAGTAGATAAAAAATTTATGTCATATATTTTGTCACACAATTGACTAATACTAAGTAAGCTTTGTTTTAATCCATCTATTAGTAAAATATTTCAATAATGAAAAATTTAAAGTCCTAAATCCACCTCTTTTATGGTGGTTTATCTCATAACGTAATCTTGCCTCTAGTCCTGACCTCCAACATGGTGAATTGCTTAACATATTCATTAATGTACTGTAAACATCCATTGCCCATGTACTAAACTCACTCACTAGGAAATTTTTGAGATCATCCCTATAATGTTAATCAAGGGTTAGATTTGGGAACTTAAGAGAGTTTATGTTCCACCATATGGTTTAATGGATGGGATAAATGCATGTTATATTGTGATGCAAATGATTTTGGCATCCATACTAGATGTGTTCTATGGTGTATATTACAAGTATATGCTTTGTGTCCTACCATGCAACAAGAATAACACATAACACCTTGACATGGATTCACTAACCTTTGTGAGTGATAGTGCCTCCTTCTAAGATATGAAATGCAAGATGTGTTTTAAGCTTATATCATTGTGCTAGTGTAGGCGGTGGTTTTTTATTTTGAAGTGCATGAACTTTCTCCCTTAAAAACTCATTTACACTCTTAAAGCTTTCAACTTCAAGTTTCAATGCATACTAACTATGGTTTAGTTTAGTTTTAAGTGTTTCTAATTTCTTAAATACATCCTCTAATTTAATATATTTGAATTTCAAGAATCCATGTGACTTTCTTTGTTCAATATGTTTATCATTCAAATCATTATATTCATATAATAAAGATGCATGTTCTTTGTATAATGAAATATGCCTAAATTTAAGATTATCATACTCTCCAACTATCAAACCATGCTTACATTTCAGATAAAAAAATTTTATTTTTCAAATTAGCATTTAGTTTCTTTAGCTTCCTCATCTTAACCAGAATGATCAAGATTATCATTTTTCATAAGGTGCAAATTTGTTACCTCCTTCGCTTCGTGTTCTGATGAATATGAGGAAGATTCTACCCAAAGGATTTTTGTATCTTTCCCTTTTTGAAATTAGATTTTGTTCACTCTTTTCCATGGTAGGGTGAGTCTTTACATTGAGGTAGTAAAATTTCATGTGTCCTAATTTCCTACTTTCAAAATAGATAGTCTCATATAAAACTTTAGCACTTTTACATAATTTATCTTTGTTCCCTATTGATGATGTCTTTTCTTTCACTATAGAAAACTCTTAAATTTTTTGGGTCATCAATGATATATAATCATCTTCTTTAGCTGTAGAGTTATTGCTATCCAAATCATTAACCTTCAATACGACAATCTTCTCCTTCCACCTATCACCTGCATCCAAAAGTCTCTGTCTCACATTTTCTTATGAGTAATTGTTGACCTCATTTTTTTATGAGGTTACTCTTAAATCCTCCTTAAGTTATAGATCCTAGGATCTTCCTAGTTCCTAGCCCTTAGGCTCAATCCAAATCTTAACTCAATCCAAACCCAGAACTCATAGGCTAAAGACTTAGATCCTAAAGCCCTTTCTAGGTGATTTTTCCATCACCTTGAAACCCAATCTTTTGACCTCTGATTCAGGGTCTATCAATTTCATATTGATGTGACATGACTCTAGAGGCAACCCTCCAAATTTGAGCTCATTTGGAGGATTCTAACTCTTTAAACTTAATCCAACTCCAAATGTTGCAAAACCTTTAAATATTTACAATCCATGCCACTAGGCCTTTCACCTAGTGCAATTTGACTTTGGATCCCCCTCCAAATCTTTTGATCCCTCTTAATACCTTGTAATTAACTTATTAAGCAATGATCTACATTTTTTTAGATTCAATTTGACCCAGAATTGACTTGAGTCCAAAATGACCAAAATGCCCTTAAATGGAGATTTTTGGACTTTTGGCCTAAAATCAACTTGATTTGACTTATCAACCTTTGAAATCTTCTTCAAATATCATTCCAATGGATCCTAAATGACTTTAGGAACACATGGAATCCAAACTTGACTCATGGTTTGACCAGGTTGACCAAGTCAATCAAGGTTGACCAAATCAACTTTTAACCTACACACTTGTCAAATTCAATTATTCAACCCATTTGAATCAAATCAACCATTCAAAATCATTCAATTGGACACCCATGACATGTCCAAAGACTTTCAAGTCAATCCACATATTAGGTTGACTTGGTCAACTCATTTGGAGAAGTCAAAACCCTCTTTAACTTCATGTATTTACTTAAAAATTCAAATCCTTGATCTCAAACTCTTGGCCACATCATCAAGCCACCTTGGAAATCTATGGCTTAGTATAGAACCTGCTCAAACATGATGTGATGTGACACATTTCCTCCCCTAATAGAGCTTAAACCACCCCCCTTTAATAAGGCTTGGCATTGGTTCATCCAAATGGGGAAAAAGGTGTGGTCCCTCTTCACATGGACCAAGAGATGTCACTCTCAACCACCAACCCTATTTTATAGCTTTGGACAGCATAGGGGACACTTGGCACTCATCCAAAACCTCCCCAAATCAAATCTCAACCATCCAATCCAAAAGCCAAAGGCAAAATGGGTAAAACTTGACCTAAATGGGGCTTCTTCATCATTCCCTTTGATATGATCAAAAGCTCCAAACTCCAGCAGCCCCCAACCTTTTAAGAGCTCCTCCTACACACTCCAGCACATTTCAAGTCTTTCCCAAGCTTTTTCCAACCATTTCCAAGCCTCAAATCACTATTTTAGTGAGGAGAAAGCATTCTAGTGAGAGAAAGAAGAGTTTCAAATATAACTTTCAATCCGACGAGATCCAACTCTTGGTGTTTTCATCAAAGTTGTAGAGTATCGCTGCAGCTTTCCAACGAGCCTAAAAGCGCAAAAATCCAACGGTTGAATTATAAGTTATACTAATTTTAAGTTTAAATTCCAATTTGAAACTGTAGTGATTTTACAATGAATGGAGCCTCCAAACTCCAGGCATTGCAAGATCATATTGCCCTCTAGCTATAGTTCAAATTTCGTTCAATTTCGTTGAGTATTTTGAAAGATATGAGCGTTTAAAGATTTCTATTCAAAATGAACTAGAGAAGATCTGGACCGTCCGATCGACGATCGGACGGCTCAGATCTGGGTATACCGTGCGGCTTCCTCCAGGTTTGAACGTGGGTCATCCCACGGTATGGGATGGTGACGTGGCGTCAAGTCACGCCGCCACGTCACCGTCAGCTGATTTGACCCAAATTTGAATAAAAAAATGCTTTAAATGCTCCAAATCTTCAAAAATTCACAGAAAATCGAGTTCTCCACCAAATGGGACGTTCTTGGGCTCGTTGGAAAGATAATCTAATGTAGTATTTATTAAAAAGTAAAATTATATTTATTTGATTTCTGTATTGTGAGATATTGGAGTTTATGTTAATTTCATTTATTGCTATTTTCTCACAATCCAGTGATCAAATGAAGCCCAATTTTTGGTGGGTGATTATTGAGTATCTTAGGCATGTTTAATAATTTTTCTAGGTTCATATGCTCAATAGATTTTTGTGATATGAATTTTTAAGGTAAATGGTCTATTTTGGACCCTAAACTTTGAAAATTCATAACTCTTTAGGGTTTTAGTATTTTACTGTGATATTTCTGTGGTATGATTAAATGTATGTCAGGGTTAGACACACCAAGTTTCATGCCTATATAAATAGAAGAGACACCTAGGAAAAATAATTAAGGAAATGTCTAAATACCTTAGAAAATTCATAGGGGATTGTACACACACCCAATAGGGGTTAAACTTGAACATAGTAAACTTAATGACATCAGATACCTTAGGTTCAAATTTTACTCAATTTGAAGGTCATTAGGTTAGAAAATGGAGCATGTCAAATTTCAGCCCCTTTACGGACTTAAAAAATTAAATAAATCATCATAAATTTATATTAATTTCTAAAAATACCCATAATACCTCTAATAAACCATATTTAAACTCTTAATCATTGAAAATTGAAATTACGTTAATTTGACATTAAAATCCACTTTAATTTAATTTTAATCAAAATCAATGTTTAATCACTTTTAATTAATTAAAAAATATTAAAAATTCCAAAAAAAATTTAAAAAATTTGCTGATCTCTTATTAGATCATTTTGGATCTTTGGAGTTGATTTCAAGAAGTTTGGGACTCATATGGGATCAAATCACTAAAATGACCCTTAATTGAAACAATTTAATAATTTCAATAAATACCCAAACTTCCAAAGTTCATAACTAATTGTAGAAAATTCCAAATCAATCAAACTCAGTGGCTAATGAATCTAATTAAAATCTAGTATTTTTTAAAAATTTCAAACCCCCAAAATCTGGTCAAAGTCAAAAAGTCAACATTTTGGTCAACTCTAGGTCAAAATTGGGTCAAAACTTCTAAAAATCATAACTTTTGATATAAAACTCCAAATTGAATGTGCCACCTGTCTTACAACTCATAATAAGGTCTAGTATTTGTTAAAAATCTGAAACCCTTAAGATTAATTCTAATTTTAAAAATCAAATTTTGACCCCTTAGTTAACACATCCGGATAATCTCATAGAACCTATTAACTCCCTCAAATTCCAAAATTTTCTTAATAGGATAATAAAATTCACAACCAACCCATTAAAATCAGTAACTAACTCATTTTTATATTAATCCACTCTTTTAATTCTAACCAATTTAAATAAACTTAATCAACCCCGATTACTACTAGGTAACCCAGGCCTACGAGGCTATTAGCTTAGACCCAAGGAAGGTGAAATAAACTTCACGGCCTCGGTGTGAAACAAAGTTAGTAATCAATTAACTCTTAAAATATGTTTAATCAAAATCCTTAATATATTAATATTTAAACATTAACCTAATTTCTCCTTTTAAACCTTAACAAACCCAAACTTTTAGACAACTTCAACTAATCACCCATTTTAGGATCTACCCCTGCCACACGACCTTCTACACACACTTTAGATGATGTGATAGGACAACCAACTCTAGATCTAGGTTAGGCCGGTGTTTACTTTACTGCTGTGTGCCGAAATTTTCGTAGTTTTCACTGCATGTTGTGGATGAAATTGCTTTGTTGTGTCTGCTTACTTTTCTGCACTCTGTGGATGGTTGATGTGTTTGGCGACTAGGTTACCCTTAGGTTAGAAGCGATATGAATGTTCACACAGTTTTCTGCAGGTGGCCACGCTCATGCAGGGCAATAAAAGGGGGCTAAATCAATAAAAAAAACTAATTGTTCTAAATACTTGCACAGGTTCTTCAGCTGCTAAAAGCCCCCAAATAAAAAGAGCGTGGCCAGTGTGTTTACTTTTCTTTTCTGCACATATATAACTGCTTGGGAATATATTTTCTTTGATTAATTAACTGCTTAGGATTACCTTGCAGGAGAGTCTAGATTTTTGATTTGATATAAATGTAATTTGTATAAGTGTTAAGTGTTATGAAAGTCAAATTTTGAGTTGGGATATATATGGGTCCAAATGTTGGGCTCCGAAGAGAAAAGGATGCCCCTTAGGGGAGTACTCATTTTCTATTTGGAGATCCAAATTTAAGCCATACTTCTTCCCTACCCAAAGGGGAAAGAGTGGCCTTCCCGTTTAAGGAAGTGCCCTCTTATCCATTTGGGTAGTCCAGTACAAAGAACCTAAGGAGCTTGAAGGAAAGGAGTCCAAAGAAGAACAAGACTGAAGATTTGAAGATTGAGAGTATTCCACTCAAAACTACTTGCGTCATTACTAGGTTTAGAATCCGGGTTGTTGTCAGTGGTGCCCGGCCACATTACTTTTTGCAAAATTCTGGTTTGTAATAAGCAAGGCAACTTTGCCTATGGACATTTATTAATTAATTTATATTTGATGTTATGAATTGATTGCCTTTAGGACTGCTTATTTTTCTTAGTTTTTTTTGGCGATTGCGTGCCACTTTTGTTTTTGCCTGGACTCGTGAGACTCGTAAGGGTGTGAAAGTTTTATACTCATAATTCTAAAAGTCTAAAAGTTTAGTGAGTCTAAATAACATAGAAAGATAACGAATCTAGGGAATTAGTCGGGGATCGACCCCGGGGTCGCATGCATATTTTTGCATTATTCTTTTCTTGCTTTAGACCCTTCCCCGCCTACGGGTAGAGTCCGGATAGTCTGACCTATGAGGACGAGGTGCCGGACCTGGGGAAGCCCAGTCTTCTAAAAAATTATTTTCTAAGCCTGTTTTTAAAATTTCAAGCATATTTGATTTAAGGTTGTTAACTAGCATGCATTGCATTAGAAATAAATTAAAAGAGTCAAAGTTTTAATTTCATAGTCCTTAGCATTTTGCACCCAACATAAGTCAAAGGGGCCAATTAGGAAAATCTCTAGATGTCGGCCCCAACTCTCCAAAATCTTAAACACAATGTCCCTACCACTCTTTCATAAAAGACCGAACTCATCTCTTTTAAATCGATTAGGTGGTTAGCTGGCTCCCAAATCCAGGCCGGGGTAAGTCCAGATCTTGCACTACATTAGTTAGGATCGGACGACTGTGGTCTAGTATCCAAAATAGATTTAGGATCTGGGGTAGATCTTTGATTATAAGACCCCAAATTTCAGGAATATAGTCCCAAATTTCTAATAAAATACTTAACTCTAATTAAAGCTTCATTTCAATCCTAAAACATAAAGCCCAACACTTAGATTAAGTTGGGACACTTCCGGATGGTTCTGGAATCTTAAAGTGTCCCTTACCTCTCATCCTTTAACTCCGTTAATAACTGCTCAATTTTGATCCATTCCCTTTTGAGTTTCTAAAATTCATCTCTTTTTGATATCACTCCTAGAAAATCTGACAAAATTTTGCCACTATTTTAATCGAGAGTTTTTGTAGGGGATTTTGTCTCCCTACGATGTAATTAACTACGAGGGCTTGCGCTCGTAGGAGATTTAGAACCACACACACCTGATTTTAAAATTGATTTTTCAAAGTTCAATTGGATTTCTTTGGGAAAACTTAAAATATTAGTGATCGTTATTATAACAATCAAAGAATTATCATCGAATAGTATTTTCTCCCTACGGGGAGATACACTTTTCTTTGATAAGGCTTTGGATGTAAAATCAACGATTACACTTCTTGAATATTATGGTTGGATATTCAGTAGAATTGCATTTTGACCCTTCGGGGCCATATGAAGTTCTCTTTAGCATCCGATCACGATATTCAAGATGAATTTCATAATTCTAAATCTTAATAGCGTTATGAAATTTTATTTTCACCTCTCGTGGTGAAATACTTTTTCTAACGAGACAAATTGATTTTAGAATTCAATTTTAAGTCCTAAAGAAAACTAATATTTTTAAAATATGTTTTCAAAATTCCACCAACAAAAAATGGCACGCCCGGTGGGACTAAATCTCTCTTTCCATCTTTAATATTGGCAAAATTTTGTCTCATCGGTAGTCTTAACTACCCTTCTTTCGTTGGTACCTCTACCCATTTCTTCCTTGGGTGAGTATGGCCAACATCAAAAAGACATGTCAAATAGAGAGGTGAGCGAGGAAACCTTTGTTCAATTCGGGCTTTGACATTTTGCCTCCAAGTTAATTGGTAGAGCAATAGGGTCAAGTCAAATTCTTTAAGATCTTCTTTAATGTTGCAAACTTGCATATCCAATTAAATCTTGAGTATGCTAAGTTTCACATTCTATGGATGACCCTTCAGTCTCAAGATCAAAATTCAACTCTCATTAACAACTCCAGGCTTTGACATTTTTGCCCCTAAGTCAATTGGCGGAGTGAAAGGGTCAAGCCATACCTTAGGATCTTCATGTCAATTCTGTAAACCTATATATTTGAATAAAATTCAATATGTTGAGTTTCAGAATTTGAAGAAGATATGTTATTTTCAATTCTAAAATTCAAATCTTCTTAATCAAATCTAAGCTTTGACATTGGTGGAATGAGAAAGTCAAGCCCAACTCTTGAGATTTTTTTTGTCATTTTTGTGAACCTTCATATTGAGTGAAAATTTAATATTTTGAGTTCCAAAAGTTGAAGAAAATCAATTGATTTTAAGATTCCAATTCCATTTCAAAATCAATTGATTTAAATCACCTTTCCTTAATTCAAGGAAATCAAATGTACTCAAAAAGCTACAAAGATTGCTGAATCATAAGCCTTAAGAGTAAGTCGAATTTGAGGCTAATGGAGGGTTCATTGCTCCTCTCACATGCCCCCCTCTTTGGTGGAAGCCACTCCCACCCTCTTCCTCATACTCAAGGAAGGAAGGTTGTGAGAATGATAGCGTGATATCCACTCTACCCTTTTGACTATTGCACAAAAAAGATCAGCCAAATCTAAATTGAGCAATAAACAGTAATAGACTATAGGCCCCTAATTGAGGGTTATGACCCATCCACTCTACTGGATGATGTTAGGTCACGTTACTATATGTGCCATACTATATCATCAATAGAGGAGGAGGTGCATAAACCACCCAGGGTGCCACTCTCATAATTGCTAGGTCACTAGTAATTAGGGAGGGGAATAATGATGGATTTGAGATCTTATCAGATAGTGACATCATCTGAATTTAACTTCTATAGGGGTCCTATCGCGATAGATCCTTAGATTGAGATGATGCAGCACTAGTTAGGGGTAGTGCAGACCCCACAACAATCTCTTTCTTTTAAGAGATTGTGGAAATATAATTTATATTGATAAAGTCTTGCCACCTGGACATGCTATTTTGAAGGAAATCATATTATTTCTCAAGTGTAATGGGTCAAAATTTTTAAGATAGTTGATCCTTCCTTTTAATGAAAATTGACCTCTACTTTAAATCAAAAAATAGGAGAGAGTTGTGGTTGACTCCACTAGATCTTTAAAGGGCCTTCTCTCCCACCGCTTCGGCGGGTTGATTTGATTTTTGAATTAAAATTTGTATAAAACTTAAGTTGGTTTTAGAAATGAAAATCTTCTTAGTCTTCTCGCAATTTTTCATCTTATAGGCTTCTCTTGCATGTTCTAAATCTATTCAATAATTTTCAAAGTCAAGTTGATATTTTCTTATCAAAAGATTGGGTCCAATTTGGGGATTATTCTTCCTTGGATAAGAGAATGAATTTCCTTCTCTTATACTTGCGATATAATCCTGGATTAAAAAAAAAAGAGAGCAATTATTTTAAGGTTTTAAAGAAAGTGAAGCCTCTTGTTAAAAAAAAATTCAAAGGATGCACAAAGTGCATTAAAAAAATTCAAAATCAAAAGAAGCGTAGAGTGCGCCAAAGAAATAAAAAGATGTGCAAAGTATGTCACAAAAAAAGTGAAAGAGGCTTCCTTCTTTTTAAATCCTTAAATCTCAAAGAGCCCGATCATTTTTAATAGCTTGACTTTGAAAAATCTTGAATCTAGATTTATTGTCATGCTTGGACTGTTTATTAGATAGAAAATTCTATGCAAGATAATTGAAAAGATTAAATTTCTCGATCCAACTTAAATCCTTTTGAAATTGATTTTAATTCAAAATTTCTATAAGGGAGAACCTAGTTCAATTTCTATGAAATTTAATCCGAGTCAACCAAATTCAAATCCTTGGCTCTTTTCACGTCAATTGGGGTCACTCTACTTCTCACTATACTTTTGAATTTGTTCCCACTTGTCGTTCTGACAGGGTCCAAATGATTAAGAGGAAATTTTCAATAAATAGAATGAATCTTTTGCTCTGGATAAGAATTCAAATCCCATTCTTGAGAGATATATGTGAGTCCTTAAATATATGCATCATTTCTTTTAAGATCCACTCTGTGAAATAACACTCTATGTTGGGTCCAAGCTTGTTCTCATATAGAGGTGTGTTTTACATGGCTATAAATTGACCTTCAAAATTGAGTCACAATTAAGTAGAGTGCCTGAATCCAATTGGAGGATCTCAAAGGCCTTGAAGAAAGTTGTTTTGAACTCAATAAAAATTGAAATTACATAAGTCACGTATGATTCAAGCTCCTTATAAATTGTGTCACCTCAGGGCTTTCCAAGTAGGAGACTTGGCTATAGCCCTTTGGAGACCAATTTTAGTCCACCATAAGATCAATGGAAGCTTTGAATCAATGTTGACTGGATCGTCCACCTTAGAGATGATCTATAAGGAAGGTTCATGGCAATGGATTAATTTTGAAGATACCACCAGATGCTTCCTTTCATTTGGGCGGTTCTTTAAGAAGTATCATGCCTAATGAGGATCAAATTAAACATCAAATTCAGCCCTTCAAATTCAAAGAAATCAAATCAAATTCAAAATCATCAATTAATTGTTTTCAGCTTTCTTTTCCTTAAGGTTAGGTCCTTCCTTCCCTTAGGATTAGACCCGCTAGTAGTGGAGTACGCCCTCTGTGGCACCATCCTAGATTTTACCTGTGGATCAGTGGTGGAGTACGCCCTTCGTGGCACCATCCTGATTCGCGTTCGCTAGTGGTGGAGTACGCCCCCGTGGCACCACCCTGACATTTAACTTGGGGATTAGTGGTGGAGTACGCCCTTCGTGGCACCATCCTGATTCACACTCACTAGTGGTGGAGTACGCACCCCGTGGCACCACCCTGGCATTTGACTTGGGGATTAGTGGTGGAGTACGCCCTTCGTGGCACCATCCAGATTCACACTCGCTAGTGGTGGAGTACGCCCTTCGTGGCACCATCCTAGTTTGCTAGTTTCGATCCTCTGTGTGGAGCAAGTTTCCTCCCCACATGACCATTCGCTAGTGGTGGAGTACGCCCTTCGTGGCACCATCCTAGTTTGCCAGTTTCGGTCCTCTGTGTGGAGCAAGTTTCCTCCCCATATGACCATTCGCTAGTGGTGGAGTACGCCCTTCGTGGCACCATCCTAGTTTCCCAGTTGATTTGCCTATTAGGAGTAAGTCTTCTATCAGCATTCTATATGCCTAAGGTTGGGTGATGCCCTTCCTTAGACCCAAGGCTAGGTATTCCCTACCTTGGTTTCCAGTTAATTTGTCTACTAGGAGTAAGTATTCTATCAGCATCCAGTAGACCTAAGGTTGGGTGATGCCCTTCCTTAGACCCAAGGTTAGGTATTCCCTACCTTGATTTTCCAGATGATTTGTCTATTAGGAGTAAGTCTTCTATCAGCATCCTATAGGCCTAAGCTTGGGTGATGCCCTTCCTTAGACCCAAGGCTATGTATTCCCTACCTTGGTTTTCCAGTTAATTTGCCTATTTGGAGTAAGTCTTCTATCAGCATCCTATAGGCCTAAGGTTGGGTGATGCCCTTCCTTAGACCCAAGGCTAGGTATTCCCTACCTTGGTTTTCCAATTAATTTGTCCATTAGGAGTAAGTCTTCTATCAGCATCCTACGGACCTAAGGTTGGGTGATGCCCTTCCTTAGACCCAAGGCTAGGTATTCCCTACCTTGGTTTTCCAGTTAATTTGTCTATTTGGAGTAATTCTTCTATCAGCATCCTATAGGCCTAAGGTTGGGTGATGCCCTTCCTTAGACCCAAGATTAGGTATTCCCTACCTTGGTTTCCCAGTTATCTGTCTATTAGGTGTAAGCCTTCTATCAGCATCCTATAGACATAAGGTTGGGTGATGCCCTTCCTTACATTCCTAAAATTCTATTCAAAATTTTCATTCGGTCAACGCCAATGTGTGCAGCAGAAGTTTCTTCTACTACACACATTGAGGGTCCATTTGTTGACCTCATTTTTTTATGAGATTACTCTTAAATCCTCCTTAAGTTCTAGATCCTAGGATCTTCCTAGTTCCTAGCCCTTAGGCTCAATCCAAATCTTAAATCAATCCAAAACCATAACTCATAGGCTAAAGACTTAGGTCTTAAAGCCCTTTCTAGGTGATTTTTCCATCACCTTGAAACCCAGTCTTTTGACCTCTGATTCAGGGTCTATCAATTTCATATTGATGTGACATGACTCTAGAGGCAACCCTCCAAATTTGAGCTCATTTGGAGGATTCTAACTCTTTAAACTTAATCCAACTCCAAATGTTGCAAAACCTTTAAATATTTACAATCCATGCCACTAGGCCTTTCACCTAGTGGAATTTGACTTTGGATCCCCCTCCAAATCTTTTAATCCCTCTTAATACCTTGATATTAACTTATTAAGCAATGATCTACATTTTTTTAGATTCAATTTGACCCAGAATTGACTTGAGTCCAAAATGACCAAAATGCCCTTAAATGGAGATTTTTGGACTTTTGGCCTAAACTCAACTTGATTTGACATATCAACCTTTGAACTCTTCTTCAAATATCATTCCAATGGATCCTAAATGACTTTAGGAACACATGGAATCCAAACTTGACTCATGGTTTGACCAGGTTGACCAAGTCAATCATGGTTGACCAAATAAACTTTTAACCTACACACTTGTCAAATTCAATTATTCAACCCATTTGAATCAAATCAACCTTTCAAAATCATTCAATTGGACGCACATGACATGTCCAAAGACTTTCAAGTCAATCCTCATAATAGGTTGACTTGGTCAACTCATTTGGAGAGGTCAAAACCCTCTTTAACTTCATGTATTTACTTAAAAATTCAAATCCTTGATCTCAAACTCTTGGCCACATCATCAAGCCACCTTGGCAATCCATGGCTTAGTCTAGAACCTGCTCAAACATGATGTGATGTGACACATTTCCTCCCCTAATAGAGCTTAAACCACCCCCCTTTAACAAGGCTTGGCTTTGGTTCATCCAAATGGGGAAAAAGGTGTGGTTCCTCTTCACATGGACCAAGAGATATCACTCTCAACCACCAACCCTATTTCATAGCTTTGGACAGCATAGGGGACGCTTGGCACTCATCCAAAACCTCCCCAAATCAAATCTCAACCATCCAATCCAAAAGCCAAAGGCAAAATGGGTAAAACTTGACCTAAATGGGGCTTCTTCATCATTCCCTTTGATATGATCAAAAGCTCCAAACTCCAGCAGCCCCCAACCTTCTAAGAGCTCCTCCTACACACTCCAGCACATTTCAAGTCCTTTCCAAGCTTTTTCCAACCATTTCCAAGCCTCAAATCACTATTTTAGTGAGGAGAGAGCATTCTAGAGAGAGAAAGCGGAGTTTCAAATATAACTTTCAATCTGATGAGATCCAACTCTTGGTGTTTTCATCAAAGTTATAGAGGATCACTGCAGCTTTCCAACGAACCCAAGAGCGCAAAAATCCAACGGCTGAATTGTAAGTTATACTAATTTTAAGTATAAATTTCAATTTGAAACTGTAGCGATTTTTCAATGAATGGAGCCTCCAAACTCCTGGCATTGCAATATCATATTGCCCTCTAGCTACAGTTCAAATTTCGTTTAATTTCGTTGAGTATTTTGAAAGATATGAGCGTTTAAAGATTTCTATTCAAAATGAACTAGAGAAGATCTGGACCGTCCGATCGACGATCAGACGGCTAAGATCTGGGTATACCGTGCGGCTTCCTCCAGGTTTGAACGTGGGTCATCCCATGGTATGGGAGGGTGATGTGGCGTCACGCCAAGCCGCCACGTCACCGTCAGCTGATTTGACCCAAATTTGAATAAAAAAATTCTTTAAATGCTCCAAATCTTCAAAAATTCACAGAAAATCGAGTTCTACACCAAATGGGGCGTTCTTGGGCTCGTTGGAAAGATAATCTAATGTAGTATTCATTAAAATTAAAATTATTTTGATTTGATTTCTGTATTGTGAGATATTGGAGTTTATGTTAATTTCATTTATTGCGATTTTCTCACAATCCAGTGATCAAATGAAGCCCAAATTTTGGTGGGTGATTATTGAGTATCTTAGGCATGTTAATAATTTTTCTAGGTTCCTATGCTCAATAGATTTTTGTGATATGAATTTTTAAGGTAAATGGTCTATTTTGGACCCTAAATTTTGAAAATTCATAACTCTTTAGGGTTTTAGTATTTTGCTGTGATATTTCTGTGGTATGATTAAATTTATGTCAGGGTTAGCCACACCAAGTTTCATGCCTATATAAAAAGTAGAGACACCGAGGAAAAATAATTAAGGAAATGTCTATAACATTTAGAAAATTCATAGGGGATTGTACACACACCCAATAGTGGTGAAACTTGAACATAGTAAACTTAATGACATCAGATACCTTAGGTTCAAATTTTACTCAATTTGAAGGTCATTAGGTTAGAAAATGGAGCATGTCAAATTTCAGCTCCTTTAAGGACTTAAAAAATTCAATAAATCATCATAAATTTATATTAATTTCAAAAAATACCCATAATACCTCTAATCAACCATATTTAAACTCTTAATCATTGAAAATTGAAATTACGTTAATTTGACATTAAAATCCACTTTCATTTAATTTTAATCAAAATCAATATTTAATCACTTTTAATTAATTAAAAATTATTAAAAATCCCAAAAAAATCTTTAAACACTTGCTGATCTCTCCTTAGATCATTTGGGATCTTTGGAGTTGATTTCAAGAAGTTTGGGACTCATTTGGGATCAAATCACTAAAATGACCCTTAATTGAAACAATTTAATAATTTCAATAAATACCCAAACTTCCAAAATTCATAACTAATTGTAGAAAATTTCAAATCAATCAAACTCAGTGGTTAATGAATCTAATTAAAATCTAGTATTGTTTAAAAATTTCAAACCCCCAAAATCTGGTCAAAGTCAAAAAGTCAAAATTTTGGTCAACTCTAGGTCAAAGTCGGGTCAAAACTTCTAAAAATCATAACTTTTGATAGAAAACTCCAAATTGAATGTGCCACCTGTCTAACAACTCATAATAAGGTCTCGTATTTGTTAAAAATCTGAAACCCTTAAGATTAATCCTAATTTTAAAAATCAAATTTTGACCCCATAGTTAACACATCCGGATAATCTCTTGGAACCTATTAACTACCTCAAATTCCAAAATTTTCTTAATAGGATAATAAAATTATCAACCAACCCATTAAAATCAGTAACTAACTCATTTTATATTAATCCACTCTTTTAATTCTAACCAATTTAAATAAACTTAATCAACCCCGATTACTACTGGGTAACCCAGGCCTACGAGGCTATTAGCTTAGCCCCAAGGAAGGTGAAATAAACTTCACGGCCTCGGTGTGAAACAAAGTTAGTAATCAATTAACTCTTAAAATATGTTTGATCAAAATCCTTAATATATTAATATTTAAACATTAACCTAATTTCCCCTTTTAAACCTTAACAAACCCAGACTTTTAGACAACTTCAACTAATCACCCATTTTAGGATCTACCCCTGCCACACGACCTTCTACACACACTTTAGATGATGTGCTAGGACAACCAACTCTAGATCTAGGTTAGGCCGGTGTTTACTTTATTGTTGTGTGCCGGATTTTTCATAGTTTTCACTGCATGTTGTGGATGAAATTGCTTTGCTGTGTCTGTTTACTTTTCTACACTCTGTGGATGGTTGATGTGTTTGGCAACTAGGTTACCCTTAGGTTAGGAGCGATATGAATGTTCACACAGTTTTCTGCACGTGGCCACGCTCATGTAGGGCAATAAAAAGGGGCTAAATCAATAAAAAAATATCAATTGTTATAAATGCTTGCACAGGTGCTTCAGCTACTAAAAGCCCCCAAATAAAAAGAGCGTGGCCTGTGTGTTTACTTTTTTTTTCTGCACATATATAACTGCTTGGGAATATATTTTCTTTGATTAATTAACTGCTTAGGATTACCTTGTATGAGAGTCTAGATTTTTGATTTGATATAAATGTAATTTGTATAAGTGTTAAGTGTTGTGAAAGTCAAATTTTGAGTTGGGATATATATGGGTCCAAAGGTTGGGCTCCGAAGAGAAAAGGATGCCCCTTAGGGGAGTACTCATTTTCTATTTGGAGATCCAAATTTAGGCCATACTTCTTCCCTACCCAAAGGGGAAAGAGTGGCCTTCCCCTTTAAGGAAGTGCCCTCTTATCCATTTGGGTAGTCCAGTACAAATAACCCAAGTAGCTTGAAGGAAAGGAGTCCAAAGAAGAACAAGACTGAAGATTTGAAGATTGAGAGTATCCCACTCAAAACTACTTGCGTCATTACTAGGTTTAGAATCCGGGTTGTTGTCAGTGGTGCCCGGCCACTTTATTTTTTGCAAAATTCTGGTTTGTAATAAGCAAGGCAACTTTGCCTATGGACATTTATTAATTAATTTATATTTGATGTTATGAATTGATTGCCTTTAGGACTGCTTGTTTTTCTTAGTTTTTTTGGCGATTGTGTGCCGCTTTTGTTTTTGCCTGGACTCGTGAAACTCGTAAGGGTGTGAAAGTTTTATACTCATAATTCTAAAAGTCTAAAAGTTTAGTGAGTCTAAATAACATAGAAAGATAACGAATCCAGGGAATTAGCCGGGGATCGACCCCGGGGTCGCATGCATATTTCTGTATTATTTTTTCCTTGCTTTAGACCCTTCACCGCCTGCGGGTACAGTCCGGATAGTCTGACCTATGAGGACGAGGTGCCGGACCTGGGGAAGCCCAGTCTTCTAAAAAATTATTTTCTAAGCCTGTTTTTAAAATTTCAAGCATATTTGATTTGAGGTTGTTAACTAGTATGCATTGCATTAGAAATAAATTAAAAGAGTCAAAGTTCTAATTTCATAGTCCTTAGCATTTTGCACCCAACATAAGTCAAAGGGGCCAATTAGGAAAATCTCTAGATGAAGGCCCCAACTCTCCAAAATCTTAAACACAATGTCCCTACCACTCTTTCATAAAAGACCAAACTCATCTCTTTTAAATCGATTAGGTGGTTAGCTGGCTCCCAAATCCATGCCGGGGTAAGTCCAGATCTTGCATTGCTTTAGTTAGGATCGGACGACTGTGGTCCAGTATCCAAAATAGATTTAGGATCTGGGGCAGATCTTTGATTATAAGACCCCATATTTTGGGAATATAGTCCCAAATTTCTAATAAAATACTTAACTCTAATTAATGCTTCATTTCAATCCTAAAATATAAAGCCCAACACTTAGATTAAGTTGGGACACTTCCGGATGGTTCTGGAATCTTAAAGTGTCCCCTACCTCTCCTCCTTTAACTCTGTTAATAAATGCTAAATTTTGATCCATTCCCTTTTGAGTTTTCAAAATTCATCTCTTTTTGATATCACTCCTAGAAAATCTGACAAAATTTTGCCACTATTTTAATCGAGAGTTTTTGTAGGGAATTTTTTCTCCCTACGATGTAATTAACTACGAGGGCTTGCGCTCGTAGGAGATTTAGAACCACACACACCTGATTTTAAAATTGATTTTTCAAAGTTCAATTGGATTTCTTTGGGAAAACTTAAAATACTAGTGATCGTTATTATAACAATCAAAGAATTATCATCGAATAGTATTTTCTCCCTACGGGGAGATACACTTTTCTTTGATAAGGCTTTGGATGTGAAATCAACGATCACACTTCTTGAATATTGTGGTTGGATATTCAGTAGAATCGCATTTTGACCCTTCGAGGCCATATGAAGTTCTTTTTAGCATCCGATCACGATATTCAAGAGATTTATGTGTACTAACATTTTAATTGATTTCCTATATAACTGATCATACAGTGCGACATAATTCATATGTTATAACTATTTTAAAAATATGAAATTAATTTTCTCACTCTCATGTGTGTGTGCACGATCTACAAGTTAACATATACCTTTACATGACTTTGACTCACAAAATATAAAAACCAAAGAAAATAAAAATGCAGACTCTAGGAAAACATTATTCTATTATACTGAAACTTGAGCCCGAAATCTTTAGTTGCACGATGTATAATATACATGAAATGATAGTACACACAAAAGTTAATATGCATTATAAATACAATGTGAAATAAGAAGACAATAAATAATATTACTTTTTTTAAAAATCACAAACTCAGTATCCTAGATTGCAACAACACTTTCTTTATGGGTACTACTAATCTGCAACCTAAATAAATGATCGACCATCTAAATACACGAATCTTTTTTTTATCTAAAATCTCTTCATCAAACTCCTAAAGCAATAAAATTTATCTAATCAATCTAGTTTTAGCATCTTTTTTAATTAAAGGTATTTGATAACAGAGTGATTAGCGAAAATAATATTTTAGTGTCAATTAAATATGATCTGAATTTATCAAATGAAAAAAAATTTCTCTAGCATTTTTTTCTTAGTTATCATATAATTAATTTGTGTTATATATAATATTATACTTATTGTAATATATAGCATGAAATTTCATGTCTAGTCTTTATCCTAAAATTGCCCTATTAGCATTGTCACTAACATCACACATCATGACATCAAGTAAAAGTTTAAAGGCCTTAGACATGAAATAATGATAGGTGTAGAAATTAAAATTTTAAGTTTTTCAATTGTAATCAAACAGTTTGAATTGAATTCAAGCAATACATCCTTCTCAATTAAATGAACATAAGGGTTTTGTAATTTTAGAATAATCTTTTATAAAAATTGCCATGACCTAGAAAACTTTTACCTCTTTTTCAGAAGTAGGTGGTCGCAAATTCTCTATCACTTGGATCTTCACCTTATCCATCACAATACCCCTCTCAAAGATTCTCTATCTAAGAATAATATATAATGCAAATTTTGGATCCCTAGCCTGTGATTTTTTGGTGATGACAAACCTTATTGATTGAATTGTATATTCTCAAGAAATATGTTGGATATCATCTTGCGCGCTAATGATTGCAGGTATAATAATCAAGAAGACTAAAGACTCGAGATTGGGTAGGTTAGAATGTCAAGTCAAAAGAGTTTGTATTTTTATTTTCTTTAATTTTCTATTTTCTTGAGTCAGGCCGAATTAGAGTGTATGCAAGAGTGACCGTGCACACACACATAGGGGGAGTAAGAAAATTTTTAAAATTAAAGTTTTCTAAACTAATAGTAATGTAGGATTTAAAATCATATTATACGATCAGTTGATTTAAAAATTGATTTGATGACTAATTGAAAACTCAAATTCGGTGAACTAATTGCCTTGTACAATATATACATACTATATTGTTGAATTTATTATGTTCTTATCATTTAAGAAAAAAATTCTACAAATTTTAAGGTGTAGAGTTATTTGTTATTTGCTTTCATTATTTCTATAAATTCAGCGGGTATCCATATATACGTTCTCTTCTCAAAATAGAAAATAATATTTTTTTTCTCTCAACGAAACAATAAAAGACAATCTTCACTTAATTTAATGAGACGTCCATAAAAATAGAGAGTCTGAGCATAATGAAATAAAACAATCAATGAGAATTTGAAACACATTTAATTAAGTAAAGAAAGTCCAAAAATTCTAAAACTTGCAGCAAATTCCAAATTTTCATCGAAATAAATTTAAAGGTCTTACTAAATTAAGAGTTGATATTGATCAACATTTATCTAAAATTTATTGAAACCGTGGAAATATGCTAAACAATCGCTTGATTTGAGATCATATAGCACTCTCAAAAGAGCAAATCATAGAATATAAATGCCATATTTTATGAGCTGGAGATATGGTGTTGCACTCACAATGATTCTTCTTTTTCAAGAAAAATCCATCCCCAATCTCCTTATGCACTGCCTCTAGCTTTTGTTGATCAATAGCATCAACATTAGAAGATTATAAGGCATCGGTGATGTAAAAAGTGCCAAGGTCCAAATCTTTTTCCTTGGCGAACTCCGCCTTATTTATTAAGAGGTCATTTTGTTGGAAGACTTTACTAATGCCCAAGAGCAAATAAGGTCGGTCTAAAGTGCGCATCTACATCCTTAGCCCCCTTGCACTAAAAAATAAATAATATATTCGTCATACTAACATAATTTATTTTTCTTAATGGTCAAAAAGTGAAAATGTTACTACTCGCATGAGACTGTCTTCACTCAATGGCCGCCTTGAAACTCTGAAATAAACATTGTCTCTCTACCTCATTGACTGTTGTGCATCCATCAAGCTGTCGCACATAGTATTTCTATGTACATAAATAAAGTTAAAGAACTATTACAAATGTATATAACAATGTTCAAAGTTAATCAATCACCTTAATTGCTCATCGCCCACTCAATCTGACAGAGCCACGTAGCACTTCAAATTTCAAATCCGTTAGAGAACACATTGCATCAAACATTAACTTAGGTGTATCACTACTCCTCACAGTCACCACAAAAAAATCTCTCTCAAGTGACCACACAATTCCTTTGCCTTTGTAACCTCCACCAAACCACTTACTTGCCTCCACAACCGAAATGGCCAACACGGAAAGATCTTCATTAGCATGCAATGGTGGTGTGGCCTGATAGTCCATCTGTTCTTGCATCAACTGATGTAGTTGTCGCTCCGTATGGATTCGGTAGGCCGCGTGGCATAGTCGCACCCCCACAACTTATCAGGTAAGTGATGAGCTTCCACCACAGTCGATATGTGCTTCAGTAAGCAACTCAAGCATGCCTGGTAAGAGATGGACTAACCCGTGTCGCGGTCCTTTATGTAGAGGATGCTAGCAGCGCAAATGTTAAGACGATTGATGGTATTTGGTAGGAGAATCAGAAGCTCTAATTAATCTACTATTTATAATTAATCTGTCTACTCTTAAGCTATTTGTTAGGACAAAAATTCTGTTGATTAGGACACCTAAGTGTCACTATCCCAATTCCCAATAGATCTCATTTCCTGATTTCCGTTGCCCGAGTCAGTCCAACGTCCCCCATCTATATCTCCTCATTCTCCTCAATTCTGTTGCCGGAATCAGTCACTAATTATATTTCAAAAATTAAAGCCGTTGCATAAATTATTTATTTATTTATGCAATCATAAATATTTGTTTATATGATTTATCTCACTGTATCATATCTTATTTATTTATTATTTTCTTACAATGTAAACTGTGCAATGTGAGAGTCAATTGAAGAATATATCATATAAATTTTTTTTCTTTGTTGGTTTAAGGAACTAAACATATATTTTATTTAGTTATGGACCTCATAATTATTTTTCCAAGACCTGATAACAAATTATATTTCAGGAATTCAAGTATAATATCATAGAGTACTGTTGAAGGTTCGTATTATTGATGTATATATCATTAAGTTTTTTTTTTCTTGATTGGGCGCGAATCTCGAGGCAAAATCCAATTGGAAGCTTGAAAAATTAAATTTGAGATCAATGGAACTCTGATTTCAGTAAACTTACGGTCGAACTGAATGTCTCAAAAATATGAACCTAACGACACCAAATTCGACTCATTCCGAGCCCAAATGTATCCAAATCAAAGACCAGAGAAGCATATTTGGAAGGTTCGAACCATAAGTTGGATTACCAAATGGTTTCCAAACATGAAATGCTTATGTTTGAATTGAGCGGCTTGAGAGATGAATCCAACAAGCCTAAGATCGCCAAATTCTGATATCATTAAAACATTCAAATGCCCCAGTAAACGGTTCCCGATCAAACTAAAAAAACTATGAATATACCCCGCATTCCTTATGGTAGGGATCAAAGAAAGGAAGATAAGGAAGATAATGAGGAGAAGGTATGAAGAGGAGGAGAAGGCAGGAAGAGGAGGAGAAGGAAGAGAGTTTTCTTGCCACCATACTCCTCCTCGACCACCGTCGGACTTCCACCCGACTGCTAACTAACGCCATACTTCCACTCGGCCACCGATAAACACTGAACTTCAGCCCAACAATCGACTGAAGCCGGACTTCTGCATGACCACCAACTAATGCTGAACTTCCACCCAGTTTCCAATTCTTGTTGCACTTCAATCCGATAATGGTCTATTTGACCACTGTTACGCGACTACGGTCTTTACAAACCTAGTCTCCCGTTGACAACGGTTAATCCGACCACCGTCATCTGACTACGGTCATTCAAACCTTTGTCACCCGCCGACTATAGTCTTTCTAACATGCATTGCCAGAAAATGGTCCTTACGACCTCTGTTGCCCGGTGACAACGATCATTTCGATGACCGCCACTTAGCTACAGTCTTTCAGACCTTTGTCACTTGTCAACTACGGTCCTTCCATCCTCCATCACCAGACAACGGTCTTTACAACCTCCATCGCCCTCCCACTACGGTCGTTCCTACCATTGTCACACAAATATAGTCTTTCCGACCTTCGTCACTATCAGACTATGGTCTTTCCGGCCAAACGAACTTATCAAAAATGATTCTTCCACTTTCCACCATGTAATGCACTATATATGATATATATTTGCTACATCAATTCAAGGCCTTCCCCAAAAGAAGGGCCTCATTTTTAATCGACTGCAAACATTATTGGATTCATTCAAATTGGGTCAGGCCCTATGATTTTCTCCCTTTTTGTGGGTTTTCACATAAAATTTTTGGCGTCTCTTATAAATACTACACTCTCTTTTTTTATCTGATTACTTGCTGGATCTTCGTACAAAGCTAAGACGTTAAACTTAATATTTCTCTACCGCCACTAATATTCCTGGACGCACCAATGATCAATACATTCAGTTATTGAGACCTTTCCATAGAAAACAGTATGGTTGTAAATCTTATCTCTTTGAAAATAACATAAAATAGATTTCTATGATGTTTAATTGCTATTATGATATATTTGAATTCAACTATAAAAGCAATTTAACATTTTAAATTTATCAAATCATTATCAAATTGCATTTCATAAAAAATTGTTTAATTACGAACAATTTTGTATCTATAGTTTAAACATTGGATTTAAACATTGTTTCATATAAAAAAAATTAATTTAATACTAAAAAAATATAGTAGTTTTCAAAATGTGATCAGATAGGAATCAAATTTATTCAACCGTAGAAAAAATCATTAAGAAGAAAAAAATAGTAAGAAAAAAGTTGTATGTAATTTTTTTCATTTGAAAAATACAAATAATAAATGAATAATGGATACAAAATATATACTAATTATAACTAAATTTTAATTAAAATAAAGAAATATTTTTTAATATAATATACTATAATTTTGTATTTATTATGTTCTTGTTATTATATGTTTGTGTAATTAAAAAGATTTGATTTCTTCATTCCTATCATGCAGCCATTGACACTTCAATAGAAAAAGACAATTATATTGGAGCCCAATGCAATAAAACATGTTGAATGTGATCTTTGGTGTTGGAGAGGGGCACCATTTTAGTCATTTGGATGATACTGCTCTTGGTCTTGATTGTTTGGATGTCTCTAATAGGGTCCATGTTATCAACTTATCAGTTTTTCCTATTTCTGAAAATGTGTATGTTAAATTTGGTGGTAAATTGCAATGGTGTTCCACTGATCTGCTGACCCTGTGGATCATTCTGACTGTGTTTGTAATCATTCGGGTGATATCTATATTACTAGGGAGCTTAACGGTGCTAGATGTAATGTTTTGCTGGATGATATAGATTTGAATATCATGCAAGTTGATGATGATGGTTTTTCTAAGATTTTAGGCATGAAAAGTAAGAAAAATAAAAACAAAAATTTTGGTGTAGAATGTTAAGTATTATGCTGGGAAAACTACTAGATCTAAGTCTATTTCTTAGTTTGTTTCGTTGGTCCTTGGTTTCTTTTTGGTCGGCTTGATTGATTCTGGTGATGTTCTTCTATTGATTCTACTATGTGTTTTGTTGATTAAGCTGAGTTGTGTAGTTAGTTTGGTTAGCATGTCTGTTGTTTAGCTTTTTGGGCCTCTTAGGGGTCGGTTGGTGTTTCCTGTTGTAGTTGTTGTTTGATCGTGGTTGATTCTTGCATCTTTGCGTCTTCATGGGTTGGTTGGTTGGGCTTGGTGGCTTGTTGTGTTTTGTTTAGGTTTCGTTTGTTGTCTACTTTGGCTTGTTTGTTTACTGTCTTTGATGGCTAGATTTTGCAATCTTTTTGGTGTTTATAGTAGTATTGTGGTCTATAAAACATTTCCCCCAACATAACTAAAAACATTTTGTAGAGATCTTATCATTAGGGAACGATGAACTAAATACAAAAAGAAATAGCAAAGAGGGTTCAAAATAGGCCGAACTCTGGTAGTTAAGGTTGGTTCCATTATTTGAGTGTTGGCTCCCTGCCTCCATTATTTGTTTCATTTTGATCATTGTATTAGATAGGATCATTAGCTCATTAGATTATATTTTGTAATGGATGTTTTATTTTTCTTAGTGAGCATTTGATCAATTAGGGACTTATAATCTATTTTTTTTTAATTAATGCATATGAATTTATTAGGAATAAACACCTAATAATTATCCTTTGGTACACTATCTTGGAGTAAATTGAGCTTACTCTTACTCTACGTGCATTCAGATGATTTATTGTGGACCTCTTGATCTCATTCCTCCATGTACCTTAAAAAACTCTTACAACATTGCCTATGGTCACCACCGTCGGTTGCCACCCTCTCCGCCGCAGTTGCTGTCGGCGCCGCCAATCACTGTTGAAGAACCTCCAGTTGACGGTCACTATTGTCAAGCCCACCGCTGACTTTCAACCACCCCGACCTAGGGGTTTCAATTCGGGTCAACCCGTCGGGCTCGGGTAGAACCCGACCCGACCCTGATCTAATCCGGTCAACCCGAACCCGACCCATTTTTGCAAATGAGTCGGACTTTTCAACCTGGACCCGACCCGGCCAGGTTGCCGGGTTGACCCGACCCGGACCCGGCAATGCGCGACGCGAGACTGAAAAAAAAAACATGAGGGTTCGGCAGTGCGGCAGCGGCGACACACGACAGCGGCGACAGCAGCACTGCACGCGGGGTAGCGGGCTGTAGCGCGGGGCGCGTAGGGCAGGCGGGAAGCTGGAAGTGCGGGCTAGAGCAGTGGGCAGCGCGGGCGGGGGCAGCGGGCACTGGGCGGGGGCAGCGGGAAATTCAATTTTTTTAAAAAAATAAACGGGTTTTCGGGTTGACCCGGCAACCCGACAGGTCAACCCGAACCCGACCCGTTTATCAAACGGGTCGGGTCCAACCCAGATTTTCCGGGTCGGATCCGGTTCGGGTTTTCGGGTCGTGTCAAATATTGACATCCCTACCCTGACCACAACATTTTTTTCCGTTTATATAGTATTTACTTTACGTCATACCAAAAAAAAAAACTAATGTATTTATTTTACATTCATCCAAATAACCCTAAAATATTCCTTTTTTTTTAAGTAAGCAAACAACCACTTAGGGTAGTTTTAAAACATTATAATTTTGTAATTTGAAGTTCAGTGTTAGTGAAATAAATTGCACAATTTTCTTAAAATCAAGTTTGAAAATATGTTCATAATGTTGTGAATTATATATAATTTATTTACATAATTTTATTTTTCAAAAACATATTAATAACTTATTAGAAATATTAGAAAAATCTGCACCATCGTTTATGTCACCATTCAATTTCTTGAGAAACTCATTTTATTGCAATCAAACAAAATTGATGTAGAAATTTTATAAATCGACTTTGAAGGAAAAAAAAAAGGCATGACACAAAATTTAATTCAATTTTTTTATGAATTTTCTCCTCTAAAATATATCAATACGTAATAAATGAATAATGGACGTCTATATTTTTACTAATTATATCTAAATAAATAAATATATTGAAATGTTTTTTTAATATAATAGACTACAATATTGAATTTATTATGCTCTTATTTTTTTATGAAAATAAGGAAATATTTCTATTATAGTATATTGATATTCAATTGCTATCAAATAATCTTCGTCTAAACCAATAGGTTCTCTTCTCAGAAGAAAAAAATAAATTTTTTTTTTATCAACGAAAAAGCTAAAGATAATCTTCACTTAATTTAAGCAAAAATTTCGAAGAATTTATGCGGACCAATAATGATACGTGCATTAGAAAAGTAAATTGGAGCCCAATGAAATAAAACAACCGATGAGAAATTTAATTTAAAGATGAAACACATTTAATTAAGTAAACAAAGACTGAAAAATCTAAATTTAAAGTTCTTACTAAATTAAGAGTTAACATTTATCTTCGTTTATCTAAAATCTAACAAAACCATTTTTTTTTTTTTGGTTAAAAGCCATAGAAGGGCCTACGCATTAATATAAAAAACAGGTTACAGAATCCTTAAAGGGCATCATCAGCTCGCTACTGCTCAAAAGAGGTACAAAACAAAGATAAAGAAAACCTAAGAGCCAATTCACGCCACTACCAAAATAATACATAGACCCTAGTAACATTCTAATGATGCTATAGACAAGCATCCAAAAAAGAAAGATCAAAAGATAGCAGTAAATGACAAGTCTTTCTATCCAAAAAGAAGCCAATCTTGACCAGCAACCTCTGCCAAAAAGAGAGAAACCAAACAAGAGAGCTATGCCAAAAATTAAAATTAGCAAAAAAAACTATAGTAAAAGAGTTGAAATAGCAAATGTAAGTGAAGAAAGACTGCAGTAAAAATGATTTCAGAAATCAGAACATAAGAGTTCAGAATACAAACAGTCCAATTCTTCCAACCAACAGTCTTCCAGCAGCTGCAACAATAGATCTCACTATAAAAACAAGGGTTAGAGCACATGAAAAAAATGAAATTCCAGCTAAAACCACATAGCAAAATGAAAGATAAACAGAGAACACCACCACAAGCAACAGCATAGTCAGTCATAGGATGATAACTATAAGAGCTCAGAGAGCTAACGCGAGAATAAGCTTCATTAGGAAGACCCACCAGCCGCTCAATCCTAACCAGAAAATCAACCAACACTATCACAGATGAGATCCAGCAGCCACGCCTATAATAAACACAACAACATTCCAGATTATAGAGAGGTAGCACCAAATCCAGCCACCCAACCATCCACAGACCAGAAACAAAACAAACCACAGCACCCGAAAAATTAAATATATTATCAGACATCAAAGATCGGGTATTACCAACCAGACAGATAAGAAGAACACCATTCCAAATACCCAGAAAACAAAAACAATTTCAACCACCCTCCATAGCTTGGCTGAAAGAAGAATTTAAAAACAACCTCAATCTTTTAATATCCATATCCATATAGAATAAACTAGGATCACAAAAGTCAATCAGATCCTCCTGAAGATGCAATAAGTTAAGACCAGTAGAAATTTCAAAAACCACATTAGTAATATTAAGAGGAATACACAAATTAATGCCATACATAATGGCTTTATAAAGGGCATAGATGGCATTGCCATTATGATCAGGACCAACAAAAGCAGTGATAAGGTGACCATTCCAGTCCCTTATAATACCACCACAACCATTCCCAAACTCAATATTTGTGCCCTCGACATTAAGTTTAAAAAAAATTAACACGGGGCTTGATCTAATAAGTGACCTTAAGAGCCGACCTAGCCCCCTCCCAATTAGCCCCTAAAGTATAAGCAACATCATAACAATTAATTAAATTTTTACTAGAGATCCGATTAACAGCAACTAGAGCAATGATCTTGTCTTTCACCCTTTGAATAACATTAAGATGATTCATTTTAATATCATTGAAAATAGAATTGTTTCTTTCCAACCAAAGGAACCACATAATAAGACAAGAGATAACATTGCGAAAATGGCCTTTAATATCACAAAACCATGAATTAAGAATGGTACTAAGAGAAGCATGAGCATTACAAGTGTTTAAATTAAACATGTCATCAAATTGGGTCCAAGTTCTAACAGCCACAAGACCAGAAATAAAAATATGGTGCATAGTCTCATTACGAAAACAACATTGGCATTTTGAAGCTAAATTAAAACCTTTTTTAATAAGATTTTCTTCCGTGGGGATGTATTTGTGGAGGACCCTCCAAACAAAAATAGAAATAGTGGCAGGAATGGACTTATGCCAAAGTTTAGAAAAAATCCTATCCATGTTGCCTTTTTCTCTAAAGAAATGCCACGCACTATTAACATTAAATTTCCCATCTCTGGATAAGTCACTAAGCATGATATCATTGGAGGTGGTGTTTATAGGCAAGTTTAAGATACGGTGAATAATATTTTCAGGAAGCATATTAGATAATTTATCATAGTCCCAACAATTATCATTAAAGAAAAAATTGACTTTAACAGAATCAGCAAAAGTAGCATTTAAAAGAGAATCAATAGAGTCTTTACCAAGCCATCTATCTTGCCATAAATGAATATCACCTACACCGAGACCCCACAAAATTAAAGGCTCCACCTCCCATTTGATCTTACAAAGCCTTTTTCAAACTTTAGAATCCCCACTTTTAGGGGGAATAGTGGTAGGATGCTTGCCCATACAGTATTTTGAAATCATAAACTTGGCCCACAGATTCTGATTAGCACGTAAGTTATACCAAAGTTTATAGGAAAAAGCCTTAGCAAGGTCAAGTAAATTTTTACAGCCCAAACCCCCTTCTTCAAGCACACCACAACACTTATCCCAAGCAGCCCAAGAAAATTTTTGAAGAGGAAGATGTACCTTTCCAAAAAAACTTATTAATCAGCTTGTGGATCCGATTACAAACCTCAAGAGTAGGGAAGATAGTTTGAAACATGTAAATAGGTAAAGCACACAGAACACTTCTAATCAAAGTCAATTTACCACCAAAACTAAGAAAATTAGAGTCCCAAGAAAGAAGCTTATTTTGAATATTAGCAATAAGATCATCATACAAAAAGGAGTGACGTCTACCTTTAAACAGAGGAACACCAAGACATTTGATGAGCAACTTAGTATGATTAAAACCAGTAGCATTTTTAATAGCTAAAATGTAACCATCATTAATCGTTTTAGAAGTAATAAAACACCATTTCTGTTTACTCAGAGATAGGCCACTATTCATTTTAAAATTATTAAAAAACTGAATAACTTTCTTAATTCTATTAATAGAAGCATTAGTAAAAATAATAAAGTCATCAGCAAAACACAGATGTGAAATTTGAAACCCACCCAAAGTATGGTAGTACAAGCCAGGGTTATTATCAAATAAATTGGTAAGGCCCCTAGAAGGAAATTCAGTAGCAATAATAAACAAAGCAGGAGAGATAGGATCTCCCTTCCTTAAACCATGAGACAATTTAAAGAAACCATGTTTAGAACCATTTAAAATAATAGAGAAATACACATTCTCAACACAATTCTTAATAAGATTTATAACATCAGAATTAAAACCAAAAAACTCAAGAATTTAATAAAGAAAGGACCAATTAATATTGTCATAGGCTTTGGCAATATCCAGTTTCAGAATCACATTCCCACCTCTAACCTTGACATAAAGATCTTGACAT